>OX371225.1:252654308-253136850 GCA_947310385.1 Nephrotoma appendiculata
GGTCCCGCCGTTTAGTAATAACGGAAAACTCGGAAAAACCGATTTTATTTAATAACCCCGGTTAAATGTTCAAATATCCTTAATCCTAACTACTAGAAGCCTTACTTTTTGGAAAATGTCTATGATTTTCCGTTTACATAGGCCTGGACTAACTCAAATCTACTTTCCGCTAGTGGTCCCGCCGTTTAGTAATAACGGAAAACTCGGAAAAACCGAATTTATTTAATAACCCCGGTTATGTGTTCAAATATCCTTAATCCTAACTACCAGAAGCCCTACTTTTTGGAAAATGAATATGAATTTCCGTTTACATAGGCTTGGACCAACTCAAATCTACTTTCCGCTAGTGGTCCCGCCGTTTAGTAATAACGGAAAACTCGAAAAACCGATTTTATTTAATAACCCCGGTTAAATGTTCAAATATCCTTAATCCTAACTACTAGAAGCCTTACTTTTTGGAAAATGTCTATGATTTTCCGTTTACATAGGCCTGGACTAACTCAAATCTACTTTCCGCTAGTGGTCCCGCCGTTTAGTAATAACGGAAAACTCGGAAAAACCGAATTTATTTAATAACCCCGGTTATGTGTTCAAATATCCTTAATCCTAACTACCAGAAGCCCTACTTTTTGGAAAATTTATTTATTTATTTATTTATTTATTTATTTATTTATTTATTTATTTAAAGAAATCTATTTTGTAATATACATGTATGATTTCAGATTATTTACAGTTATAGTTAAAATTATATTAAAACAACAAAAAACTTTAAAACAGAAAGAAAAAAAAAATATAAACCAAATTTTGGTTTAAACAATTAAAAATTTAGAAAAAAGTCTTTAAGGATATTTTTAAAGTTGTCCTTTGATAAGTTGAAGTCAAATACATCGTCAATTAAGTTGAAAGATTTAGACATCCTATTAATTGGGTTGTTTTCTCCATAGTTGGTGGAATGGTGTTCAAGTGCTAAAAATTTATGGTTTCTAAATGTTCTGCATGGCACGTGAATTGATATGTTTTCCAAGATGTAAGCTGAATCTACGTGACCAAGCAAAACGTTACCAATAAAAGCTGCTCCCAAGAGAAGTCGTCTATTTTCAAGCGTGCATATTTTGTAATCTGTGCATCTTGTTGTGTATGGAGGTAAGCGAGCCACATTTTCATGGAATGGTAAGTTGTGGTCGTAATCCCAGTCACTTTTCTTTAACAAAAAAATCAGGAACTTCTTTTGAATGCTTTCAATTCTTTTTATGTGTACAGCATAGTATGGATTCCAGACCGCTACAGCGTATTCCAGTTGAGATCGAACATAAGCGAAATAGAGTGAACATAAGGTTTGGATATCCTTAAATTCACCTGTCCATTTTTAACAAATCCGAACATGGCATTCGCTTTCGCAATACAATTTTCAATATGCCTATTGAAACTGGCGTTTTCGACAAATGTAACACCTAAGTCTATAATCTCATTGACTCTTTGCAGTACTTCGTTGTTGACTTTGTATGAAGTAATTATTGGATTTCGTTTACGATGGAAAGACATGATTTTGCATTTCTTAATATTTAAGTATAGTGAGTTCCGATCACACCACTCACTTAATCTATCTAAGTCTTCTTGAAGTTTCTCCGTATCTAACAATCCATTAATAGTACGAAAAATTTTCACATCATCTGCAAATATGAGCACGTCTGAGTTTTTGATTATCTCGGTTATTCGGTCTATGAAAACAATAAAAATCCAAGGCCCGAGGTGTGATCCTTGGGGAACACCAGATGTAACTTTAATACAGTTTGATTTTTCATTTCCCATTATCACAAATTGGCACCGGTTTGATAGATATGATTTAAACCAATTTATGTAATCGAGAGAAAACCCAAAATTGAATAAACTCTGGAGTGCTTTATGATGACAGATAGAATCAAATGCTTTACTAAAATCCGTGTACGCTACATCAACTTGACGGTGTTTTTCTATCTCGTTAATTAGTTTACTGGTGAATTCAACCAGATTAGTCGATGTGGATCGGCCAGGCATAAACCCATGCTGGTTTATTGATATATGACGTGCAATTGTGGATTTAAAGCTGTTGCATAATACTAACTCAAATAATTTTGGAATTGATGATGTAGTTGATATTCCTCTGTAGCATGAGATATCCTCACGTTTACCCGATTTAAAAATTGGAGTAATTTTTGAAATTTTCCATTTTTCAGGAAACACGCCGGTGTTTAAGGAATGATTGAATAGATAACATAATGGAATTGTTAAAATTTCAGCGTACTCCTTCAGAATAGAGGAGGGAGTATCGTCAAGACCGCAACCATCTCCAAACCCCCTTAAAGCCGATAAAATGTTGTCCTCAAAAATAATAGGAGGAGTTATTGATGTGTTGTTGTTGCTGGGTTGTTCGTACAATCCACTAGTAACGCTTGGTCTATAGACTGATTGAAAAAACGACGCGAACATGTTAGCTATATCTTTGGCGTTTGAAGAGCAGGTATTGTTGTACGTCATATTAGCAGGGTATCCTTCAATTTCGCGTTTATTCCTAAAGTATTTCCAAAATTGTTTTGGATTTACTTTAATTTTGTCTTGAATTTGATTAAGATACGACCTGTATTTAGATTTGAAATAAATTTCATTTTAATGAGTATGATTTTCCGTTTACATAGGCCTGGACCAACTCAAATCTGTTTTCCGCTAGTGGTCCCGCCGTTTAGTAATATCGGAAAACTCGGAAAAACCGAATTTATTTAATAACCCCGGTTATGTGTTCAAATATCCTTAATCCTTACTACCAGAAGCCCTACTTTTTGGAAAATGAGTATGATTTTCCGTTTACATAGGCCTCGACCAACTCAAATCCGTTTTCCGCTAGTGGTCCCGCCGTTTAGTAATATCGGAAAACTCGGAAAAACCGAATTTATTTAATAACCCCGGTTAAATGTTCAAATATCCTTAATCCTAACTACCAGAAGCCCTACTTTTTGGAAAATGAATATGAATTTCCGTTTTCATAGGCTTGGACCAACTCAAATCTACTTTCCGCTAGTGGTCCCGCCGTTTAGTAATAACGGAAAACTCGGAAAAACCGATTTTATTTAATAACCCCGGTTAAATGTTCAAATATCCTTAATCCTAACTACTAGAAGCCTCACTTTTTGGAAAATGTCTATGATTTTCCGTTTACATAGGCCTGGACTAACTCAAATCTACTTTCCGCTAGTGGTCCCGCCGTTTAGTAATAACGGAAAACTCGGAAAAACCGAATTTATTTAATAACCCCGGTTATGTGTTCAAATATCCTTAATCCTAACTACCAGAAGCCCTACTTTTTGGAAAATGAGTATGATTTTCCGTTTACATAGGCCTGGACCAACTCAAATCTGTTTTCCGCTAGTGGTCCCGCCGTTTAGTAATATCGGAAAACTCGGAAAAACCGAATTTATTTAATAACCCCGGTTATGTGTTCAAATATCCTTAATCCTTACTACCAGAAGCCCTACTTTTTGGAAAATGAGTATGATTTTCCGTTTACATAGGCCTCGACCCACTCAAATCCGTTTTCCGCTAGTGCACAGAGAAAAATAATTGCAATAAAATTTACAAAACCAAGAAATGATTTAGGAAAAAATCATTAGTTATAAAATTCATTACAAAACTGAACAATTTAGAATAGGTATAGTACTTTTGTAGTAGAAATATTCAGATTTTTTTAATTTATTACATTTGTAGTCAAAATTTATTACAAGTGTAGTCAAATTTTTTCATCTACCACCTGAACATTTATTTTGTTTTCATAACGAAGTAAAATTAACTGCGTTCGTTGTAAAATTGAGTTGTAATCACATGTAATAATTGTTACTACATTAATATTGCATAACCTAGTAAAATTAACTACCATTCGTAGTAACTATTACTACGTTATTTGTAGGTGTAGTAAATTTCATGGTCGAATAGTTTTATTTATTCCATTCGTAGTAAATTTGGTAGAAAATTGAGAGGAAAAAAGGAGAACTGCCGTAAATTGGTCATTATTAAGGTGTTTCTCGAACAGTAAGGATTAATAATACATATTTTAATTATAAATTTAGTTTGCGTGATTTTTGTCTGCAATTATACTTGTGCAGTGAGTGAATTAATGTGAATTAGTGTCTTGGTAAGTACATGTTTGTAGATTAATAACATTAAAACAAATATTAAAGAGTATAGTTTTGCTTTTATATACTTTATAAAGAATTTTTTCGTGAGGCTTGTCGATATTTCAACTTGTTAGTTATCATCTGTCAATAATCCTACGTTCTTTTAACATCCGTAACTTTAAATTTTACTCCCAATACATGTATAATAATTTTGAAAAATATGTAATTATTTATAATTACACTGTTTTTAGGACTTTTAGTTAATGTGTGTAATGGATGAACTTCATATATTTTTCGTTAAATGTATTGACCAATTTGGCGCAATTTTCTGTATGTCCTCCCCAATTTACCACCATATACTACCCATGTAATAAAATTTAGTTCATGTGTTGTAAAAATACGAAATAATGTAGTTATAGTTATAACGAGTGTAGTGAAACGTGATTACACTGGAATTGTAGCGACGATTCGGATGATAAATAACAGCGACAAGTATTATGAAAAAATTCGTATAATTTTAATGTAATTAAGAAACTACACTTAAATTATTATATATAAATAAGCAAATATTTGAAATATTTAAATACTTTGCTGTAAGCCACAAAATTTTAAATGGAAGTCAACGACGTCAGTGGTGTTGATGGCATTGATGAGAGGGTTAACGAGATCACCGAGTCGGAAACCAGTTATTATATATTAAGCCCAGTAAGTCCTATTCAAATTGAGACAGCGGATGGATCTGCAGAAGATAGTCCATACACCATACACCAGATAGAACTAGATCACCCGAAGCCGAATAGTGATGCTTTAATTGAAAATGGAGTAGAAGCTGTTAAAAATCTTTTATTAAAATGGGGTCTTCCAGAATTATGTCAAATTTTCATGGTAACTGTTAAACCAATTTCTACACGCATACCTAAAATTGTATAAGCAATAAGCATTATATTTTAAAATTAATTAGATCAAAATTTAGATGTTGATTGTCTAAAAGATATCACTTTTTCGGACATTGATGTTCTAATACCACCACCACTAATGCGAGCCAGAATTTTATTTAAATCGAAATTAGTGGACTGGAGAATTTCGAAGGTATTATTTTTCAGCTCTTTGTAGTCTTCCCAACTAATTATTTGTTTCTGTAGAATTTTCCCGCAAGATCATTGGCGGATACAGTTTCGATCGGTTCTTTGTCGGTTTTGGATTGGGTTTCATCAACGACAAATGCCTCACAAATAAATTTACAACCAATCTCGCCTAAATCAGCTAAAGATTCATTGGTTAGTATCATAAACGGTTTGTTAAGCAGAAATTGTATCTTAATCTGTTTCATTACTTTTTTATAGAACATTGAGCATATATTAAAATCGAATTCCCGGGGCAGCCTTTTTTTCCAGAAAACGGTTCCTTTTAACTCCAGTGAGAGAAAAGAACTTATAGGAATAATCGTAGAATATGCAATTTTCAATGATATTCTAATTGGCGCAAAAGAATGTAACATCATTGCTAATGACATAGTAAAATTGTTTCCATTTGAAATAAAGGTAGGTGTCTTCCCTAATATCAACATTTTTTCCAAAACGTTTAAATAATGTATTAACTGTATGAATATTATGTATTTTAGAACTGTTATTTTGTTGAAAGTGGGAACGGTGGCCGAGCCCGAGGTCAATTCTATACCACGTACAATAACACATTAAAAACTTTAAGGAGAAAAGGACTAGTTGAACGCCGTCCAAAAAGCCGTAGTTCACTGGTTTCTGATGAGCAATCGGTCCTTTCTGCACCACCATCACCATCGCCATCTTCGTCCGACAACGCTAGCGAATGTATATATATATATATATATATATATATATATATATATATATATATATATATATATATATATATAAATCAAATCTAGGAAACCCTCCAAGATCACGATTAAGTCGTTCTGTGTTATTTAACCCTAAAGCTCTTACCACAACTATACAACATATCTTATTAGCAAAAGCCTCTCAGTCTCTGACATGGAACTGTTTGAATATTTTTAATTTTATTGAAAATAAACGTTTAATTATTTTAAAAAATTAATTCATTTATTAAAAAACATAACTTAAACTAAAAAAATAACAGTTTAAAAAAAAAATTATAGAAACTCAAGCAGGCTCTTGTTAAGAGCTTTAGGGTTAAAACCGCGTTGTTCGAGGCTACAAAAAAGAAAATAAAAAACCTCACAGTTTTTTTTATTTTCATTTTTTATTATATACAAAAAACAAAATAAAACAGAATAAAGAAAATCGTGTTGTTTGAAACCGTGTAACTTGAGGAAATGGGTATCCGTGTTCTTCAAACCCGTGTTCTTGGAGGGTTACCTATATATATATATATATATATATATATATATATATATATATATATATATATATATATATATATATATATATACATAGATTTAAAAGTATTTTTGAACTCCTAGGTGAAACTGACAAGAGTTGGCTTAAGTATAACTCCCAGCCGCTACAAATAGTGCAGATAAAGTGGAAAAAATCATTCTCATTAAGACGAAGCGATATACTATCGAAGACTGCTGTAGAAATTTTTAATGACTGGCCACTTTTTAGTCAATCCAACGGATTACATTTGGTAAACAAGTTGCCTTACAAAAAATAAAACGTTTCTAATTGGAAATATTTCTCTTTCTTAATAGATTGATTTGGATTTTTGTCAGCTTTTTGGAGAAGAAACAGCTTTATGTCTAAAGAAAAACTGGGAGAATTTTAAAACAAAGCTTCTTAAAATTGTAGTGGACCAAAAAGAATCCGCCAGTAAGCAGGTCAAGTCATTACTTGTCGAAATATCCGACCCAAAAGTCGAGAAAGGTATAATTTTATTATTTTCTGAAATGAGTGTATGTATATTAAAAAAGAAATATCATCTTGTATTTTTTCAAGATCATAAGGATTTGTGTGTGTTTAAGCTGTTACACTTTAAGCTTCCTCCATCCCAGAAAATAGTTCTCAAAGATGACAAACGTTGGCATGTATCGATCCTAGATGCAATAAACAGCAACATCATCGAGGTCCATACTCAAGCTGATATTTTGACGCAATACAGGAAGATTAAGGAGACGTTCAAAGAATGTAAATTGACGTTACAACCGATGATCGTGGTATGCCAGCTTTCATATTATATTTTTGCTGATAATATATTATATAAAACCGACAACTTTTTATCCGCACTCGACAGTATTTTCAAATTAATATACGTGTTCAATTTAGAATATCCTAAACCAAGTGCCAACGTTTGGATATTTATACAAAAGTACTTTTTTAATTTAGAGTCCAACAATTTAAATTCAGCAAGTAGTGCTCTAATTAACGAATTAAGTTATAAATAACTTAAATTTGTATTCTATTATTAAAAAAATGAACTTATATAAAATATAATTTAATTAAGTTACATTTATATTCTGTTATTTTAGAAAAAACTGAATTAATAATACATAATTTAAACATGTTTTGTTGTTCTGCTTGTGATTTAAATTACGATACGTTAAATAATTATTACTTACATCTGAAATATATGCATAAATATCAATCTGAATATCATTGCCAACAAAATAGCTGTCCGCAGGCTTTTTCAGACTTACATGTATTGAAGCGACATTTGAAACGAGTTCATGCTGAAAACGAAAAATTATGTAGCAGTTCAAGCTCAATAACGAAGTCTGACTTATTTGCTTCTAGTTAAGATAGTCTCAGTTATTTAAGTACTGACAAGCAGAAAATCTTCTCTGTTCCTTTAAAATCACAACAAAATGCTTCTGAACGTTTTTCAGAGTATGATTCTTGTGAAGAGCATTCTGAACAACGAATTGATTTATCAGCTCAGGCATTAAAATTTATTCTAAATTTGATGAACGAAAATTCAGTCCCTAGAAATCTAATTTTCAAAATTGTGAAAGATATTCATGAACATTTATTAGAGCCCATGCACAATTTCCTGAAATCATCAGTTGATTCGAAAGCAGCTGTAGAAAAGGTAAAGGAATTTTGTGAAAATGCTTTTTCCGAAATTAACACCGAATATAAACTAAAAAATGTCTTACAACAGAAACATTTATTTAAACCACCAACTAAGATAACTATTTCATCAGAAGTTCAAAATACTGTTGAACAGGGAGTACCTGTTTTAAAATACAGTGATACAAAAGGAACGATTCTAGCAATTCCGTTTTTAGTAAAAAAATATTTTGAAACTGGTAATCTACTGGATGAAAGTATAACGGAAATGCAGAATTTAATGACTGATTCTAAAAGCATAAACAATTTTGTATGTGGCTCTGTTTGGAGAGAAACACATTCAAAATTTTTGAAAGAAAAGAAAATTGCTATACCGTATTTCCTGTATAATGATGACTTTGATCCAGATAATGTCCTAGGTTCACACTCAGGTGTAAATTCAATTTCTGCCTTTTACATGAATTTCCCTACTTTACCCCAATATAAACGTTCCCTTCTGAGCAACATTCTGCCTGTTATGTTAATAAAGTCGGAGTATTTCAAAAAATATGAGCGCGATGACGTCCTTTATAATCTATTACAACTTTCAATGGATTTAGAAGTTAATGGTTTGGTAATTGAGAAAGGGAGCCTCAAAAGAAAAGTTTATTTCGTTTTAGGACTAGTGACGGGAGACAATCTTGGATTGAATAAAATACTTGGGTTTCGGTCATCATTTTCAGCGCTTCACTTTTGTAGGATTTGCAAAACCACAAAATCCGAAACACAACACATTTGCTATGAAGTCGAATCTAGTTTGAGAACAGTTGATAATTATATAATCGATTTAGCACTTGGCGACCCTAAATCGACAGGAATTTCGGAATCGTGTATTTTCAACTCGTTGCCTTCATTTCATGCTGTAGTCAATATCTCAGTCGATGTAATGCATGATCTTTTCGAAGGAGTGTTAAAAAATGATATGTGCCTTGTTATTTTGTACTTCATACAAAAAAAATTCTTTTCTTTGGAGGATTTGAATGACCGAAAGCAACTCTTTGACTATGGCATCATAGATTCAAAAAATATGTCACTTCCCCTAAAAATAGAACATCTACAAAATAGAAACTTAAATATGCAAGCAAGTGAAGCATATTGTTTCGTTTTCTTTTTTTCTTTGATGGTGTGGGATTTTGTGCCAGAAGATGATAAAGTTTGGATGTTCTTTTTAAACCTACAAAAACTTGTGGATTTATGCATGTATTCAACATTCAACAATGATGATCTAACAGAACTAGAAAGTCGAGTGGCACTTCATAACAGAGATTATATAGAGCTTTTTAAAGAACCTCTTAAACCTAAACCACATATTTTAACACATTATGCAACAGTAATTAGAAGAGCAGGTCCTTTAAAAATGATGTGGAGTATGCGAAACGAAAGCAAACACAAAGAATTAAAACAATACGCACAGTCAATTACTTCGCGTAAAAATCTTTGCTACTCTATTGCAGTCAAACAGTCTTTTAAATTAGCACACTTTTTCTATTGTGACAAAGTTGATAAAATCATTCAAATTAATAAAAGTATTAATCTATCAGTATCTGAAAAGTTTTACTTCAAACAGCTGAACGAATTTGGACTTCATGGTATCCAGATTTTTGCCAATGATATAAATTTTAAGGGGACTTCCTATAGGTCGGGATTCTTTTTATCCAAGCAACATGACAAAGTGATGTATAAAATAATTGAAATGATAGTATGTGATGATAATGTTATTATAGTATCTACACAAATGTTCTATGACTATGATATGAATTTGAATGCATTTATTCTAAAGGATAACTCAGAAAACTTAAGTTTGAATAATATATGTGAATTTCGGTACTATCCTAGTTTACCTCACAAATTGTCTGATGGTAGACTGGCCCTTAGATTTAAGGTAATTTAATTTATAAAATTAGGTTAAATAATGAATTTTTTTGTAATCAATAAAAGTTAAAAATTAATCGTGTGTTTCAGTTTAAATTTTTACAGCGGATTATTTTATTTGATCCCAGTTTTATTACGATTGCAGTTCAATGTAATAAGCTACAATTTGGAAGTATATCTTATTACAGTTGCAATAACTTTTACAACAAATATAGAAAGCAATTTCATTACATTGTAATATGTTTGACATCGGTGGTAATAAGTTTCACTACAACATATTACTAAGAAGCTAATAAATTTTATTAGGCTTGCAGTAAATTTTACTACAGATATAGAAAACCATTTCATTACATTCTAATGAATTTTAATTCGCTTGTAATTAAATCTACTACTATCAAGTTTTGCTATATTATACAGTAAATGTTATTACACTTGTAATGGGTTGAAATTTCATTGCATTTGTCGTCAATTTCATTGCAATTTTTGTTGAATTTTACTACACTTTTCTCTCTGTGTGGTCCCGCCGTTTAGTAATATCGGAAAACTCGGAAAAACCGAATTTATTTAATAACCCCGGTTATGTGTTCAAATATCCTTAATCCTTACTACCAGAAGCCCTACTTTTTGGAAAATGAGTATGATTTTCCGTTTACATAGGCCTCGACCAACTCAAATCCGTTTTCCGCTAGTGGTCCCGCCGTTTAGTAATATCGGAAAACTCGGAAAAACCGAATTTATTTAATAACCCCGGTTAAATGTTCAAATATCCTTAATCCTAACTACCAGAAGCCCTACTTTTTGGAAAATGAATATGAATTTCCGTTTACATAGGCTTGGACCAACTCAAATCTACTTTCCGCTAGTGGTCCCGCCGTTTAGTAATAACGGAAAACTCGGAAAAACCGATTTTATTTAATAACCCCGGTTAAATGTTCAAATATCCTTAATCCTAACTACTAGAAGCCTTACTTTTTGGAAAATGTCTATGATTTTCCGTTTACATAGGCCTGGACTAACTCAAATCTACTTTCCGCTAGTGGTCCCGCCGTTTAGTAATAACGGAAAACTCGAAAAAACCGAATTTATTTAATAACCCCGGTTATGTGTTCAAATATCCTTAGTCCTAACTACCAGAAGCAATACTTTTTAGAAAATGAATATGATTTTCCGTTTACATAGGCCTGGATCAACTCAAATCTGTTTTCCGCTAGTGGTCCCGCCGTTTAGTAATATCGGAAAACTCGAAAAAACCGAATTTATTTAATAACCTCGGTTATGTGTTCCAATATCCTTAATCCTAACTACCAGAAGCAATACTTTTTGGAAAATAAATATGATTTTCCGTTTACATAGGCCTGGACCAACTCAAATCTGTTTCCGCTACTTTCCGCTAGTGGTCCCGCCGTTTAGTAATATCGGAAAACTCGGAAAAACCGAATTTATTTAATAACCCCGGTTAAATGTTCAAATATCCTTAATCCTATCTACTAGAAGCCTTACTTTTTGGAAAATGTCTATGATTTTCCGTTTACATAGGCCTAGACCAACTCAAATCTACTTTCCGCTAGTGGTCCCGCCGTTTAGTAATAACGGAAAACTCGAAAAAACCGAATTTATTTAATAACCCCGGTTAAATGTTCAAATATCTTTAATCCTAACTACTAGAAGCCTTACTTTTTCGAGAATGTCTATGATTTTCCGATTACATAGGCCTGGACACACTCAAATCTACTTTCCGCTAGTGGTCCCGCCGTTTAGTAATAACGGAAAACTCGGAAAACCCGAATTTATTTAATAGCCCCGGTTAAATGTTCAAATATCCTTAATCCTTACTACTAGAAGCCCTACTTTTTGGAAAATGAGTATGATTTTCCGTTAACATAGGCCTAGACTAACTCAAATCTACTTTCCGCTAGTGGTCCCGCCGTTAAGTAATAACGGAAAACTCGGAAAAACCGAATTTATTTAATAACCCCGGTTAAATTTTCAAATATCCTTAATCCTATCTACTAGAAGACTTACTTTTTGGAAAATGTCTATGATTTTCCGTTTACATAGGCCTAGACCAACTCAAATCTACTTTCCGCTAGTGGTCCCGCCGTTTAGTAATATCGGAAAACTCGAAAAACCCGAATTTATTTAATAACCTCGGTTATGTGTTCAAATATCCTTAATCCTAACTACCAGAAGCAATACTTTTTGGAAAATAAATATGATTTTCCGTTTACATAGGCCTGGACCAACACAAATCTGTTTCCGCTACTTACCGCTAGTGGTCCCGCCGTTTAGTAATATCGGAAAACTCGGAAAAACCAAATTTATTTAATAACCCCGGTTAAATGTTCAAATATCCTTAATCCTAACTACTAGAAGCCTTACTTTTTCGAAAATGTCTATGATTTTCCGTTTATATAGGCCTGGACCATTTAATAATAAATGGTTAATAATACGTTTAATAATAACGGAAAACTCGAAAAAACCGAATTTATTTAATAACCCCGGTTAAATGTTCAAATATCCTTAATCTTAATTACCTGAGGCTGTATTTTTTGGAAAATGTGTATGATTTTTTATTCACACAGGTCTACACCAATTCAAATCTTATTTTCGTTGGCGGTTCCGCCATTTAGTAATATCGGAAAACTTTAAAAACCCGATTTTATATTTCCTCGTTTATGTATGTATATATTCATTTTAATTCATTTTTGGAAGTTGTGTTAATTTCATGATTTTCAATAGTCCTAGTCAAATTAACTAGCTATTTAGGATCATGCTGATATTTATTTTACCCGTTTATAAGAATATATTTTATTTATTCGATATTACGAATTTTACACATACATACAGATATTTTTTTTTATTGTTGTTGGTTTTAGGAATAACTTTTTTTTTAGGAATAACTTCACAACCGTCAAATCATTAGGACCCTGCAACGTTGTATATATTAACTGCGGTGCCCTCCATTTCCCCGAAGAAAGAGTAGCAATTAAAGATGATTCATTTGGCTTGCATGGTCGAATTGTGTTGGCATCTCCACAGTTTCTAAATAAATTGGTTTGCCTTATTTAACGACGTCACACGCTTGCTAATAAGTTCCACAAACGAATCCGAAATTTACACTCAGGTTTTGCTTTAGCTTCATTCAACGTAAGCGATGATCGGACCATGTCGTAATATTTTTGGCTCCAAACCAGCTGGACATGTGTAACGCCCCAGCAAGCCAGTATAAGTGACGCACTAGGGTATTAAAAGAATTGCTGACATAGTGATTTTGGGCGGTCAGTTTATTCCGGCTAGGGATCAGCGTTGTCGTGGGGTTTCCAAAATATATGTCAGCCTGTATCAGACCGCTTACATGAAGAAGGAGTAATCATCATAAATAATAACGAGGAGGATCATTTAAGTCATACCAGATATCAGTTAACCCACCTCACGTTCAATACAAACCCACCTCTACATCTCAAGTCATCCTCTTTCACGAGTTTATTTCATCATCGTAAATTTAACACAACCAAAAAAATATAATTAAACAATAGTTCATCGAATTTTAACATTATTTCTTTAATGGAGATGTAAAATGGAAATAATATAATTTACAAAAAAAACTTTAAAGAAAATGGATACCAAAACTAAACATTATAAGAAATTGAATTTCACACGAAAATTAATTATACCCTACTTCCATATTAAATACTAAAGTGCACTTGTACTAATAAGCTAAAATAAATTACACTAAACTTTAAACATTAAGTAATTCTGTTTTAACTTCTTTAACTTAATTTTAAATAATATAATTAATAAAGAAACTAGAAAATTACAATTAATTTTTGTACCTTAAGATTAAATCGTTGTTTGGTGTATAATCCACTATTAATGATGATAGTCCAGTTTGAAAATCCCAGTTTATAATAAAGAAGCAATGGAGAATTATGCTTTGTTGAGTGATACCATTACATCAATATAGAAATGCATCACAATACAGGCGAAGTAATAAGTTATACCACGCCTGTTATTTCGTTGACAATGACGTAATTTTCGATGGTGTTACTTGTGCGATATTGTCGTTGTGTACCGCTCCAATTAATACTGCTGTACACTATTGTTATAGCTTGCAACTGCGAGTGTATTATCGTTGTGTAAGCGTTTTGTTATATGTGACACAATTTTGTTGCGTATGTGACTTTTCGTACAGTACTACTTAATATATGACAATGCAGTTGTTTTCTTTTTCGTGCTGCTTTCTAACATACACAATAGCCGAAGAAAATTTTATTATAAGTTTAATTTAATTAATCCACTTTATTAATCTTATAATTATGATTTATTAGGTTACAATTAACAGCGTTGTATTTATTATAAGTTTACTATTATATTATTAATTAATTAGAGTTTTATTATTATAGTATATGCTTATTAATGGAAAACGGAAAAATGATGTTCTGAACTACTGTTTTTTTTCCTGTTTTTCCCACAGCACATTTTATTTTACCTTGCCCAAATTCGATTTTTATTTGGACATTTTTACACACACCGTTCACAATAAAAAAAATTCTTATTTTCTATAATTAGTTTGTGTTTTAATTTCCACAGTTAGCTCACTTAACTAATTAACTAACAGCACAAATTTTATACTAGTAAAACTAAAATCTATACTACTAAGTACAAATCGAACTAAATAAATTAACTCAACTTCTTAATTTTTGGTTAATTCCAATAACACTATACGATTTATAAAAATATTTGAGGCACTTGGCTCATCAAAATCTGTAACCCAACTGATCTTGTTTTTTATCGTGTTATCACTCAGCACATCACAGCTAACATTTTCCCGCCCAATAATAATAATACATCTACAATATACAAATAATACAAAATCAATTGATTACATTGCACGAGGTAGCATTGCATTTTAACACGTTGCCTGTGTTGGTGTAAAAGAAAACTGACGTCAAGAGAGAATTACAGATTTATCATTGTACGTTGGTACACATGTTTATCATGCAGCTCATTGTTACAGTGTCAGATGGTGTGGATTATAGCCGGTTCAGCTCTCCTGCATGTAATGAATTATGCGTTGTTCTTACGCTTAACGCTGATCAAATTTTCCTTTTCTTTTGTGGAGCTCTTTACCTACCCATTATTTTATCCAGCAGGAACGTCAGGATATACAGTGCGTATGACACTTCAAATACCTTATGCAAGTCGTCCGCATATCTAACATAATAGCGTATAGCTTTTCGACCTGAACACGCCAAAAGCCTTTCTTTACCAACTAATTTAATACCCGATCTGCGTCAAACAGTTTTCAAAGCTTTACATTTTGGTGGACGACTTTTTCAACAATATCTCGTCGATACTTTCATTCAAATTGAACGTGATCGCATCCAATGGATCAAATTTAATCAAAAAAACCCGACTTATCTACGATTTAGCTGCGAAACAGAATGCAGTTGTTGGTGAAAAAATAATACTACCATCATCATTCACCGGATCAACACGTTACTATACTGAACATTTCCAAGATGCAATGGCTATTGTTCGTGTTCTTGGACCATCAGATGTCTTCATCAGCATGACTTGTAATCCCGATTGGCCAGAAATTAAAGAAGCAGCGAATTGTGAAACAAAAATTTGATTAAATTATCAATGATTTATTCGAATTTCAAAAACGTGGACTACCACATATACATTTGCTGTTGATCATGAATGTTGATGAAATTCATAATCCAGAAGAAATTGATGATCTAATTTCAGCTGAAATTCCAAATACCGACGACTCTGAATTGCGAGAATCAGTGTTTAGTTGGAAGATTCATAATCCGTGCGGTGAGGAGTTAAATCCAGATGCTACATGTATGGTCAATAAAAATGGAAAATTGCAGTGCCGGTAAGTAACATCTTAAGCGGATGATGAAAAACCAAAGTATCGTCGTCGTTATGACCCCAAATTGGACCAAAATAATCGAGAAGAATTTTCACACGAACTTGCAGTATATCGAAAAGATAAGGATAATCGCCAAGTTACACGAGATAATGCTTATTTGCTGAAAAAATTCCAATGCAACATCAATATTGAAAATGTTGGCAGGATAGGTCCGGTAAAATATTTATATAAATACATCTACAAAGGACACGATTGCGCGTCAATTAAGGTTGTGTAAAATCAACGGAGTTTGATTTATAATAAAGCAGACACCTATGTGGAAGGTCGCTGCATTACACCACCTGAAGCATGCTGGCGATTATTTGGCCACGAAATCCAAAGAGAGAATCATATCGTTTATAGTCGGTCAAAGGTTCGTCAAACAAACTAGAATTACTTCTACTATTGGCAAATGCCCGAACATTTTAAATGGGATGGAGAAACGAGTACATGGAAAACGTGAATCCGTCGATTGCGTGTCATTGGTCGAATACACAAAGTAAAATACGTTGCTCAACCACAATCCATTTTCGAGTAGGTACTTCTCTATCATGTGAAAGACGCAACAAGTGTTGATAATCTCCTTACTGTGAATGACATTCGATCTCCTTACTGTGAATAGCAGCTAATAGGAAAACAAGGATAGATGGTCTAGAAGAATCAGCCCTGTCCAAAATGCCTTCAGTAATGCGAATACTCTTCGTTCAGATTCTTATTTTTGGATGCCCCGAAGATCCAAAAAATACATCTGAGGTACCTGCAATCAAACGTGCTTATTGTATTATTGCATTCAAGTTAAATACGACAGCAACAGAAGGTCGACATTTTCGTTTCTGGGTGGAACGATATGGGATGGACGACATTGACAATTACGAAAATGATCAAAACATGGACGTTCTAAATTCTGATGAGTCACCTGCTACTGTAGAACGCATATAACGCATATTTTACGTGCAGCCAATGACTCTAACCATAGACAAATAAATGAATAAAGATCCCTAAACCAATGGAAAATTTATGTTTAAATCAAATTCTCGATGTCGTTACAAATGGAAAATTTTTTCTAGCGGCTGTTAGTAGAAATATTAGTTAATACTCAAACCTTATTTTGGTCTACATTATGAGCGCAATACATATTTCTCGCTCAATATATTTTTTCAATACGCGCGCGACAAATAAAAAATTTTATATTTGTGTATACAGTAAAAAAGAAACAAACGGGAAAATAACAAATTCAACTTATTTTTTATTTTCGTTTGAAAGTATCCTTTCTCTTATTCTAATATATATGTATGATTTATATTTTAATAAAACAGAATGAAATGAAACTAAAACGCACGTATTATGTATATACATACACGTATATACATATGTACTATTTAAAATAATGTTTGTGCACGATCGATAATTTCTTGTTTAGATATATAGAATTTAAACACGTGGTGACCATGAAAAGGAAGAGGATCTATTTTAGATGTAAGTATGTAGCTACGATGATTGTTTTGGTGTGCTTCATGAAGTATAATTTAAAAAACGAATATTTGGAGGAGATGATAAAAAACATCAAAAATTTATGAACGAAAGCATATTTGACGAAACGGAAAAATATTATAATTAAATGGTTTTTTAATGATCGCAGAAAACAATTACATATACATATTACATATTTGTGTTTGGTTACATTATGTATATTTTATATGCCTATTTATACTTGTTTGTCCAAATTAAATACATTCATGACTAAATTTTCCCTAAGTATACTATTAAGGATGATGCATGATTTAAATTCGATAATTTTAAAATACCTAATAATTTTATAAATGATTTTATTTTTGAGAAAATGAATAAAATCAGCTTACACCGGAAAGATGTCTTTGGGAAAATGTACTATGTATTTGGATTGGTCTCCAAAAAATTGGTCAAGCATACAAATTTTTGTTAACGTTTTCCCCTTATTCCATATTATCTGAAGCATGGTAGGACTTGGTTTGTTTCAACTACAATAGCTTTTGCAAATATTTTAAGACGTCGAAAATAAAAGCTAGTTTTTGATTTTAACTAAATTTGCAAAAACATTAATATTTCGATTGCGGTTATGGTATATACATATATAGAATTATGAGTATACACAATATCCGTGCAATTCTATTTTTAATCTGCTAACCAAAATTAAAATCATCCTAAGGTTTTAAAATGACAATATATAAATATTTCGTTGTTCGTTGTTGTCAATTGATTTACAAGCTCACATTAAAAGTGCACTGCAATTTTTCAGATACCAACCACCCCTTATCATGAACTCTACCCCAAATTTCTCTAGAATAAATGACCACTTCTTTGAAAATTTCAAAAATAGACTATTCAATATCGGATAATGGGTATCGCTTTATAATCCACATCAGAAATGCAATTCGATTGTTAAGTTGTAACTTTAAATCATGGACACAAATTTATTTACCCACCCACTTTATTTATTAGGTGTATAACAATTTCTACAGATTTTTTCTTCGCGCTTAAAATTATATTTAAAATAGAAATATATTCACGGTATTTTGTGATTTTTACAGGATCGTGAGTTACATTACCTATCAGAATAGCAGAGTTTACAATGGTAACTGATAAACAGCACATTCGGCACTGCATTCTATACGAATTCCAATAAGGAAAAAAGCTTCTAAAGCTTATAAAGACAAAAGAAAATCAGAGGAGTTTTTTAAGAAAATCAGCCATTCTCATCTTGTTCATTTACGAATCAACGTGTGGATTTGACGTCATTGAAAATTATCTTAAAAATACATGCCCCCCAATATTAATCAAACCGTAATTTCATATCATACTGAAAAAACATGTTTGAAAATTTGTTTCCCAAGACGTTTATTCAACTTCTATAAATGATTCTAACGATATTATCGGGGCCAATTTAGAAGTTTCTTCTCAAGTTGAGGAAGATCCAATCTATGCGTTGAACTTATTAAATGATTTGGCAATCAAGTCGTTGCGTTTAAATAAAACTAATAAAGACCATGACCAGGATTATTTACCACCAATTGACGAAGTACCTGAACTGAT
Organism: Nephrotoma appendiculata; assembly: GCA_947310385.1. Lineage (NCBI taxonomy): Eukaryota > Metazoa > Arthropoda > Insecta > Diptera > Tipulidae > Nephrotoma > Nephrotoma appendiculata. The sequence continues at coordinate 252,673,358 of OX371225.1, forward strand.
GGTATTCGGAACGAAGTACCTGAACTGATGGTATTCGAAAATCTTTATCATCGTGAATTGATAAAAAAATTTAATGACGATAATATATCCGATTTAAACAAAGGTCCTTTGAAATTGCAAACCATTACAAAAATCTCAAATAATTCACCTCTTGGTGCTAGCAATCGTAGTGGTACTACGTCTTCTTATTTTGTTAATAAAAGTATAAAACCTTCTTACATATACAAACAATTTAATAAAATAACGTTAAAGCGAGCAATGGCCTCATCACGTGCTGATCTTTCTACGAGTTCAAGAAGGACTTCTTTAAGGACTAAATACAACAAACACAAAATAATAATAATCTACGACAAACAAGTATGAGATAAAGAAGAAAAAAATATTATTTTGGGCCACCTGATAGACGAACTTGAAGAAAAATGTTTTATTAGTTCTTGCCAGAAGGATAATTTTTTAAACCATTCTCAAGTTCAATTTTTTGAGATAAAATTAAAAATCAAAAGTTAGGCAGAAAATGTTCAGAAGAAATACGGAAGTTTGCTTTAAATTTAAACTTTTATTCTCCGAAGGCATAGGCCATATGTTCGAAATCAATTTAAAAACTGCTTGCCACATTCTCATACACTTGCTTATTGGTATAAAGTAGTAAATGGGCATCCAGGTTTTACTTCAGAATCTTTTCGTGCTCTAAAGTTGCTGGTCCGGTCAAAAAAGGAAACAGATGAGGTTGTTATTGAAAATGTATGCTTGGATGAGTTGTCCATTCATCCAAAATGCGAGTATGATTTCCACACCAATAGAATACAGGTAACCCTCCAAGAACACGGCGTTCAAAGAACACGGTTTCGAAGAACACGGATACCCATTTCCTCAAATTTCACGGTTTCATACAACTCGATTTTCGTTATTCTCTTTTATTTTGTGTTTTATATATCATAACAAAAAATAAAACGTGTCGTTTTTTTTATTTTATTTTTTGTAGTATTGAACAACACGATTTCAAAGAACACGGAACGAATTAATCGTGTTCTTGGAGAGGTTCCAGTATCATGATATGCCTAGTTTGAAGGTAGCGACCCAAATGATAATACTTTAGCTACCCAAGTAATTGTGTTTATGTTTGTCAGTTGTACTGCTCGTTGGAAAATTACTCTTGGATATTTCCCTATTAGTAGCTTAACATCTGTACAAAAGAAAAATATGATAGAGTTTCATTGGCCTTTATTACACAATATTAGGGTTGTAACAACTGAAACAAGCATAAAATTATCTATCCAATAAAGCTAGTTTCACTGATATTCAAAATATTTTTCTTTGTTCTATTTTAATTCTAAATTGTGAACCTCTAAAAAAACACCTTTTATGTTAGCGCAAAATGTTTTTTATTTTATTAAATTTAGATTGCGTGTTCCGTTTATAATTAATTGTGTTTGAATTGGGTTCGAATATTTTCTGGGACTTCCGTGCGGCTTTCGTGATCCTGTCCTTGATTTAGGTCATCAGGCAGAAGTCCTTATTGATTTTATATACAAAAAATATTTATACTACGAACTGTTTAACCATTCCCGCAAATGACGGCTATAGCCGTCCTGCATATTTTAATTAATAAAAAAAGGAACATCATTCTTACGAAGTGTACTAATGCATTATTTTGTTAATTATTCAGTAATACATCAAAGAAAAAAAGATGTAACATTCCAGATAATATATCAATTGTTTTTTTTGTGCGATTTTTCATGATTAGCAGTTCGATATATTTCCGCCTACAGAAACAAATGACGGCTATAGCCGTCCTATTATGTACGCGCAAATGACGGCTATAGCCGTCATTTGTCTATATATCATCAAAAAATCGGACGGCTATAGCCGTCATTTGTTTCTGTATCCGGAAATATATAGAAAAATATTATGTGATGAGCAAATGACGGCTATAGCCGTCGAGAGTTTTCATGGGAAAACTGTGAGAAAATGTGATAATTTTCGCTTCCAAACATATAAATGACGCTCAATTTCATATGGCAGTCATAAACAATTGAAAAACAAAATGTGTGTTTCTGAGCACGGTCGTCAATTAAAAAGTGTGCGCCAATGGGTTAAACATGTCGAGCAAGTTCAGCCCACTGAATTCTTACCGAAAACAAAGACATGTTTCGTATAAGGTTTAATGAGGCCTCACTAAAAATCTGTGACAACTCATTGGACTATATACGATTAAAGTATGTATGACTAATGATGATGGATTATTACACATTAATTAAATACATTTACATAACCAGTTTTAGAAAATTCACTTGGTACTGGGCATATTAATGCAATAAATTAATATTTAGTACAGGAGAAGATACTTACTGAAAAATAACTGTCCAGAAAATATTTTACTCTATTTAGTTAATTTTTATATCCTTCAAGTCCATAGTACATATTTCTTACAATTCATTTAAATCACTAATGTGAATCCAATTATTACGCATTATTTTATTTAGGTATTAGGTTTTTTCTGAGTTATGTCTGTTGCTGTTGTAGATTCCAGGTTAGCTCGCACATCTTCAAACTTTCGAGGCTGTCGCTAAGATCGAAATCACCACTTCAAAATGTTTGTACCAATAATTACAAAATTCATAAGACACAAGGTCGACACCAAGAACACTACAAATTGATTCCCGTGCTTTAGAAGCTTTGTTCCTTATTGGAATTCGTATAGAATGCAGTGCCGAATATGCTGATTATCAGTTACCATTGTAAACTCTGCTATTCTGATAGGTAATGTAACTCACGATCCTGTAAAAATCACAAAATACCGTGAAAATATTTCTATTTTAAATATAATTTTAAGCTCGAAGACAAAATCTGTAGAAATTGTTATACACCTAATAAATAAAGTGGGTGGCTAAATAAATTTGTGTCCATGATTTAAAGCTACAACTTAACAATCGAATTGCATTTCTGATGTGGATTATAAAGCGATACCCATTATCCGATATTGAATAGTCTATTTTTGAAATTTTCAAAGAAGTGGTCATTTATTCTAGAGAAATTTGGGGTAGTTTTCATGATAAGGGGTGGTTGGTATCTGAAAAATTGCAGTGCACTTTTAATGTGAGCTTGTAAATCAATTGACAACAACGAACAACGAAATATTTATATATTGTCATTTTAAAACCTTAGGATGATTTTAATTTTGGTTAGCAGATTAAAAATAGAATTGCACGGATATTGTGTATACTCATAATTCTATATATGTATATACCATAACCGCAATCGAAATATTAATGTTTTTGCAAATTTAGTTAAAATCAAAAACTAGCTTTTATTTTCGACGTCTTAAAATATTTGCAAAAGCTATTGTAGTTGAAACAAACCAAGTCCTACCATGCTTCAGATAATATGGAATAAGGGGAAAACGTTAACAAAAATTTGTATGCTTGACCAATTTTTTTGGAGACCAATCCAAATACATAGTACATTTTCCCAAAGACATCTTTCCGGTGTAAGCTGATTTTATTCATTTTCTCAAAAATAAAATCATTTATAAAATTATTAGGTATTTTAAAATTATCGAATTTAAATCATGCATCATCCTTAATAGTATACTTAGGGAAAATTTAGTCATGAATGTATTTAATTTGGACAAACAAGTATAAATAGGCATATAAAATATACATAATGTAACCAAACACAAATATGTAATATGTATATGTAATTGTTTTCTGCGATCATTAAAAAACCATTTAATTATAATATTTTTCCGTTTCGTCAAATATGCTTTCGTTCATAAATTTTTGATGTTTTTTATCATCTCCTCCAAATATTCGTTTTTTAAATTATACTTCATGAAGCACACCAAAACAATCATCGTAGCTACATACTTACATCTAAAATAGATCCTCTTCCTTTTCATGGTCACCACGGTTTTAAATTCTATATATCTAAACAAGAAATTATCGATCGTGCACAAACATTATTTTAAATAGTACATATGTATATACGTGTATGTATATACATAATACGTACGTTTTAGTTTCATTTCATTCTGTTTTATTAAAATATAAATCATACATATATATTAGAATAAGAGAAAGGATACTTTCAAACGAAAATAAAAAATAAGTTGAATTTGTTATTTTCCCGTTTGTTTCTTTTTTACTGTATACACAAATATAAAATTTTTTATTTGTCGCGCGCGTATTGAAAAAATATATTGAGCGAGAAATATGTATTGCGCTCATAATGTAGACCAAAATAAGGTTTGAGTATTAACTAACATTTCTACTAACAGCCGCTAGAAAAAATTTTCCATTTGTAACGACATCGAGAATTTGATTTAAACATAAATTTTCCATTGGTTTAGGGATCTTTATTCATTTATTTGTCTATGCTCTAACTATGTTGAGTCAAAATGTTTTTGCATAAATGTACCATGTAACCTTCGTGTATAAGACCTTCACTTACTTTGTGTCCAAAACCACAAAGTAAAAAGTATTGCATTTACTGAAAACGCATTAACTTTATTACCTGCTGGACAAACATCACACCAAGACATTTCGATTGAAATTCCTCTCTCCTCAGATTCAATTTCCAGCATTAAACCTGGTTCAGTCAAAGCTACAGAACTCGCCCAAGTAGATGTTTTCCTTGCACCGATGTTACCAAAGTATGGTTTACAAAATATGGATCAGTTGTTGCGGTATTGCAAATCAAAACTTACTATTTGGAGGAAAAATTTTAGTCGCTGAAGGTGACTTCCTTCAGTGCTTACCTGTTCAACTCCGAAGCAACCGTAGTGAAATACCAAATTAAGTCATCTCTAGAAGCATTTCGAAAAATTTTCAGGAACAGGAGGCATTCGCAAAGTATACCCTGAAAAAATGACTTTAATGAAATCGAATTACTTGAGGATAAAATTACCTGTGGTAATTTAATCCAAGAAGTATTTGGAAATTGCCTTGTGAATCAAAAATACGATGGAATAAAGGAACATGTTATTATCGCGCCGCTGAACAAAGAAGTCAGTAGTAATAATGCTGAGATCGTCGATCGTCTCCCAGAAGAATACAAATCGTACAAAAGTCATGATTTTGTGAAGGATGAACAGGAAGGAGAATTCACGCCAGAATTTCTTAATTGGATTGAAATTGCTGATTTGCCACCCCATGAATTAAAACTAAAGAAAAATGCCGAATGTTACCGAATTATGTAACAACGTAGTTGAAGCAAAAATAATTACTGGGGTATATTAATAAATGCTGGGCAAGAAATGCACATTCCTTGAGTTACGCTCGACCATAGTAAAGGTCAACTTGGATATAGAATACTATGACATCAATTTCTGCTTCGACAAGCGTTTGCGATGACAGTGCATAAATCTCAAGGGCAAACGTTCGAATTTGTTGGCGTCGACCTTCGTATACCTGCCTTTAATCACGGTATGTTGTACCGTCAAATATAGCTTGAAAGTTCTGCTACCACCTGAAAATAAACGTCGCACGTATAATGTTGTGTGGAAAGAAGCATTGAACGCTCATGATGAAACTTCTATTATGTAGAAGTGCTGATAGTAACAGCGACGACGGTTTTTCGGCAACATCGATTTTTATGTCTCAGCCGAATAAAATAAAATGAATTAAAGTTGGTTTGCGAAAAAGATTAAAAAACTGTATTTCTTTTCACCGAGCAAGCTCGATCCCAAAGTACTAGAAATAACAGGAGCAACACCCGTTGAACAAACCACAGTACGGAAGTAAGCATTGAATGAGTTGTATAATTTCGTAAGATTATTTTAAACCAAAGCCTTCAACAGCACATCAACTAACGTGGCAATAATGGAAAACATTGTTATTACGATTAAAACCTTTGCCTCAAAATGGCCTGCTTTGAAGTTACAAAAAATGTAATTTCATCGATTTGGTGGAAAGTAAGTACGAATAGTTTCTAAGTTTTAGGAACTTATATGAAACATTAGATCACTAAAAAGTTCGTTTTCTGAAACGAGTTTTATGTGATGACACTGCTCGACTTATAAAACACATAGGACGAAGCATGAAGCTTGGTGAACGATTTCATAAAAGGGAACTAAGTATTATTAAATATATTCAAATATTTTAACATATTTTACCAGTATTTCTTATTGTAATTAGAATTTAATTAATTAATTTATTTATTTAATTTTAATGTACAAAAATTTTGCAAACCATCAACTGCTTATTTTTAATGAGATATGTGGTTTTCTTTTTTCCAAAATTGCCCTTTGTTTTCTTGATTTTTTCGAAATTACTATTTCTTCCACACTTGAGTTACTCCAACTAATGTTTTTAATAATCTTCATGAAGTTTTCTTAAATTATTGCGCGCGGCCCTAGTTGAGCTACTTTCCATTAATGGCCGTTAACAGAAATGGCCCAGTTTCAGCAGTTTCTGCCATTGGACTCTTCTCATCTAATTGGTGGTATCCAACATACGACTTTTATCTGCATTTATTTCCTACAGGTGATGTATTCTTTTACTCATCTTTAATTCGCCATGAAGGTTGTCGTTTCTAATGTACCATGAGGCATTCGTAATTCCATACAACACTTTATTTTGAAAGCTGTGTATCTGGCATTGACATAACACAAAAGTTGGATACCATACCTCCATACTTATTTTAGCATTTGTAGCTTGTACAGAAAATATTTTTATGTATTGTCAGCTCAGAATTTTTACCTAACATTTCCCTATATTTGATGATTATTTTTCTTTTTTTTTTCTATGGATGTGCTCTTTCGATCTTAGCTTAAAGAAGAAGAAATGTGATCATATTTACGAATACTACAAATGAAACGAGTACTGAAATATGAACCATCTTTGGAGAACATTTATATTCTCCTACAGCATTCCAACCGAAACAATGTCATCCAAATATAGAGAATTTGGTAGAAGATGTGAGAGGGACATACGCTTTCTAAAATTGCAACAAATTGGAAATGGGAAAGCTCAGAATTATTGCTAATTTTAGGAATAGGAATTTTACTCAGTTTCCAGCTAGTTAAAATAAAACTGAAAATGTGTAACAAGTACCTTGATACAATAGGAAAAATCCGCTTAACTAATTTTTTAACTAACCATATCCAGTGGATTGTGATTTAACTTCCCAAATTGCAGAATGCAAATCGACAATTAATATATTTGTAAACGAAAAAGAATTTAGGGATTCTACTGACACTAAATCATTTTAGAAATATTATGGGAGGGGACTAGAGTCAATTACATAATGGTTACAATTGAAAGCTAATTGGAATCTATCGAAGCAGCATGTTTACAACTAACAAGGGTCAAATTGCGTACATTACGATAAAATATCTTAGAGAGAAGTGAGAGATCGAACTTATACTTGAAGAAATTTTGTCTAGCGATGGCAATTAAACCTCAGGGCTCAGTTTACACAGACGATGGAAAAACGAAGAGAAATAGCATTCAAAATCTCTTGCGTCATCCAATGGGGTGATCTAGGTTTAAAATGAAAACTAGTGAGAGGAACGCAATTATTATATTATCTAAAGTTAAACTTTTAGATGTTGGTCAAGAGTAACAATTAATAGAAAAAACAAGGAGATCATGATGAGAGCAAATACCGAAGACAATTGATTGAAACTACAAATTGAATTATCAGCAGAAGAGACAACGCGATCAATGAGAGAATAAGAATCACCACTTCCATTAGAGTAAGAATAATGCTACTTAAGGTATTTAAATAGCAACGAGAAAAAATGTTCTCTTGAGAAATATCAAAATTAAAATCACTCTAGGTGAAGACCTCACTAAAAAGACACTCAATGTCTGAAAGGGATTTTTTAAACATATTCTTATTTTTAAAATCAGATATAAATTTAGAATAAACACTTGTCTTGAAATATGTAAGGTGGTATATACTTAAATCGATTAAGTGTATATTATTAGTGTTTTTCTTTTTTAAATTCTAATTAAACATCAAAATCTAAAATTGTGAAACCAGATCATGTAACCAGTGCTTGAAGGTGTAAATAAACGCAGTTTAAAAACCCTGATATCAGGGAAATAGTTTAGTTATGTCCCATAATTTCACAAACTAATTTAAAATTTAAATTTGTTCGCCTGAAAAGTAGCTAAAAATAGATATGTGGTTTTGTTGAATTGTCACAAATATATGTATACCCCATCGAAATTAACTAGTGGATTAGCCATGACAGATGGGATCAACTAGGACCTCATTCAAAAAGTATGACGAAGTGCGTTAAGATTTAAATTCAGGCAAAGTGAATCGTAACGGACTTCATCAACAATAATGACATGCAAAATTATTTTATTTTAATAATTAGAATTTTCCTCCCGAGGCAGGTTTACGGACCCATGCGTCGCCAAACCCGAATGTCAAATTCTTTTAATTTCTGTACGATTTTTTAAATTTTATGAATATGTTAATATTGTACAGAACTGGTGAGAATTATTTGCGTTGTTTCAAAATGGGCATGCAAAAAATGTGTGTCTCCACGATGATTAGGCATTCCTACGTAGGATTATTTGTTGTGTCCAATACTTCAAATGCTTAAGCTGCATAGAAGAGCCACTGGAGTAAATCTTCTAATTCTCAAGTGCATCCTCAATGACCTTTATTCTTTGAACTTGTTCAACAGTATAGAGTGATCTTATCTAAACCCAACTGGTGTGGTGAAATTAAAAATCTCTTACTTACAATTATCTTATTTCGGTTTGAGTCTCTTGAGCAACCATTTTTCAAATATTTTTGGTAAGACCGATATCACTGATTACATTATGATTTTTTATCGTTTGCTGGTTTACTTGGTTTAGGAATCATGATTGCTTCAGCCATCTTCTTCCATTGACAAATTTTCGTCGGAATTCTGCAATCATTATTTGAATCAATTTATGCAAATCTTTTTCAGGAATGGCATTGACAATTTTCCCAGTTATTAAGCCAAAACCAGAAGCATTTCTAACACTTACAAAATTATTATTAAATTATTGTTTTTTATGAGTTCTATTTTCATTGGCTATTTGTCTTAGTACGGTTGAAAATCTCTTCCATAAGTGGGCAGCAAATTGAGAGAAGTTATCTTGGTCACTTTTAGTTATGTTTAACCTCATCTTTGCCCGTTCAGATCGCTTGGTTTGCCACAACCTGGCACACTTTGAATTACAATGATCTTCGGTTTGAGTTTATCTCTAGGCAAGTTAAGATCAATGATTCTTTCAAAGAATTTTTGGCATAACATTATTTTTGATAAGAGTGCTTTTTTAACAATTTACACAAATAAGCATGTATTGGTAATCACACCGTTAAAATGTTTCTTATAAAAATTTTGAGTGAAAAAACAAAATTCATGAAATTTAATATAAATTTCCTCAAAAATAAATTATTAAATAAATTAAATATTGTAATACCATCTACATACATGAAGCACATGTAAATAGAAAAAAATGTTTTTGTTATAAATTTGCTCTTACTTTTTGATTTTGAGTGCATTCCATTCAGGTAAATAACTGGACGACGCAGAAGTTGCACCCGAAAGAATCATATATAAGTTATTCCTAGGGGCCTATGGTCGATCAAATCTATTAAATGGTGTGTGAATCATTTCAATGTGGACTTGCTCAGATCGATTTTTCTTTGGAAAACTATCTTCGACTCTCTTTTAATTTGGAGTGAATATGGCCAATAACAGGACATCAAAATGATCGCACCGAAATACCACCTTGTAGAGCTTACTCCTGATAGCTTGATCAATCAAACAAAACTCGTTTCTTTCCAGTGTGGACTTGCTCAGTGCGTTTTTCTGAGTCAACCTCTCATGGCTTCATTATGCTTCGTTCGACTGTATTTGAGTTCAATTTCTGGGATATATTGTTAATCCTTAAATGAGATTCACTCAAAAATCAGATGGAGAGCCATTGAGAGTTTATTCAAAAAAAATATACTGAGCGTTATAATCGCTGTTTGATCAGTCAAACCCGTAGAAGCTATTACTAAATATAGGGGCATTGTGGTGCAATCTCAGTGACGTCTTGTTATTGTGAGAATATACGAGAATCACTGAAAATCAGAACGAGCCGATGAGAAGTTTCCTCAAGAAAAAAAGTACTGGGTAAATCACCATTCGAGTGGAAAATGCTTCGTTTGATCGTAGGAGTTATTCCGTTATGTATAGTGGCATTTTGGTGCAATCTATGTGACGTCTTATTATTGGCCATAGTGAGATTCCTTCCAAAATAAAAACGAACGGTAATTAATATTGAAATGACTGAAACATTGTTTATAGGTCAGACCCTAAGAATTACTTCCGTTGTAAGAATAAATGAGATTCATTACAAAATCAAAAAGTCGATGACAATTTTACTTAAATAATTGTACTAAACCCAAATTGAAATGTCGTAGGTCCATGAGATATCTATGTTTGGTAGATAATATTTAAGTAACTGTTAAATTATTTCTCATAAGAATTTTGAGTGAACAATTTTGAGGAGCTAAATCTAAATAGAAACACATGCATTTCGGTTTTTTTTTAGTTCTTTTTTGCTTTCCAAGGCATGTAAACGTAATCTTTTATTTCAGAAAGACCTGAAAGTCGCCCATTTATGCTTTCGTTCTTTATTTACATTATTAATTGTTTTAATTTGTTTCACAGAAAATTGGGGATATTTGTGTGTTGTGGAGCACGAGTCTGCTGATGAATTCTACGAACTTTGCGTTTCTCTTTATAGTACTCTAATCTCAAGATAATAGTTGCGTTTCTTTGAGTGTTGGTACGAGAAATCAGTGAACTTTCCCAAACTACTTGTTGGATATTAATATAAAATGCTTCTAATTCATTTTCGTTCTTTTATTCAGTTAAATTATATTTTTGAGATTCGTTCTTTCAACAATTATATTGAGATATTCAGCATTTTTGATGGGTTCCAAACAATATTCAAGCAAATTTTGGAAATATCCACGGGTTTTCAAACCAACGTTTCAATTTTGATAAATATTTTACTTTATTAAAGGGCGAGCTAAATATATTCACACGCCTTTGGCAGTGCTTACAAATCAGACAACACACTACTCTTGAGGTGACCACTACCCTGAACATCTTTTGAAAATTATATAGTCATTTTTGTATACACATATTTTTTGCCCCGGTAATTTTTTTTTACCGCGGATCCTAGAGATGTCCACGGCATTGCCCTTATATTTTTAGATAGCGTAAAATATTTTCAAAACGTGCATAAACTTGATTTAATATAATGAACTTTGCTATTTATTTACCAATTTGGAAAATTAAACGGAATTTTATTGGCCTATAGTTTTCAATAGTGAACGTTATTCGATTCTGACGAACCTTGATTTGGTTAATAAAATTTTAAAATTGGTAGAGATTGGCATGCGATTTTAAGGAATGCCATTAATATAATAGAATTCAGGTTTTCATTTGTACTGCCATTACCAGATAAATCTAGGGAATCTTGTCTACATTTTTCGACAGCTTATAATATTTTCTATCGACCCATATTCGGTAAATTGTCATCAGTCTAACAATGGTTTTTGGATTTATGATGTTCCGTGATTTTGACAAAAATATTGTTATTTTCTTCTAAAAGATGTTAGCAATTTCTCCAATTTGATATTAAATTGGCGTATGTGAAGTTATCTTACGATTATATCCCAGAAAATAAAAAAAAAATCATCAGGCAACACTAATCAATAAAAACCCCATTTACTCTTGTGTGAAGTTACCCCGGCCCAGAATTTATTAAAAATCACGTTAAAAACAAAAATAAAATTCGTTATTTTATGAGAATTTTAGCCAGTTAAACGTTATATCAGTAGAACACATTTTGGTACGAAATAAAATTACATTATAGACATGATAATGGTACTTAGCACAGTAATTGCCACAGAACAATGTTTTTCTTACTTTTCTAAAAGTAAGGCAGGAGTGTGACGAACACAGAACCACATAGCCTCAATCTCAGAACCACATAGCCTTAATCCGACAAATTTATACTTTTAACGTGCGAAATTTAAATTTAATTTTTGTTCACATAGTAGTTGTTTGAATACATCTGGCCCACGAACCAATTTCGCAAAGTTGCCACGGAACGATTTTTTTTCTAACTTTTCTAAAAATAAGGCAGGTGTGTGATGGTCTCAGAACTACATAGCCTTAATCCGACACATTTATACTTTTAATGTGCTAAGTACCTTTATCATGTCTAATGTAATTTTATTTCGTACAAATACATGTTCTATTGATATAACGTTTAACTGGCTAAAATTCTCATAATTTAAAAGTAACGAATTTAATTATTATTTTTAATGTGATTTTTAATAAATTCTGGGCTGGGGTAACTTCACCAATTACTGTTTATTATAAATCAATTTTAACAAATTCTGAAGTTGGCTAACTTTACACAAGAGCAAATGAGGTTTGTCTTGATTAGTGTTGGCTGAAGATTTTTTTTTTAATTTCTGAGATAGAATCGTGGGATAACTTCACATACGTCAATAAGACTTAAACAAAATGCCATGATGATAAAACCATACGACGAAAACCCCACAAGACCACAAGACCATAACACCATAAGAACATAAGATCAAAAAACCATAAGAAGACCATACGAACATAAGACCATTTGAAATAAGACCATAAGACAATAAAACCATAAGATCATAAGACCATAAGACTATAAAACCATAAGACCATAAGACTATAAAACCATACGACCATAAGACACCATAAGACCATAAAACCAAAAGACCATAAGACCATAATACCATAACACCATAAGACTATAAGACCATAATACCATAATACCATAAGACCATAAGACCATAAGACCATAAGACCATAAGACCATAAGACCATAAGACCATAAGACCATAAGACCATAAGACCATAAGACCATTAGACCATAAGAAAATAAGAACATAAGACTATAAGACTATAAGACTATAAGACTATACGACTATAAGACTATAAGACTATAAGACTATAAGACTATAAGACTATAAGACTATAAGACTATAAGACTATAAGACTATAAGACTATAAGACTATAAGACTATAAGACTATAAGACTATAAGACTATAAGACTATAAGACTATAAGACTATAAGACTATAAGACTATAAGACTATAAGACTATAAGACTATAAGACTATAAGACTATAAGACTATAAGACTATAAGACTATAAGACTATAAGACTATAAGACTATAAGACTATAAGACTATAAGACTATAAGACTATAAGACTATAAAAGACTATAAGACTATAAGACTATAAGACTATAAGACTATAAGACTATAAGACTATAAGACTATAAGACTATAAGACTATAAGACTATAAGACTATAAGACTATAAGACTATAAGACTATAAGACTATAAAAGACTATAAGACTATAAGACTATAAGACTATAAGACTATAAGACTATAAGACTATAAGACTATAAGACTATAAGACTATAAGACTATAAGACTATAAGACTATAAGACTATAAGACTATAAGACTATAAGACTATAAGACTATAAGACTATAAGACTATAAGACTATAAGACTATAAGACTATAAGACTATAAGACTATAAGACTATAAGACTATAAGACTATAAGACTATAAGACTATAAGACTATAAGACTATAAGACTATAAAAGACTATAAGACTATAAGACTATAAGACTATAAGACTATAAGACTATAAGACTATAAGACTATAAGACTATAAGACTATAAGACTATAAGACTATAAGACTATAAGACTATAAGACTATAAGACTATAAGACTATAAAAGACTATAAGACTATAAGACTATAAGACTATAAGACTATAAGACTATAAGACTATAAGACTATAAGACTATAAGACTATAAGACTATAAGACTATAAGACTATAAGACTATAAGACTATAAGACTATAAGACTATAAGACTATAAGACTATAAGACTATAAGACTATAAGACTATAAGACTATAAGACTATAAGACTATAAGACTATAAGACTATAAGACTATAAGACTATAAGACTATAAGACTATAAGACTATAAGACTATAAGACTATAAGACTATAAGACTATAAGACTATAAGACTATAAGACTATAAGACTATAAGACTATAAGACTATAAGACTATAAGACTATAAGACTATAAGACTATAAGACTATAAGACTATAAGACTATAAGACTATAAGACTATAAGACTATAAGACTATAAGACTATAAGACTATAAGACTATAAGACTATAAGACTATAAGACTATAAGACTATAAGACTATAAGACTATAAGACTATAAGACTATAAGACTATAAGACTATAAGACTATAAGACTATAAGACTATAAGACTATAAGACTATAAGACTATAAGACTATAAGACTATAAGACTATAAGACTATAAGACTATAAGACTATAAGACTATAAGACTATAAGACTATAAGACTATAAGACTATAAGACTATAAGACTATAAGACTATAAGACTATAAGACTATAAGACTATAAGACTATAAGACTATAAGACTATAAGACTATAAGACTATAAGACTATAAGACTATAAGACTATAAGACTATAAGACTATAAGACTATAAGACTATAAGACTATAAGACTATAAGACTATAAGACTATAAGACTATAAGACTATAAGACTATAAGACTATAAGACTATAAGACTATAAGACTATAAGACTATAAGACTATAAGACTATAAGACTATAAGACTATAAGACTATAAGACTATAAGACTATAAGACTATAAGACTATAAGACTATAAGACTATAAGAATATAAGACTATAAGACTATAAGACTATAAGACTATAAGACTATAAGACTATAAGACTATAAGACTATAAGACTATAAGACTATAAGACTATAAAACTATAAGACTATAAGACTATAAGACCATACGACCATACGACCATACGACCATACGACCATAAGACCATAAAACCATAAGACAAGAAAACCAGAAGACCAGAAGACAGGAAGACCATAAGACCATATGCCATAAGACAATAAAACTATAAGATCATAAGACCATAAGACCGTAAAACCATAAGACCAGAAAACCGGAAGTCCAGAAGACCAGAAGACAGGAAGACCATAAGACCATAAGGCCATAAGACCATAAAACTATAAGACCATAAGACTAGAAGGCCATAAGACCATAAGACCATAAGATCATAAGACTATAAGACCATAAGACCATAAGACCATAAGACCATAAGACCATAAGACCATAAGACCATAAGATCATAAGACCATTAGACCATAAGACCATAAAACCAGAAGACCAGAAGACCCTAAGACCATAAGACCATAAGATCATAGGACCATAAGACTATAAGAAAATGAGACTTAAAGAACAAAATACCATAAGACCATAAGATGATAAAACCACAAGACCATACAACGAAAAGACCACAAGAACATAAGACTATAAGATCAAAAGACCATAAGAAGACCATGTTGTATATTTTGTTAATGAGACTGTTTGGTTAGGTTGTTAGTCTCCTTAATATGTTTATTACAACATTTAGGTTGAGATTTAATCAACCGGTGAACTTTAGGTAATAACTAATTGACTAAAAATTAGGGGGATTGGTTTACGAGGTGGAATGCTGTACAGTAGTGAATGTTAAAACAACGGATGAATATAAATACGAAGTGAATAGGAGCAAAGGTGGAGTTTGTCGAGTATGAATCGCGACAGGAATTTTTGTTAAGTTATTCTTCAGTTTAGTTAAGTGAATTTATTTTATATGGAGAATATACCCTAAGAGGTATATAATGTTAGTAAGAGAAAGCTCTAGAATAGCGCAACTTTACACGGGAACGGATACTGTGCTAGGCACTTCTTCCCCGAACCCTCTCGCTTTGCCGTGCGAGATTAAGAAGCTGCGAATTACTAAAGTGGTGCCAAGTGGTTAGTAGTTGAAATACTTACATGTAAATGATGATGACGACAAGTGTGGCGACTCTCGATTTCCCTGGTTATGTATTTTAAAACACTTAAGAATTTATTTCTATCACGAATGAATTCAAATTTTATTTATTTTCAAGAATTTTAATGTAGTACAATTAATCTGGTGATTCTTGTTATACTCGTAACTCAAATACTTAATACTTTAATTATTACAACTCTAGAGTTTTTTTATTTTGAACTAATGAACTTACTTGATGCACGTAATAGTATAGCTTTCGTAACGATTGAAAATGAGCTACTGTAAAACTGGGCTATGCTAATACCGTAGAGGTTCGTCGAGTGACGAAACCTCTAGGGGTTTACGATCCAGTTTTACTGTTCGCGATGTTTGGACTATCTTGTCAAACTATAACTAACTTTACTGAATTATATTTTGGTTCTTTTATACTAGAGTTTATTGGTATTCTACCAACAATTTTTTTTTTTTTTGAAAACTCAACAGTATTACACGCGTATAATTATTGATTTTTTTGAAATTGCAAAATTGGAAAATATATTTGCTTAATTTAAAATCATCAAAAATCGTAGGTCAATAAACGATATTTATTTTGAATACGAAAAATGTATATCACGTATATGTCGCAATAAATACCGAAGTATTTATACTTGGTTTTGTTGTTGTTTTTCTATATTAATTATTAACGTACAATTAAAATGATGAGTAGCATAATTATGTAGTGTATATACTACTTGTCTTGTTGTTGTTGTGCTTTGATATAGGAAAACGAAAAATGTAGTGTGTGACGTATAAAATAACTAATGTTTTGTTTTTGTTGTTGCTTTTGGATTTTCTTTGACTTTATATTTTTATGTATCGCGCCGATCGCGCTTAGTACGCATTTTTGTATGCATGATAAAATGTATGTATGTTATATGTGTTTTGATATATGTGATGTCGTTTATATTATCGTAACGATCTTGCATTTAATTTATGATGATGATGATTTTAGATGAAATGGATGATGTTGTGAGTAATATCACAACAACCATACGACCATTGGACCAAAGAACCATAAGACTGAAGTACATAAGACCATTCGAAATAAGACAATAATACCATTAAACCATAAGACCATATAATAATAAGACTATAAAACGAGTAGACCATAAGACCATAAGACCATAAGACAATAAGACTTAAAGAACAAAATACAATAAGATGATAAAACTATAAGACCATAAAACGAAAAGACCACAGGAACGTAAGACCATAACACCATAAGACCATAAGATTAAAATTCCATAAGAAAACCATACGACCATAACACCAAAACACCATAAGACCGAAGCAAATAAGGCCATTAGAAATAAAAACACAAGATTTTAAGACCATAAGACCATAAGATGATAAAACCATAAGACCATACGACGAAAAGACCACAAGAACATAAACCATAACACCATAAGACCATAAGATCAAAAGACAATAAAAAAACCATACGAACATAAAACCAAAAGGCCATAAGACCAAAGCACATAAGACCATTAGAAATAAGACCATAAGACCGGCCATAAAATTGCACACTCGTCCTAACCGTGCATCAACCCCACATACCAAAAAAAAAACGAAAACACCACAAAAAATACTCCACTACATCTTTGTCATTCGCAGACGCACACGGTACACATTGGTCTCACTCTCAAAATCATTCGATGTCAAAAGACTATAACGAAAAATAAAATTGGAAAGAGGCAATGTTATGACCGTGGAGACGTAACACACGGTAAAGCAGATGTCTAGCTAAAAATGTTAACTCAATATTTGAAAGTGAAATACCTCACTTTATTTTTAATAATTTCATAATTATAAATGCATGAATTCTTAATGTATAAGTTATGTACTTAACCGATCGGCTGATCTAGCGAGCTTTTATTTATCTTTCTGTATTATTTTTCTTGTTATTATTACGATTATGATATTAAAAACAACCATAGCCATAATTTACCATTAATAACTGATTGATGGGTGAACCTTTTCAAATCGTTACATACTGGTCAGACGAAGGCTGCAGACAGCTATAGCCGATAATTGAACAAACTACGCTAAGACTTGATCAAAAAAGGCCATTTATTGGGCAAGGAAGCACTCAAATCATATTGACATAAACTCGCGTTATAAATAAAATTTGCATTTAAAATGAACTGAATTAAACTAAGAATGTGTACAGTGTTGTCAAACAACGTATTGGTACAGTTGGCATCATTAATTTGTATCCCTTAAGAACAATATTTTTTCTGTGTACATCGCAGACAAACTATTTGTTTCGACTGTACGTGTTTGTATTACATTATCAACATTTAGGAGTATTAAAGAAAGTAATAAATCTTAAACAAATAAATTTTATCTAAAAACTCAAAAACTACAATTGGCATAAGCTTTATATTTTGTTGGTATGGAGATGCTATTGTTACCAACATATACATGCAAAAACCGTTTCAGAAAATTATAATTTTGCGAGTTTTTCAGATCAAAACTTCTGTTTATAGTGCCGAGTTACATTTTATGAAAACCGCTTTAGTACATATCGGACATTTTATCGGACATATCAGCCAGTTACAGAGCTTACCCTTATAGCATTTTTTACACTTAGTCCATTGTGTAACATAACTACCAACTTCACTCACCTGATAGTAGAAACTTTTATTATCCTCTAACTAGGTTGTGCTTTTAATTTTATTTAATCAGATTTACCGTTTACCTCAAACACATTGAATTACATTTATAACAATATCCTTACTTTCCAAATAACTAGCGCTCTTGATCCAATCCAAATTACAGTAAGTAATTGAAAAACTATTTCTAAAATAAATTTCTATATTAGGTATTATGTTTACGAAGATACCATGGAATTGTTGTTGTCAAAGTTTTCGAATTTTATTGACGTTTTATTACGAGTAGCGTGCTTTATTTAGTTTGTTTCCCGTTCTAGAACCGTATACCGTTTATGTACTAGAGCGTATATACAAACTACTTGGAACTGAAACTGAAAAAGCGAAATATTTATATTTCATATTAAACCTTATACATCGTAAGATCCAACAAAAACAAACAACAGCTTAATATTAAAAAAAAAAAAAACTTATCTAGTTTTCTTTATCAGATAAATAAAATAAAATTTCCTAGTTTTTCTTTAAACATAAGATGTGTTTATACTTTTTATAGTAAGTAGATGAAAATTTGATCTTATATTCTTGATATACTCGTGTTTGTATGTAGGTATATATATGCTATACGGAAAATGAAAACAGTAATATGTTGTTGACAATTTTGTGTTGTTCATTCTTTTCAAAACTCAAACAGCAAGTCGAAGAACAAAATACATTCACAACGGAAAATAAGGAAAATGATGAATTTTACTTTTGTATAATAGTTTTCCTTTTGTGATATCAATACAAAAAAAAAATAAATTTGAAAAGAGGAAAATCCCATTTTCTTATATAAATTATGCTATATACAGTGTACTAAACAATGAGTTGTTGAATTAAATTTCTGTTGTTTTGTGCTGCTGAACAGATAAAACCAAAAGAAAATTGAAGAGTTTAGTTTGATAGTTGTTTGTATTTACATTTTAAAATTAATTTTTCTTTTATGTTTGCTGTGGTTTGGTTTGCTTATTTTTTGGAAAATAATTTTGAATTTCTAAATCGGTAAAGTTTTATGATGTTTTGACATTTCTGTCTATTGTTATATAGATTGAAAATCTTTTTATGTGCGGTTCTTATTTTTCTTCTTTTCTTCTAGCGACTCGGTATAGTGTATGTCGTATTGATAGTATATTAGTTTAGAAAAAGTAAATTAATTTTTTTAGATTATTGAAAATGTTTTTAAGATTTGGATTGGGATAGGAAAAACACTCAAGTGGACGGCCTTAAATGTGGGTATATGCAAATAAATAAGGCAATTGAAACACGTAACTAATATTTTATAACTTAATGATTGGTTTAAATTTAGTTCAAGTTGTATCTTAAAAATCAACTTTTATTTTTGTCAGTTCATCTGTCGGTATCTTGTTCGATTTTAGTTTCTTCTATTTTACATATTTTAATAATTATTTACTAACACGGGAATTTTGAAATGGTGATGGTGCACTTGTGGGGGCAGCACCGATCTTTAATGTGGAAAACGACAGTTCGCTCAAGAAAATTAACTCTTAAGTTTTAACGTTAAACACATCCTTTTCCTGCAGTATCCGAGACCCTCGCAGATTCAGAATTCCTAGCCAGTTCGGAAACTGATTCATGTCTTATGTAACAGATTTCTTCGAATAATTAGGCCATAATCGCATGCAGTAGCGAAAGTACGCCTGTGCTCTAGAAATTCAGTTACCGCATTGTACGAAAAAATCTCCGACCATCTAGACATGAGAATACTAAGCTTGAATAATGTTATATGTAACGAGCCTTAGAGGTGCTCTGCGTTATACACATCTTATCTTACCTTATTTTAAGTTGGCCTTTTCTGAGCGAGTTATTTGCAGGTTTATCATTCGCCATATCTTTGAAGTCAAACACGTGGTTTTTAAATCTGTTTGTACGCGTTCGTGCTTGTGTGGTGTCGTACAGACTAAATGACTTTAGCTTTTTTACCCCAGGGCCCGTATTCTTGAAATCGGTGGAAATTTCCCCAATCGGAATACAATTTACTTTGAAATTCTCCATGTTATTCGAATTTTTCGCCGGCTACTTTAATCATTTATTAAAGTTTTTTTTCGTTTTTTAAATTAAGAAACATAATTTCCCCCCCCCCCCCCCCCCACTAAGGGAAAAATTTTGGTTGGGTAAATAGATTCAAAATTATTCCCTTAGTAGGGAGACATATATTTAAAAACTTAGAACGTAAACTTGCAACCAAATTTGTAAAAATAATTAAAGTAGCCGGCGAGAAATTCGAATAAAAAATTATAATAATTATTATTATTATAAAAGTTAATTGTTATTGTTATAATAACAAGGAGAATTTAGAAGCAAAATGTATTCCGATTGGGGAAATTTCCACCGATTTCAAGAATACAGCCCCAGATGGATTTATATGATCGCGACGAAAATTCATACTTAACCTTTCCTCATAAATTGAGAAACCCTAAAGTTTTTTGGTGGATATCGATTCACCGAAAGTGGCATCATACATAGAATTTTTTTTGATTTGTGCAAGAATTTTGAAAAGTATATCCTTTATAAGAAAAACGAATCAAAAGCTAAAAGATACTACATTAGTTTTGCAAAAATATTGGCCTAGAGCAGTTTTCCAAAACTTAAGCAGAAATGCCATTTTTTTGATAAAAAAAAATGTTTTTACTTGCTTTTGCGTAGTGGTGAATATTTTATGGCCAACAACCGATTTTCTTTTACCGTGAATGCATATATAGATCTTGAATATCCTGAAAATTTAATTTCTAAATTTGTTTAAACCCAAATGAATTTTTTTCCGAATACTCAAATCGCCCGAAACCGAATTTTGAAGAGTAAATATCAAAATACGTCATTTCAAAAGAACTTGGATCTCAAAATTTTATGGAAATATGTATTTAAGTAAGAAGTTTCATCCGTATCCGTATGAGATGTACAGGAGTTGTATTTTTGCTAAAAACAGTTTTATGTCAAAAATCGTAATTTTCGCTTAAATTATGAAAAACTTTGGCGGTATTCTTGAAATCGGTGGAAATTTCCCAAATCGGAACACAATTTGTTTTTAAGTTTCTATATTGTTCAAATTTTTCGCCGACTACTTTAAACCTTTGCAGGAGGAGCTTCAAATTTCTAGATCTTTGAAATTGTTTTATGAATATTAATAAAAATAGGCTAAATAATATGTATTTTTAAGACATTTTTTTGTCAGATAATTGGTTTATAAGGTGGTTTTAATTTAGTACCACTAGGAACAGAAAACAAAATAAAAAATATTTGTGTGAAATATTGCAAAATAGTTATGTTCTGCAGTTAGACACAAACCAACATTGCAGGTATTGCACATCCAATGTGTTCTACGCGTTTCTTCAGAAGAAGTTCATTGACGGCAACGTCTGGAAGTTGACCGATTTGGGGTATATGTATTGCTTTATCAAAGCGTACCTTCAATGGTACATTGCTTCGGAAATGGTTGTGTTTTGCATTTGTGACAGATGATGTATTATTATCTTTTGTCCCAATCAGTCCATAGATAAATAAAATGCGGAAATCTTTTAAATTTAGAGATTTTCCAGGATTTCGTTTAGTAAATATCACAAAAGAGTTATAGACACTTAGTTCTACGAAATGCCATTATATTCTATGATACCATTTGGTAGATTTTCGGTCTATTTCATAAAGGCTTTACATCAAATCGGCTTTATTGACATATCAACATATGCTTTCTATTTATGTGGGTTAATTCTTCGGGATTATGGAAATTACTTAGAAAGTGTACTGGCCGTTTATCAATCCATTTCAAATAAACAATTCCATCTTGGCACACTCTCTAATCAGAGGATCCCGCGTCATTGCTCTATTCGATGTCAAATCTTTGTCAAATCCAGTGATTTTTCAGTAATATCCAATATTTTCCCCAGTATATGACTGAAATTGGCAAACAAAGCCTAATTGATCGGCCCTAACCCAAACCTTGTAGCCTCCGATTGATTAATTTCACTGGCTTGTATTGTTTTAATGAACTTCGACCTTTAAATTTGATTATGCTGTCATCGACTGATTGATACACGCCAGGATTATAACTTTTTATGAACGTTTTTCCCAAAACGTTCAAAAAGCTTGTCGTAGTCCTTGGTACCGGTTTAAGGCATTACCGAGTTATCATATGCTAGTAACCAAGAAAATCGATCCCGATACAATATGTTATTATCGGATGTGTTTGATGTAAAGGAATCAATTACAAAATTTCACTTTCTTCGTGTTTCATCGTTTCACGATCATGTATTTTGATCAACTGAAAACTGTAATTTATCTGATTATTTACTGTTTTGTATATTAAGATTATTAGCTATCGATCGATTAGAAAATGGAGAGACTGTAATTCTTCAAACAGCTTTTGCGTTGGATAACGTATGGGCGCACATATTACGCTTTTTAGAGCTCGTTCCTGCAATAATTCTAACACGTTTATCATGTAGTTTGCACAGCCACTCTAAATCAGGTTTAGATAAACCAAACGCGATTGTATGAATGCAAAGTACAGGAGTAACAAGGTTTCTTTTAGGAAGTATGTACTTGGTTCTGTTTATGGCAAATATACATGGTAGTATAGACCTAGATAATTCAACTTTGTAACCCTTTCAATCTCAAAAAAGTTATTAATGATTGGATACATATTTAACACATTTAGATCCAACAGCTTCATGATTGGTCTTAAGATGAATGGTCTTAAATCACTTACCTAGTGTACTTAAATTATTTTGCATTTTAGATGGCAGAGATTCTAGGGTTTTGACCTCATAAGCAACAACAGCATCGTCCGCATACATTTGTATTGCTCCCTCTAGGTTGGTGTGATCATTAACAAAAATTATGAATAATACGGGACCGAGTATCGAGCCCTGGAAAACTCCAAGATTCAGCAGAATTTCATTACTTTTACTCTCTTCTATTTTAACAATCTGCCTTCTGTTATATAGAAAACTTTCAAACAATTTGTTGGTAAGCACCATACTTTTTATTTAAATAGTAAAATGTCAGGAATTACCAAATCAAAGGCTTTGCGAATATGTAGGAACAGAAAGGCATATAACATTTTCTTTTCAAAGGGTTTACTAAAAGAATCCGTTAAACTTAGGCAAACAGCCGTGATGTTGAACTTGCTCCTAAAGCCGAATTGCCATTTGCTTATTGCAGTATTTATTTCGAAGAACTGATTTAGTCTAAGCAATATTATATTTTCAAATATTTTTGAAATGGAACATAAAATCGATATAGGGTGGTAGTTAGATATGTCCATTTCACTTCCAGCTTTATGAATCGGAAGTACTTTGTCTATTTTACAAGTATCTGGAAATACGCCCCTCTCAAAAGTGTCATTTACATATAAAGACAGCAATGGAGATATGATGCTAACTAAGTATTGTAGAAATTTAGCAGAAATTCCATCCATTCCAGTAGCCGCATTCATGTTTAAATTCAAAATTATATTCCGCACTTCTTGTTCGAAATTCTATAATTTATATAATCAAAATTTTTATGAGCTATTACTTGAAAATATTAGCCCAAGGTAGATGATGTATTACCGAAGCAGTTATTAAACAGGTGGACTATATCATTATTACTCGTAACTATAATATCCCTGTCAACTAAAGCCCAATCTTTGGTGGATCTGATTTTGTTGAATATAATTTCATTCAAAAAATTCCAAAGTTGCTTGGGCTTGTTTGTTTAAATCTTTCATTCTATGACGTTCTTTGTAAATGCGCAGCATTTCAACCATATTGCAAAAACTGGATAAGCTCCCACGGATACTGCCACTTGCAGTACACATATTTCTATCAAATTACGCAAGGATGTCCCAATAAATGGAAAACGTTCAATCATGGTTTCATTTCGAATAGCCAGTCTTTCTGGGCTTTAGAGATGCCGAATTTTGTTGAATTTTTTTTTTCTAAACTCGTTACCAACGAAAAACGCCGAGTACTATTTGGACGGGTTGAAGAGATGGAAGTATCGCTGAGAGAAGTGTATAAACTTACAAGGAGGCTATGTAGAAAAATAAAAATAAACTTGAAAAAAATGTCTTGCATCTTGAAAAATGTCTTGCGTCTCGAATACACCACACTTAATTTGTAAAGCAAAAAATTGGACATAGCGGGTTTGTGACAAAAATTGTCTTGTATAATCAAAAATTATATTCCAGCTTAAATTTCAGAACACTAGATAAGTCAATCCTATATGCTATTCAAATTTTGTGGAAGCTGGCACTTCTGGTATATAAATCAGGTAATATGTTAGATATCATAAATTTCATAACTTTACCAATTCTTTCGTCACGGTCTAAAGTTTTAGACAGAAGTATTTTAATCAGACAAGAACATTTCCTGAGAGCAAACAACATAATTTCTAATCATCAATTTCGATTTACAAAATCATCGAATATGACTGCCGAGTCGAGGGCCAAGGATCGATAGCAGGACCCACGTTGTTTCATTTTTTGAAGTTTAAGAAGAATACTTTTCAAAATAAATGCAATCAAAACTCTTAATGAAGCTGTCATTTCGGGTGGAAAACGAAAAGGCAGCTATGGAAGTTATCACTTCTGGTGGAACGATTTCAACAAAAACTCATTGTGATCTCAAAATTGGTTGAAAAAGTTTCCCGATGAATTAGTTTATCTGCGTTGTAAAGGTACCAAATTTTTGTTAAGAAACGTTTTTTTGTCAAAAATAGTTTTCCGCGTAAATTTTGAAAAACTGATCTAGAACGAAAATGATCCGCAAGCTACCACTTCCAGTTGATAGCAAAAAAGTTTTTATCGAAGCTGTCACTTGTGGTGGATCGATTCGGCCAACATTTACCATAATTTCCTAATTTGTGGTACTTTCGTTACCCTTAAAATAAAGGATGGTAATTATTGAACATTTTGACTTGGATATTTTTGAAAATTAACCACTTATGGATTGACTAAAAGTGATAAAACTTCATGCTTAAATTTTTCTCAATTGTGAGATCCCAATAATTTGGTCAAAATCGGCTCACTGGAAGATGCCCCGCCCTTAAGAACTTTTTCGTTGTGTGCAAATATTTGTAAAAGTATTTCAACTAAAAAAAGTTCTAAATAGGAATTAAGTGATAATGGCTTAGATTAACATTTTTCATGAAAATATTTACTGCGATCAGCGTTCATATAGAAGATGGTATAAAGGTAACGTCAACATCTATCCAGTTTATATCGGGCAAATTAAAATCACCTACAGTAATAAGTCGATCGCTCAATCGCAGTGCATGTAACACAACGGAATCGATAATCGCGTTGTAGTAATCCAAATGGGATCCATGTGCCGTTCATCAAAATTATAGCTGGCCTTCGTGTGAACGACATAATCAGATAGAAAGTACTCCACAGAGTGTACATATATAAATTTTATTATGTGATATTAATTATCGAGTATCTCAAGACGAAAACTTTTGGTTTAACCTACGATACGCTATTATAATTCTTTACTTCTTGATAATTGGTGTTATTTGTGGCGTAATAACTTGAATACTTCGCCTTGTTGGTTGAATTTAATTTTTTATTGTTAAATGGTCTCACACAAATACTTACTCCAACTTCTTACTCCAATTTTAAAGCAAAAATATTCCATATCCGCTAGTGTACGCCTATTTGGAATCAGATTGGTTAGAGCAGCATTCGATATATCTTACTAAATCGACGATTTCAGTTTTGTTGACAGCTGGAATTGCGACAAATGAAACTAAACGATTGGTTTTACCATTCTGATAGTGTCTGGCAAGTTACATAATTTTGTCCCACATTTCGAAGAGCAGTAGATTTAATTGACCGTAACTCCATCATTTGATTTTCAGTAGGGTTTATGAATTCGCTTATGTGGGAAGTATATGTTAGCTACCACCACCAGATTATATAGCAAAAGTAGCTTGATGGTGTACACCCCGGCCCGGTGCTATTTGATGCAAGGTGCAAGGAGTCTGAATGAATCTATGTATTTCCATTGCGATTTTGGGCATTAAAATCACCCAAACAAATTGTACATCGTACTTTCGCAATAATCGTAGAAAGTGTCTTTAAAATGTTCTGATTTCACCTTCGTAAGGCATTGAAATGACGTGACACGGTAGTTATTGTAATCAACGAAGTTGTTGCGTTGAAATTAAATCGATCTTGTAACACGACGAGTATATAAAGGATGTGCGGTAGGTTTCAAGTGAATGCATTCCATGTTCCAAATTTTAAAATGTTTCCTATATTTGATGCGAATCCGACATAATTATGCAGGCTTTTTTAAAGTTTCATGACCATGTTAGCCCAACTCACACCCTTTATTGATTACCAAAGCCCTCGCATACTAAACACTCTGCTACGTTGTAGTTTTTTCAAAAACAGCTCGGTGACTCTGAAATGGTTAAAGCAATTAACAATTCGCTCATTTCCTGATACCTTGACATAACTCAAAAAAGCAAGGTTTCTCAAATTTATTTGAGCAGCATAATCTCGTAAAATGAAAAAGGTGTTTGATGTCTTTAGTGAACTTGTTACGACTGTATTGTCTTAACAAGACATTTTTTTGGTAAATTTGTTTCCATTTTCCATGGTTTCTTGCGTCCGAGTTTTTCAATGTGTGAACGTGGCGTCTTGGTGGATGGATTCTTGTGTGTTTTCTTCGGTTATGTTGGCAACGGAACAAAAATAGGAGAGAGAGAGATAACAATGCGCATCGAGTGTGTGCAAAGTAAAACGTTTTGGAAGAAATGTTTTTCTTATATGTCTATCTCCCTTATATCAACGAAAATTTGATATAAGGGAGAGACAGAGAAGAGAGATTAATTTCTTCTAGAACGTTTTACGAGCTGTGCGACGCTCGAATATTTTTTTTTGTTTGTCATTGGAGGAGTGATTTTCATTGAGTTAGTTTGTGATTTTTCGAGTTTCAATTCTTTTATAAATTCAAGTTGTTTTTTTTGAATGATAAAAAAATCTCGTGTGGATTGTGAATATAAAAATTATAATAAAAATAAAATATTAAACATTATAAAGATAATAAAAATTTATTTGTGAAGTTGAGTTTAAGTTGGTATCGGAGGGTCGGTCAATAGAAAATCGCCCCAACATTAGTTTTTTTATGGATTGTTAGCAAATCAACGCTCAAGTGGAATTTATTACACCTAATTTTTTCTTGTGCAAAGAGTGTAATTTAGGTGGTTACGTTCTCGATTTTGGTGTTTTGAGTTAAACGGCAGTTGAACATTTAATAGTTACCAAATTTGCGGTGATTTATAAGTGAGTTCTGGTTGGTACGACGGCGCTACATTTTTTTTTATTTTTACGAAAGGCTAATAGAGGCTCGTGTACAATTTATTGGTTACCACATTTTCCAACGGGTGCCGCATTACTTACGGGTGCCGCATTATTTACGGGTGCCGTACAATATCACGGGTGGTACATTGTCAGCAGGCGCCGCATTATCAACGGGTGCCACATTTATCAACGGGTGCCACATTTATCAACGGGTGCCACATTTTCCAAAGGGCGCCGCATTATTTACTGGTGCCACATTTATCAACGGGTGCCACATTTATCAACGGGTGCCACATTTTTCAACGGGTGCCGCATTATTTAAGGGCACCGCATAATATAACGGGTGCCACATTTATCAACGGGTGCCACATTTATCAACGGGTGCCACATTTTTCAACGGGTGCCACACTACTTACGGGTGCCGCATTATTTACGGGTGCCGTACAATATAACGGGTGGCCAGGTGAGGCCACTCAAATATTTTTCTGGATTTTTGAAGGCGAGCCAACGCCCAAAAGTTTTTTGTGATAATTACGGTTTTGGCCAGACACCGTTTCACCGCTTTGGTGTCCGATCCAGGTGACATTGGGGGTGCATGCGGTAAGGCGAGCCAACGCCCAACGAGTTTCGGGTGGCCAGTTGAGGCCATTCGTTTTATTTTATCGGGGAAAGGCCCCGCATCGCCTAATTTATTTTGGCGGCCAGTCAAGGCCAAAATACTAAACGGCACCAAAGCCGCAACGGTCCGGGGCGGCGACCCTGTGGCATGACGGCCGCGCAAGGCCGCAACCCAATTTTATCGGGGAGAGGCCCCGCAACAAGAACGGCGCAAGGCCGCAACATTAACTGTTATAATTAAGGTACAATTTTTTTTAATTTTTATTTTTAATTTTTCTGATTATTTTCTTAAATTTTTTTTATTAAATTTAAATTTTTATATATTTTGTAATCGAGCGCCGCACAGCGGGTGCGCGCTCGATGCGTGTTGTTCTCTCTCTCGCTTCTCTCTCTCGCTTCTCTCTCTTTCTTTTTTTCTTCTTTCGGGAAGTGGTTTCCTTTTGTTGTTTTCTCTACAAATAAAATGAATCACTAAAATTTTCGGTTGTGTGTGATGGGAGCGGAGGCTCCCTCTGTGTCGGTGTGTGTAGTGCGGTCCCTTGGTGCCCGCATCCAATTTCGTAACCGGGGCTTTGGCCCTGTTTGAACTCGAATGGATGCGCGCACCAAGGCACCTCTCTCCCATTTATAATTTTTTGAGTTGTTCGTTCCTCAGGTTCCGGCCGACGAATTTCGGCGGAACCCGGGTATTATTATTATTATTTGCGTTTATCCAATTTATAATTATCTGTTTATCACGGTGTAGGCCAGGAGCCCTGCATGCCTCAAACCCCACGACCCTCGCACTTCTCGCTGAGAACGTAGCCGGCAAAACATCACCGTGGAGGCCTCTGCAGGAGCTTAGTGAATATCTGCAGGTTGGCAGTAGCCAGCCCTGTAACAGTGGCGCCCAAATCGCGAATTTTAATTTTGATAATTTTTATTTTTTTTTTTTTTTTGATTTGTAGCTGCACTCCCTTTGGCGTGCGCGTCCAGTGTCGAAACCGGTGTTTCACATTGTTTGAATTCGCATGGACGCGCACACCAAAGCCAGTCTCCCGGTTGACATTCTCCATCTACGATCGCAACCAGCACGGGCTGTTTGATTGCGCGTAGATGGGGGTGTCATCCCCTATTCTTTGGACATCCGACTTCTGAGCTCTTTCCCATTTCCACTATGTTGTGTCTGATTGTGGTGGAGCTTGGATGTCATTTGTCTGGGGTTTAGCTTAGCTTCATTTTCCCTGCCCCGAAATTTCTCGACCGAAATTTGAGGAGCAGCAACTGTTATTATTATTTTATTATTATTATTTCTTTATTATTTTATTATTTAGCTGACACGGAGTGGGGTTTCCACTCTCATCATACCATCCGTATCGTGGTATTAATTAAAAATTTTTTCTATAAACTTTATTTGCTTTATTTGATATTTTGATATTGTTTTTGATTTTGGTTTATAGATCTATGGGTTGTATTGGAACCCTCGGGTTTATTAGTATTTCATTTTGATTTTATTTTCCTTTTTCCTTTGTATCTCTTGAGTATCAGCCTCCTGCCTGCATACCGTTGGGTGTGTTGGTAGTTGCTTGAATTGTTTTTTTTTCGTATCGTTTCAAATTTCAACGAGCCCCTCCAAATTAGGTTCTCATCGAAAAGCGCCACTTTGGGGGATATCTCGTCTTCCGTCGTTAAACTAACCGTGGGAATACTGGACCCACAAACCACCACAAGGTAACCATTCCTTCCTTCTTTTATTATTATCTTATTTGTTTTTTTTTTTCTTGCTACTTTGCCTCCTTATCTGGGTGTGTTGGTAGTTTCATTAGCTACGTTATTATTATTATTAAATTTTGTTTATTATTATTATTTTGTATGAATTCAAATCCGTGGGATACGCCAGAAAGGCCTCAAAGACGTACAGTGTGGGATAACTCGGACGTAGAACCACGTATCCAACGTAACCATCCGTGGGATCGAGTGGAAGTTAACCAAATTCACAATCGAATTGAGTATTATCCAACGCACGGGGTAACTTTCTGGTTGTTTATCGCGATTTGATATTCATTGGTTGAATTTTTGTTGTTGTAATTATTTTAACGAGCCCCCCCAAATTAGGTTCTCATCGAACAGCGCCACTTTCGGGGGTATCTCGTCCTATCCGTCGTTAAACGAATCGTGGGAATACTGGACCCACAAACTCTTACAAGGTATCCATTCCTTTTCGTGTTATTTATAAAAATATTTCGTGTTTTTTTTTATTATCTAGTTATAGTGGGTGTGGAATATCTTTAGTTGTAATTTCCTCTAATTTAAAACCTTCCGTTTGAGTTAGAGTTATTTTGAATTAAAATTTTTTGTATTTTTATAAATCAATAAAGACTACGTTTTTTCGAACTAACCAAACTTATTCCCTAACCTTACCTGAATTCTAAAATGGACGTAAATCTACTGCAACGAGACGAAGTGGAGGTGGAATGTCTCCTTCGTGACATACGCTTCGACACATCAGATGCAATTCATCAACTCGAGGAAGCGGTCCGAAGTGAGCAGGCCGAGACTAAACCAGCGCCCGGAAAAATGCATACAAACGCATCGAAACGACCAGATATTGAGATCTCAACGTGTCTCAAGAAATTGGAGGAGATTCGGGGAGCGATCACAGTGTTGGATCCGGCGACAAAAGATCTCATGCTATTGGTGCAACGGTACCACTCTCGTTTATTACATTTGGCAGGTCGGCTTAGTCGCGCATTCAAATCACCGAAATACGAGCAACCCGCGCGTAAGGTACATCAAGCATGTTCCGAATTATTGACCAGTCTGCAGATGTACCTGGATGACCAGGAAAAGTTGAACGTTTCCATAGAAAGCGCAAAGGGCGTACATCTCGCGTTGGAAATACCTCTCCATGAGGAAACAAATGAAGAGATTCAAGTTCAAAATCTCGGTAGCGAGGATGATTCCGACCACCCACAACCGCAGGAGCGAAGATGCACTTTGGAGGATCTCCTTGATCAGATTCAAACGAACCACACGGCGGTACAACAATCAAATGCACAGACCACCTTGTTGGAATCCATGCTGCACAAATTCGAATTGGTATCACAGCAGCTGGTCAAGTTGGATCAAAGACAAACCAACCTCCAGACTCAAATCGTTGGAAATAACCTGTTCTCACAAGACATCCCGATTCCAACCGTACACGATCGAGCGCCTCCGACGTCCACTAGTTCGCCAGTATCGCCAAAATTTGTCGATCGACGTTTGTTGTCCGGTAGTGGACTAAGTTTCACGGGATCTCCATCAGGAATCAACATCGATATGTTCCTGTTTCAAGTTGATACCATCGCTTCATCTCGGGGATTATCCGAACAAATTTTATTGTTAGAGCTCCACACCATTCTGAAGGACCTCGCGTTGCAGTGGTACTGGACATTTCGTAAACATAACCCGCACGCGACCTGGTCAGAACTACGAAGCGGAATTATCGAGCGCTTTCAAGATCGTCGCACAAATTACGAAATCCGCAGAATGGTCGAGGCACGTAAACAACAACCGAACGAAAGCTTCCTGGATTTCTACAACCACGTCTGGACCCTTACCTTACAATGTCGAACGCCATACTCAGACGAAGAGCTCATTCAAATTTTGCTGAACAACATGAAGCCTACGCTACAATACCACCTTACAGATCGTCGGTTCAGCAGCATCAACGAACTAATCAAAAGCTGTTCTGCTTGGGAAGAGTCTTTCCGGCGGCTCAAAGCTCCGGCGGATCCTGCAATCCATCCACGACGCGTGATCAATGAGTTATCAGGCAGTCCGTATGATGATGTTGGAGCATATGACTCTTATGAGAATTATCCCTTAACTGATGTTCTGCCCGATAACTCAGTATCCGCCATTCAAACGGAGAGCAGGTATCAGTCGGCAGCGGCGAGACGTTCGGGTGGACAAGTCCCAGCAGGCAGTTCGGGATTGGTTTACAAACAACATGCCAATCATAGTAAAAATATCGTCTGCTTTAATTGTTCGGATATGGGTCACACGTTCATGGATTGTCAATTGGCTCCCGTTGGATTGTTTTGCTATCGATGTGGGCTACGAGGGACGATATCTGCGCGTTGTCGACGTTGTGCCGAAGAACGAAACGCTCAATCAAGATTGTCGGAAAACCAGAACAGTGGTTCTTGGAGGACTGGGCCACGAGAATCACCACAACCACAACCGCAACCCAGACTGATGTTACCACGGACAAATCCACTCAAACCGATTCTGGAGGATGCAGCGAGCAATACGGACGCGGAAATCCGCTCCTATTCGAATCCGACGAAGAGGTAAGCTCGTCTGCCAGTAATGATTCCTTTCCCGATCCTTCTTCCCCATCCAATCCTTCCTCCCTTCCTGTCGCTCTTAAATTTTTCTATAATGCCCCATCATTGGCAAAGTTAGATCGTTTAAAGCGTTCAAAAAAATATTGGAACCGTCGCGTCGCAATGAGAAATGATGTGATTTCCTCCGTTCTATTCTCCGAGGGTAGTGACACTCGGCCTTACGCCCAGGTCTTTATAAATAAGATACCTTTTAAGGGTCTTCTCGACAGCGGGGCGAGTGTCAGTGTTCTCGGGAGTGGATCGGAGAAACTTCTGTCAAATCCTTTTGTTGAATTCCATAACTTTCCTTCCACTATAACTACCGCGAGTGGCCAAGTCCAACGAGTCTTTGGTTATATAAGAGCTAACGTCGAATTCAACGGAGTCACTAAGTTTATGAATTTTCACGTTGTCCCTTCCTTGGAACAACCGCTTTATTTGGGTATCGATTTTTGGAATCGTTTTGGAATTTCCCCAAAAATCTCCGCGTTAAATAATTCGGACGAATTAGGTGAAACTACCAACACACCCAAATTTCATATTTTAACATCTGATGATCGTCGTAAATTGGATCTTATCCGCGAATATTTCCCGAGCAGCGATATTTTAGGTTTGGGCCGCACATCCCTCATCACTCATATGATCGATGTCGGTTCCGCAAAACCAGTCAAACAACGTTTTTATTCCGTGTCCCCAGCTATCCAGAAACTCATGTATGCCGAGTTGGATAGGATGTTGTCTTTGGGGGTTATCGAGGAGTCACAAAGTTCCTGGTGTTCACCGGTCACGTTGGTGCGTAAGGCCAATGGGAAAGTTCGTCTGTGCTTGGATGCTAGAGAACTGAACAAGGCAACCGTCAAGGATGCGTATCCGCTGCCCATAATCAACGGATTGTTGGGTCGTTTGGGACACACCCGATTCATTTCGGCGATTGATTTGAAGGATGCCTTTTGGCAGATCCCACTCGACCCAGCATCCCGCGATAAAACGGCGTTTACGGTTCCTGGACGGCCCTTGTATCAGTTCAAGGTGATGCCGTTTGGCTTATGCAACGCACCACAGACGCTTTGTCGCTTAATGCACCGCGTGATCCCGTACCAACTGCACGATAAGGTCTTTGTGTACCTCGATGACCTTCTGGTCACATCCTCCACTCTGGCTGAACATTTCGATTTACTACAACAGGTTGCTGGATATCTGAAGGACGCCGGTTTAACAATCAATTTGACCAAAAGTAAGTTTGTGTTGAAAGAAGTAGACTATTTAGGTTATATTGTGGGTGATGGTTGCCTCCGTACAAACCCAGATAAATGTAAAGCTATTCTGGAGTACCCTATTCCGAAAACGACGAAACAGATTAGACGTTTTCTGGGAATGTGCGGATGGTACCGTCGCTTCATTCCAAATTTCGCCTCCTTAGCTTCTTCTCTCACCGATCTTACTGGTAAAAACACTAAAGTATGTTGGTCTGCAGCTGCTGATTCTTCCTTTAACGCCCTCAAAACCGCCTTGTCAACTGCCCCAGTATTGACGCATCCTGATTACACTAAACCCTTTTTTATTCAGTGTGATGCCAGTGCCGTTGGGGTCGGTAGTGTCTTATTTCAGGTGGACGCCGAGGGGGTGGAGCGGCCCATTGAGTTTTATTCCCATAAGCTCAATGCGGCGCAGCGAAACTACTCGGTGACCGAGCTGGAATGCTACGCTGCCGTCCTCAGCGTGCGAAAATTCCGTCCATACGTGGAAGGTTATCCATTCGTCATTTATACTGACCATTCCAGTTTGCGCTGGTTAATGAGTCAAAAAGACCTCTCCGGACGTTTGGCGAGATGGAGTCTGAAACTCCAAGCGCTGGATTTTCAGATTGGATACCGAAAAGGTTCAGTTAACGTTGTACCTGATGCGTTGTCTCGAGCTTTTCCGGATGAATCCGCTCCTTGTGAGGATGATTCCGAAAGTAAGAGCACGCCTGATCCTGGTGCCCAATTTGAGGATCCAGCCTTGTCGAGTAAAAACATCGACCCTTCCGTGAATGCTTTAATACCTTCTTCGGTCCCTATTTTACACGTTGATCAAAATTCGGTTGCGTTCCAAGATCCAGATTACGTCGATCAGATCGCGAAAATTCGTTCCTTAAAAGATTGTTCGCACAACTATAAGATCCAGGATGATAAACTATTAATATCCCCTTCCTTCGGTTTTAAATATACGGATACCGACCTTTCGAATTGGAAACTTGTTATTCCTAATTCCTTAACTTCAACGCTTATCGAACAGGCTCACGTACCTCCCACTTCAGCACATTTAGGCGGCAGCAAAACTCTCGAGCGCCTTCAGCGTCAATTTTACTGGCCTCATATGGCAAAACAAGTTAAACAGTACGTTGCTAGCTGCACTAAATGTAAAATGAACAAAGCTGTTAATTTCTCTACACAACCAGCCATGGGAGCTCAGGTCACGTCAACTCGCCCGTTTCAAAAACTGTATGTAGATTTTTTGGGTCCGTATCCACGTTCGAAACTCGGAAATACCTGTATCGTTATCGTTCTGGATCATTATTCGAAATTCGTAGTTGTAAAACCCTTACGCGAGGCGTCTGCCTCATTATTGTGTCGATTTCTAGAAAATGAGGTATTCCTTTTATTCTCCGTACCCGAAATTGTTACCTCCGATAATGGGAAGCAGTTCACCTCGAATCTATTTAAAGACCTGTTAGCTAAATACGGTGTAACCCATTTACGTACGCCGGTGTACTCGCCCCAAAGTAACGCTTCCGAGCGTGTTAATAGAACATTAATTGCCAGTATTCGTTCATATTTGAGCGATCACGACCATAATTTGTGGGACAAAAATTTGCAGGAAATTGCGGCTGCTTTACGTAATGCCATACACGATTCGATACATTATTCCCCTCATTATGTCGTGTTCGGTCAACATATGTCGATGCACGGTTCAGATTACTCACTGCGACGGTTACTCGATGAACATGATCCCAGCGAAGTCCAGGTATGGGCTAAGCCAGATCGAGTAAACTTTTTAAAGGATCGTATAACACATTATTTACGTGTGGCACACGAAAAGGGGGCCCAACATTATAACTTGCGCAGTAATACGCGTTCTTTTCGAATTGGACAACCCGTGTTTATACGATCGTTTGCTTTGAGCGATGCGTCGAATAAATTCTCCGCCAAATTGGCAAGCAAATTCAAACCCGCCATAATTACCAGCAAAGTCGGGCGGGTAGCGTACACCGTCGAAGATTTGAATGGCAAATCCTTGGGTACTTATCATGTCAAAGACATCCGTGTTTAATCGTTTCTCTCTCTATCTTTATTTTCGTGTTGTTTGTTTTAGGCCCGGCTTATGAGACATCTCAGGGTGTGGGACGTTCCCACGTTTGTTACGACTGTATTGTCTTAACAAGACATTTTTTTGGTAAATTTGTTTCCATTTTCCATGGTTTCTTGCGTCCGAGTTTTTCAATGTGTGAACGTGGCGTCTTGGTGGATGGATTCTTGTGTGTTTTCTTCGGTTATGTTGGCAACGGAACAAAAATAGGAGAGAGAGAGATAACAATGCGCATCGAGTGTGTGCAAAGTAAAACGTTTTGGAAGAAATGTTTTTCTTATATGTCTATCTCCCTTATATCAACGAAAATTTGATATAAGGGAGAGACAGAGAAGAGAGATTAATTTCTTCTAGAACGTTTTACGAGCTGTGCGACGCTCGAATATTTTTTTTTGTTTGTCATTGGAGGAGTGATTTTCATTGAGTTAGTTTGTGATTTTTCGAGTTTCAATTCTTTTATAAATTCAAGTTGTTTTTTTTGAATGATAAAAAAATCTCGTGTGGATTGTGAATATAAAAATTATAATAAAAATAAAATATTAAACATTATAAAGATAATAAAAATTTATTTGTGAAGTTGAGTTTAAGTTGGTATCGGAGGGTCGGTCAATAGAAAATCGCCCCAACATTAGTTTTTTTATGGATTGTTAGCAAATCAACGCTCAAGTGGAATTTATTACACCTAATTTTTTCTTGTGCAAAGAGTGTAATTTAGGTGGTTACGTTCTCGATTTTGGTGTTTTGAGTTAAACGGCAGTTGAACATTTAATAGTTACCAAATTTGCGGTGATTTATAAGTGAGTTCTGGTTGGTACGACGGCGCTACATTTTTTTTTATTTTTACGAAAGGCTAATAGAGGCTCGTGTACAATTTATTGGTTACCA
This sequence comes from Nephrotoma appendiculata, assembly GCA_947310385.1. Taxonomy (NCBI): domain Eukaryota; kingdom Metazoa; phylum Arthropoda; class Insecta; order Diptera; family Tipulidae; genus Nephrotoma; species Nephrotoma appendiculata. Next base: position 252,710,513 of record OX371225.1, read on the forward strand.
CATTTTCCAACGGGTGCCGCATTACTTACGGGTGCCGCATTATTTACGGGTGCCGTACAATATCACGGGTGGTACATTGTCAGCAGGCGCCGCATTATCAACGGGTGCCACATTTATCAACGGGTGCCACATTTATCAACGGGTGCCACATTTTCCAAAGGGCGCCGCATTATTTACTGGTGCCACATTTATCAACGGGTGCCACATTTATCAACGGGTGCCACATTTTTCAACGGGTGCCGCATTATTTAAGGGCACCGCATAATATAACGGGTGCCACATTTATCAACGGGTGCCACATTTATCAACGGGTGCCACATTTTTCAACGGGTGCCACACTACTTACGGGTGCCGCATTATTTACGGGTGCCGTACAATATAACGGGTGGCCAGGTGAGGCCACTCAAATATTTTTCTGGATTTTTGAAGGCGAGCCAACGCCCAAAAGTTTTTTGTGATAATTACGGTTTTGGCCAGACACCGTTTCACCGCTTTGGTGTCCGATCCAGGTGACATTGGGGGTGCATGCGGTAAGGCGAGCCAACGCCCAACGAGTTTCGGGTGGCCAGTTGAGGCCATTCGTTTTATTTTATCGGGGAAAGGCCCCGCATCGCCTAATTTATTTTGGCGGCCAGTCAAGGCCAAAATACTAAACGGCACCAAAGCCGCAACGGTCCGGGGCGGCGACCCTGTGGCATGACGGCCGCGCAAGGCCGCAACCCAATTTTATCGGGGAGAGGCCCCGCAACAAGAACGGCGCAAGGCCGCAACATTAACTGTTATAATTAAGGTACAATTTTTTTTAATTTTTATTTTTAATTTTTCTGATTATTTTCTTAAATTTTTTTTATTAAATTTAAATTTTTATATATTTTGTAATCGAGCGCCGCACAGCGGGTGCGCGCTCGATGCGTGTTGTTCTCTCTCTCGCTTCTCTCTCTCGCTTCTCTCTCTTTCTTTTTTTCTTCTTTCGGGAAGTGGTTTCCTTTTGTTGTTTTCTCTACAAATAAAATGAATCACTAAAATTTTCGGTTGTGTGTGATGGGAGCGGAGGCTCCCTCTGTGTCGGTGTGTGTAGTGCGGTCCCTTGGTGCCCGCATCCAATTTCGTAACCGGGGCTTTGGCCCTGTTTGAACTCGAATGGATGCGCGCACCAAGGCACCTCTCTCCCATTTATAATTTTTTGAGTTGTTCGTTCCTCAGGTTCCGGCCGACGAATTTCGGCGGAACCCGGGTATTATTATTATTATTTGCGTTTATCCAATTTATAATTATCTGTTAATCACGGTGTAGGCCAGGAGCCCTGCATGCCTCAAACCCCACGACCCTCGCACTTCTCGCTGAGAACGTAGCCGGCAAAACATCACCGTGGAGGCCTCTGCAGGAGCTTAGTGAATATCTGCAGGTTGGCAGTAGCCAGCTTGTAACAAACTCGAAGTTTGACTTATGACGTTCTTATTATAAAAGTTGCTGTCACAACACGTTTTAAGTATAGAAATATGACGTTTTTGCTAGAATGAAAAAAACATTGTTAACAAATAATTTTTCAATTCATTTGAAGATGATCGGATTCGACGGTATCCAACAATCTGTCAACATAAAAACTGTTATGATAATAATTCAAAACGTTTATTTCTAGTGTAAATTATAAACGTTTATCTCAGTATAAAAATTAACACACATTTCATTTATATTTAATATACTGAACTTTATATATGATATACTTTATTTACACTACCGCTCAAAAGTGTTTAGGCACTGTCAAGAACAGCATAAAACATATAAAAACTCAGTAAAAATATGATAATATTTATTTTTTAGGTATATACATGCATATATTAATGGCATTATACTAAATAAATGTCAAAATTAAAATACTCAATTTAAATTTTTCTTTCATTTATGTGACCGCTTCTTGATTGAACAATCGCAGCTTGATTGAACAGTCGAGGCATTCTCACAATAAATTTTTCCAGAGTTTCTGACGTTATTGAGTTCCAAATTTATTGAAGTTTGTTCCTTATAACAGTAGGTGATGTTGGAGCTGATTACTTTACTTCCCGGTCCAATTCTTCTCACAGTAACTTAATAGGGTTCAATGCAGGACTCTGGGGAGGCCATTTTATAATTTTAGAAGTTCCTTCATCCTCTAAATGGCGAAGATAGCCTTTACATAATTTACATGAATGTTTAGGATCAATATCTTGTTGAATTCCTGAAGGTATTAAGTGATTCTACAAAATTTGTCGGTACCCTTCTTTTCTTAGTATTCCGTCAATTTTTACAACATCGCCTACACTAGTGCCATCAAAATAGTTCCAAATCATCACTGAACCACCTCCATGCTTTAAGGTAGTGGCAATACATCCTTTACTGGCACGTTCACCTACAAATCTTATCACCAATATTTTTATTCGGGCACCGAAAATTCCACTTTGGACTCATCCGTCCATAAAACCTTGTTGCAATCTTCTATCGTCCAATGTTGGTGTTCGCGGGCCCATTTAAGTCGCTTTTGCTTATTTTGTGTACTATAGTAATGGTTTTTTAATAGCAACATGGTCATGGAGTCCGGATTCCTGTAGATGACGTTTAACCATAGAAACACTAACTAGTTTTGGGTGGCCAACATTTAATTCTGCGGTTCTTTCCGGGGCTGTTTTGTGTCTATTCGTCTTGCTAGTAATCACTTATCTACGATCATCTACACATGTTTTTGCTCTTGGTCTTCCACTACGCCTTTTATTAAAAAAATGTCACTTTCCCGATATTTTTTAACATTACAATCAACCGTAGATTGGTCTAATTTAATTAGCTAAATTATAATTTAGCTAATTTAGTTCGCTATTATAAGCGAAAGTGTTTCGGTACTTGGTTTTCTTCTTAGAGGCATTTTAAATAATTGTCACTCGATATTTCGCTTACGATGTTAACAGTGTAAATATCAGTGCAACTAATCGTATGTTACTCATTTCACTGAAATCTTTTCAAAAAACAATTTAAACATCATTACCTAGATTCTAGAATAAACTAGACTGATAAATTTTTCTGGAAATTTCCACAGACTATTATTGTAATTGTACCGGAATAAACAGTTTAAGACAATCCAACCAAGCGCAGGTAGAGGGTACTAAATTTAACCCTATATCATTGGTGGTTATATAATGAAACTGCGTTTCAGTTAAGTATTTCATTTTATTCAAATGTTGTTTCATAAACATAATACTGTATCAATAAAACATGAAAAAGGGTTGCCTAAACACTTTTGAGCGGTAGTGTATTTATTAAATGAGCTTCTTATTGAATAAATCCAATAAATCATCTTTCTTATTCTGAGAGAACCCTGGCTTCCACTTCAGAACTTTAACTTCTGCTAATTTTAAATCCATCCGATTCTGCGGACCTATCTCATTAGCGCCAGCGTCTTTATATTGTAAAAGTTTTCGTAACACAATTCGTTTACACGAAATGGCTCGTCTGATTTTTTGGCAGAACAAATGGCGGTTATAAAAGAATCAGGAGAATACATAGGCCCACTTTTAAGCTGGCATTTGACCCTATTAAAAAGTGGTCTGAATCTCCCTCATTCTGTTTCTGAGTATAGTCTGAGTATGGAACAAGCAATTTTTTATTTTTTTGTTGCCACGGTGACCATTGCTTTACGTTTACGCCACGGTGACCGTTGCTCTCGTCCCAAACAAAGCAGTCACAAGAGTTGTCTTTTAGATTATAAATCGTAAAGTTGACAACCTTTAATTTCGATTTGTAATAAAAACAATAACATCGCCTTTAGGTAACTGCATTACCGCCGGAAGATCGCAAACAGCTACTACTGTATCATAGGATTTTGCTTATCTGTTGTTTTTTCCGCTCTTGATAAATCCTTTAAGGTAATGTTAAATTCTTTAGTGAAAAATGTATAAAACAAGTTGTAATTAGCAAATGACTCGTTCTTTTCTTAGCAATTATCCACATAATCCTTGTGAATATCTGATATAGTTTTGCTTCCATCTATAAACAACTTTGACTTGTTAACACCCGTAAATTGGCTTTATATTTTTGGGTTAGACTCAATATAAAGTTTTATTCCTTCGGATATAACGATTTTTGTTTATCATGTTTTCCGCGCAAATCAGGTTCTAGTAAAGCATTTACCAATTTATTACTTTTTTTACTACGATACGTGAATAGTGTCTCTGAAAAACACTTTACATAATCGGATTTTTTGATCCTTTAAATAAAAGTAGAAAGCATTATTATTTAATCTTTCATTTCTGGTACCGCCAATACGAATGTATCGATATTTAGGTTGAATAGTCTGCATATAATTTATTTATTTATTTGTTTATTTCAATGTTTGGAAGTTGTACAACTTATTTCATTAGTATGATAACATTACTGGTACATAAATAATATAATAATAGTAAAAGAACATACATAAAATAATGTTACAATAAAAATATGTAATAATAACTGAGTAGCAATAATAATAATAATATAATAACAGTATAACATTTTTATTTTTGTAATTAATAAATTAAATTAAATTTAGATTTCCCCTGTTTATGTGTTCCTTTCGTGCAGCTTGTCGAAATATTTTGCGAAATGATGTCACTGAGCCGGAGTTCCTTATATCAATAGATAATGAGTTCCACAGACTGATTCCACTTACAAAGAACGATGAGTTCAATAATTCTGAAGGGTTTTTTATTATTTTTAAAAACTGTAACCGATTTGATTGAGACTTTTCAAGTTTAACAAAAATGTAATCGGGCAGACGATACTTTAGAAATTTGTAGATCGACAGACATACCCTAAACTTATACATCTCATAGAGAGAGCAGCCAAATAGTATATTAGAGTACTGTGAGATATGATCATATTTTCTTAACTGAAAGATGTATCTAATGCATGAATTAAAAACCATTTGTAACTGATGAAGGTATTGCTTTTGTAGATCAAAAATAACTACATCTCCATATAAAAGATGAGGTGCAATATACATTTTTACCAAATGAAGACGCAGGGTATAACTAAGGTGTTTAGTGGTGGTCCACAAAATTCTTATTAGAAAGACAACTCTTTTGCAAATTCCCTGAATATGACTACTCCAACATAAGGTATTGTCAAAAACAACGCCTAGATTGCGTACTGTACTAGAATAACATATGCTGGCTCCATCAACAATAATTTTGGGCAGGTGGTCAGTAACTTATTTGGATGAAGACATTAAGATACATTGTGTTTTACTGCTATTCTGAAGTTTATTAGTAGAGGACCATTCAGATATTAATTGAATGTCATTGTTCATTTTCTCAATACAACTAGCAATATTACCAATTCCGCTGGAATTGTATATTTGCAAGTCATCTGCAAAAAGATGATATTTACTATACTGAATTACCGCAGTCAGGTTATTAATAAACAAAGGTTATAAATCAATTTTATGAGTAACAAGTGATGATCAATCAAATCGAAAGCTTTACTGAAGTCAAGAAGCACCAAGATATAGGCTTTTCGATTATCAATCGCTCTTCTGATGTCGTCACTGATTTCTAACAAAGCTGCAGTGGTGCTATGCTTAGATCTATAAGCAGATTGGTATTTAGAAAGTAGTTTATTAGACTCAATGTGATGCAAGATCTGATTTTGCAAAATTCTTTCCAGAACTTTTGGAAGACAAGGAAGCAAACTAATTGGGCGGAAATCAGCCAGCTCAGATGTCTTGGACTTTTTTGGAATAGGGGTAATCCTCGAATGTTTCCATTCTGATGGAAAACAGTATATCGATTTTGTCTCGTGAGTTACTCATTTAAAATGAGTGAAGGAAAATAATCGAATACGTACACAGTGTATAATACACAATTATGTCTTTGTATTTGTATTTTTCTTTTGTTCGTATTTGTGTCAGTTGTATGATGAACAGCACCAAAATAACGCGTTCCGGGCGAATCGGTTTAATTTTTATGGTGCTTACTTCCTTTTCTCAGCACATTACGTCTGCTCTCGAGCTGTGGAGTGTCATTATTTAACATGCCAATATATTTCATATTATCTATTATCATAAATTAATTTTACATCTAATAATAAAATTTTATAGGTAAATTTATTTTAAATTTCATAAATTTTAGAAATTATAAAAAAATCGAAAATACATAAACAACGCAAAAATATGGCGTTTACAATGGTTACCCCTTTGAGTGCCAAAAAGCGCAATCGTGTTCCTCAATACACTAACCGAAATCATGTTTGCACTGAAAGAGTTAATATGAATAAACAAAAAAAGAATGACACGTGACTTGCATATGCAGAAAAGCAATCATACGCACAAAACTACCACAAATACATATGCTACTACTATATCATTCCGGTTACACTCATTTCGTTTCACACATTTTGGGACAAAATTGGTATACAGGTTTCAGTTTTTCCTCATTTCGGATTTTTTTAATTTCTGTATGCGATTTGTAAGCATTCCCGCTGTTCCTCAACTTCTTACGACATTTCTTTTCCAGACATCGTTTTGTAATTTCCGTTTGAGGCGTCTTTTATGTGGACTGACTATAAAAAAACAGGATGATCCTGTGTGAGCGTAACTGGGATTCATTCACTGGTTTGATTTGTTTGAATACTGTTTAAGCTTCGAGAAATTATCGTACTAGTACTTGGAAACACCGCATTAAGCTGAACATTATGATTCACAGTTTCCATATGTTCCTCGACATTCTCTTTCTCTTCATCATCTTCTGGTTTGTATGTCTCATCAAAAAGATCATCACTATCTTCCGTTAAAGATGAACTGCCATTGTTATGCGATGAATCAGACATTGAAGTAGAGGTGAAAGAAGTTTCGCGACTTCTTCCAATACTAGTCTCATGGTACTGGATGGGATCAGCTTTATTTTCTGAAAATGAAAAAAAAACGTAATAATACATCAAGAAATTATCAGGTACTATTGTAATTTACATACTGCATTCATCTAAAGACCGTTCGAAGCAGCTAGTATTTGGAACAGGTTCGTGTTCGTGTTTAGCAACAGGTTCATTATTAAAACGTACATCCCCAAAAATCACTGTTTTTCCAACACCTCATTCGTTTTCAGCTGAGCAATCGTCTTTTAACAGTACTTCCTTGGTCATTTGAGCCATAACTTTCAAACGACAGGATATATTTGCAGAAATCTAAAATAGAATTAATCTAAAGCAAAAAGCGAAAATGATGATTTTTTTCTACGAGTATAAACTGTTTTTATCCAAAAAAATTTTCCTTCTCAGATTGATTGATCGGATTGAAATTTCATACATGTTTGGCCAAAATCGGTCAACCGGAATACGCACCTTACATAGGAGCTTTCTCGTTTCTTCCAAATATTTTGAAAATTATCTCAATTAAATTTGCATCAATATCGGTCCAGATCATTAATACAAAATTTAAGCGGAAATGGCAATTATTGAAGGTTTTTTAACCTAAATTCGGTCTCTGTACAGAGCAGGCGAAGTGGTTGTTTGAAATAAAACTTCATACTTAAGCTATTTTTATAAAGTATCAGGTGATGTTTGATCCAAATCATTTTAACGGAAGTGGTCATAGGAGTCTTTTTGGAAATGCGATTTTTTCCAAATGTGTTCAGAACATTTATTTCAATTTTACCGGAAATGACGAGTTTTGATAAAAAAAAACTGTTTTTCATCAAAATTCGACATTTCTATGGTCCAGGGAAATTGACTATTCGGAATCAAACTTATATTATTAACCTTTTCTATTAATTTGAAGTTCCTTGAGAAATTTGGTGAAAATCTTGTTATTGGAAGTAGCAGCTTCAATCAAAACTTTTTTCAATATTTTTTAATTATGTTTATTGTTTTAAATCGAATAAATTTAGAGACTGAAAGTCCGGTAAGTTTAATTTTTCGCTTTAAAACCAAGAATGTTTTCGAGATTTATGTACACATTCGTGGCCACAATATATTCTCCTCTACATTTTTTTTAAGAAACTTTACCGAGCGGGAATTTTCTTTTGAGTTTATTGAATAATAAGCCGTATTTACCGTACCGGAAATTCTTTCCAAGGCTGTATAAAATTAAGACTATATGAAATTATACACGACGTTCTGTACACATATTTTGCAATGTCATTTCTAATTATACAACGTTGAAGAAAAATAAAATTTTCCACCTATTTATTAGAGAGAAAATATGTTTACCAAATTGTTATAAAGCGTTCGATTTATTTTACATATTTTTATAATTAGTAGTGTTGTGTAAAAACACCTGCCACCCGTTTATATTAAAAATCGATAAAAAAAATTTGCTGAACAGCGCCTAAACAAAAGACTTTTAATTATTTTTTCATGCAATAAATTAATTTATTAGAGCGGTAATTATTTATTTGGTGGCTGCATTCTTAACAAAACAAGATTTTTTTTTTATCTCGGGTAGACATTACCATGTGCAATGTACCTTCATGATGTGGTGGTGGTGCGTATTATTTTTTTTTTACATAAAATACACAAAATAAATTTGTTTAAATTGTAAAAAAACATGATAAATTTGGATGTTCATTTGGATAAGAACGATTAACAAATCTTAATAAAAAGTTATTTTTTTGATTAAAAATATAATTAAATTAGATTTATTTTTAATAATTACATAATTGGATTTAAATGGTTGTAGTAATGTGTACTACTTCCTTTATTAAAAATCATACAACCTGTTGGAGTGAAATCTCCTTCCAGGCGTCATTTGGCAGTTCAACACAGTGGCCATGGCAAACTACGTTTTGCTGCGATATCCACAATTTGACTAGATTAGCTGTATGTATAAGAGCATTTTCTTGCTGATGTATCCATGACAGTAACCCAAAAGTATCTTTGAAATGGGGAAATTCTTTTTGGATATCTCCTTGACCGCATAAAATGATATAGCTCCACACACCATTCCTCTATTCGAAGGTCGTGAAAATAATAGTTAAATCCATAGGTACGGAGAAGAGGTGAGAAATCTAATGTTTTCTTCTTCCTCTCCTGATTTAGAGGCGGATTCTTTTGAAGCTTTCTTCGAATAAGGTGATATGATTTTTAATGACTCTCCACACTGATATCGGGCCCGCCTCCACATCAGCTCTTACTTTAACTTTTGCACAAGATAGTGAGGAATTAGATGCTGTCCTTAGTATATCGACCGCAGATGTAGCCTCAACATTCATTCGCATATTCATTTGCGGATTTTTTATAAAATTGTGGATTACAGTCTCACTTCTTCCTATTTTATTTGCAATTGCTAATAGAGAATATTTGTTGCTGTGTAGCACTTGAATTTGGGCTACTTATTCCTTACTGTGATTTTCCCCTCGACCCATTTTTTATTTTTTATGTTAAAACGGTAGTCTGGCATTTATTAAAAAGTCACCCTGTATACCAGACACTTATTGCTTGCTAACATCGAACATACAAAGCATGAATTTTCCTCTTCGTCCTTCTTTACTGTACATTGAACTGTATATTGTTAAATATGTTGACTAGTGAAAATATGTATAAAAACATTATGCGAACACATATCGCTGAAGTAGTAGAAAAAAATGTATTGTTCTATTCAATACAAAAAATATTTCACCAATCAATTTTGTACAGTCGATAAAAAATTTGATATGTACGAGTATAGTAATAGCGTTTAATTGTTTCGGATAAATGTCATTTTCATCGATCAAGAGGTATTAGGTATATTCTAATAAAATTACGTGTACTTAAAACTAATTTTGGAAAAACATTTGTATCAGGCTCTGAAAGTAATTCAACTTGGGATTTAAAATTTGTTGTACTAAGTAGTTTCTATTTCGGTTTTGAAGTAACTTTGAAGCTTTTTTTGAAGCTGAATTGTTACAGTTTTGCTATTATAACAGTTTCTAGTTCAACAATGAGAATCATTCATGCCGACTACTATTTCACTAAGAATCTTTAGGCAAAAATCGTTAATATTACCACATATTAGCTAATCTCCCATTTTCGATTTTACCCAACCAGTAATAATGTAACTACCTACACCAACATTACTTAAATATGTCGTATTTCCACAAAATTTATCACATTTTACCCAAAGAAATAATAATACCAGTACGAAAAAATAAATGGAAAAGTAAATGTGGAAAAGAGGAGACTGATAAATCGTTGAAGAAGTTATAGATGTTGGCGTTAATCCGCATCGAGAGCCCGAAATTAAGTAACATTTGGTGTCAGAATATGGGGTTTTCAAACACCAGCAACAGTTAAAACCATAAACGATGGAAGAGGTTGCTGAAACAGGAATTTGAGGGACAAACCAGGCAGGGACTTTAAAATAAAATTAACCATGTAGTGGCCGGAAGCTCAAGAGGCATTTTAAAACCTCCGACTTTCAATTACGAGGTATCATTTGACGGTACAGCAGAATTTTTGGGGCACGGGGCAGCAGCGCGACGCACCCAGATTTACTCTCCACGCTAAACCTGCAGTTATCTTTCAAACTGTATCTGCAACGGAAAGGAGCTATGCTCGTGTTATGACTGAGTAGGAACTGAGGAACCGACAGTCACACTTCAGAGAAATACACAAGATACAATTACAAATGAAGCAGCCACTACGGAGTTTGAACTTGCAAGTCCTACGGCAATACACCCTAACTGTGACGCGCTTATCAGAGATGTCTAAGAGTATCCGAAACTTTATTTAAAAACCAATACTAGAGATAAAACCATTAATGAAGTATGGGCGATGGCCTTAGAATATGAAGCAGCTAGAGCGAATTAAGTTACTGATACAAATACAAGGAATTAAGACAACTAACACAAAGCTATTGGAGTGACATAGAACAATGCCTTCTAAACTACTGGCCGCTTACACCAACTGATGACGACACGCTAAGTCGACGGTTCAACTAGATGGCAGATAAATTTTAAAAAGGAAAATTACATCACAAAATATATTTAGTTGCAATTATTACATCGAAGTAGAAGGTTATTAATTTTTTATTTCCGTTTTCCAGGTTTTTCTAGTTTTTGGCTCCGCCTCGTTCTCATAAAACCAAAATAATTTTCGTCATACAAAATTACAAAACAATAAAAAAAAATATTATTTCTCTCTCCAGTTGTTTTGTAATTTTGTTAATTTGTTTATTAGTTACGAACAAACTGTTGAAGCCGAAGGATATTCGTTTTTTAATTTTTCTAGTAATGCATGTTAATGCATTTTTATATTAGATTTTGGCATTTTTTTTGTCATTTTTTATCCAACATAAGTCGATTTGTAATATCATCTAATTCAAAATTGTTGTAATTGGTACGTAGATTCAATAAAAATAGGAAAAGAAGTACGGATATCATGTAAAATACAGAAAAAATGCATCGTACCGTACAGCTTCGACTAATTATGTGACACTAAATGAAAATGACAATAAAATACAAAAATGAAATGACAAAATAGAAACAAAATGATCACATAATATTCTCTGCTCTCACGATTTTATTTATGGGCCAACTATAGGTGGAATAAAAAAACTAACAGAAATAACGTAAGAAACGAAGACAAAAAATTATTATTCCAATTTGACTTTTCGGCTATAGTTTACTTAAAATAATAAGTTCATTCATATATTTCAAGTAATATTTTTTTGATGTATTTTTTAAAATCTTGAGTGAAACTACAATAGTTTTGAGTATAAACGTATTACATATCAACAAATATATGTGTTTAAAATTATAAAAATTATTTATATGCGGTTTAAATTACCGCAATTCGATAAATTAATTTTTTAGGTTAGGTTTAGAAAAATACAATTCAGTGTAGTGAAAACTATTTGTGATTTTATATTCATATTAGTATATGTGTACACGAATTTATTTATAAATAGAAAAGGTAATATACACGAACAGTTCCAAATTTCCATAAATAAAAAAATAAACATGCATATTACATTCAACGCACTAAAATTTGTTTGAGTTTTGTTGTTTTATTTGTTAAGATTTTTATTCTTGGACGAAAGTTTTCGCTCGGCTTTTTTTTTAAGTGACAGCAAAATAAAACGCAATTTCTGTTGTAGTTTTTATTTTTCTTATTCTGAGTATGGTCGAATACATATAAATCCTATCTCTCACTCTCTTACGTTATTCTTTTTATTTTTTTTATTCCATCTATAGTTCCCACTTTATATTTTTGTAGTGGAATACACTAGAACTTTGTAATTACATTTTCTAAATAGGCGCATTTCTTTAAATTCTCATTAACTTCTTGAATGTGGATCGAAAAAATTCAATTTATGAATTAAGAAAATCAATTACACTAAAATTGTTCATAATTTATTTATTTATTGTATAATAATTCAGATTTTTATTTGTTAAGTTTGTGAAATTTATTGCCGTCGTAATAAGGAGGCAAAGCGTATTATTTTTACTTACTTATGTTGACATCTGGTTGTCGACTTACGTTGTCGTCATCAGCAAAAATGAATGTTGTCACAGGCCAGTACTATAGAAGGCACTGCATAGAACAATGATGTCAATGGAAACCCGTAGCAGACGCAACATCGGGTATTGTGATGTATCGCAGTGCTATAATTACAAAAGGCCTGGAACGTATGTAAGCACTTGAAAATATATACATTAATCTAACCAACACACGATAAACTAACCCAACGCATTTTTTTAAAAGTGAAAGAAATGCTGAGGCACCTGAACTTGCCACTGAGGATCATGAAAAAGTTCAAGAAGTCTATGAGGAAAATATATGGAATGTAACCCACAGCGGCAACAACTAATAAACGATGACTAAGATGCAGAAGTACTTTTGATAGATAGTGAAATAGACGGCATCACAGGAGGACGCATCACTTTCGATTGGCGTAAAATGTGATCCAATAACAATTGATAAAGCTATACAAATCAGCAGCCGTCCGTATATCAGTACTGTTTCTCTGTGGGGTACAAATAAAAAACTAAACACTATGAGCGGTATTCTGAGTTTATCTGTGCTAGATGTATTAGAAGATATTTGCAGAGAAATACGACAGAATGAAAAATGCTTGATGTCAATGAGAGATAGAATAAGTCTAACATTATTCAACCTGAAATCAAACTGTAGCTTTTCTGAACTGGCAATACTTTTCCAACTATCGGTTTGAACTGCAAAACGTTATTTTGCTCACACAATTCAGTTCTTAGCGAAAGTTACAAAAAGTGGTAAACTACAGAAGAAAATAACAAAAGTTTTCCGAAGTACTTCAGAAATTTTCCGAATATACGAACTGTCCTGGATTGTCCCAAGGTCAAAATAGCAACTCTAGCAGTGTGTGTATATATTCGCACTACAAAGGCGCGCATACTTTGAAGTTTTTAATAGGTATATCCCTCTCTGGTTCAATAAATTATTTAAGATAGGGATAATTTTAATTTGACTGATTTAATTGAAAAGCTTGAGAAAGGTGACGCTGTGATGGTAGATAAAGGTTTTATGATTGGAGATATTTTATCTAAAGTTGGGATTGAAATGATAAGGCCAGAATTCTTTTGCAAAATTTTTCGCAGTCGGACGTAGAAAAAAGTACCAGAATAGCTTCAGCGCGTGTACATGTCGAACGCCGAATATATTTTTTTTTAAATTTATATTCCTTTTCCTCTACATGTAAATATTTAAGTGATTCTAATAGAAGGTCGGCCGTAAACTCGCGACCCTTCACTGGAGATTTAATTTTGACTAGGCTCCATTGGTCACCATGCGAGATCATTAACCCTACTTCAAATAGTAAGCAATATTTGTCGATTTCTAGTTTTGTTTGTTTTTCAGCATACTGACCGTATCTCGTATGTTGGTTACATTTGAAGGAGCTAGATAAATATAGATAAATATAGATTTTAATTTTTGTTCTCAATTAATTAGTTGTATTCGTAACTTCCGTTCAACTAACCAAGACCCGGTTGTCTGTGTAGTGATGGAATTACAAATTTTAATTGCTTCCTCTACCGTTTTCGCCACATTTGAAAATTTATTTTTAATGTCAAGAGTTAAATATGACGTCATATCTGGAACAAACTTCAAGAACCCGTCGTGTTTCAAAATAAACTTTATAAATTCACGAAAGGGGTTGTTTGGTGGCGTTCGTTATGTTGATTTAAGAAAAGCTCAAAGAAAGTATAAAGGCGTTAATCGCACGATCTTGGTCGTCGCAACACATGTCGTTGGTATCCATCATCCAGTTTAGGCCACAAATAGTTGCTTAAACTTAAACTTTCCATGGTGATTTGCCATACACCACTGGACAATTCACAATAAATTTGACATATGGTTGTTTTAACAACATGGCTACTTTAATTATATTGCATTTCCACAGAAAAAAATAATTTTCGAAACAAATATGGCCAACACATTACTGAAAATACAACAGCCTCGACCAGTGAACAATTAAGAGCTTATGTTGCGCTCCATTTGAACCATTTAGGAGAGTAGTACGATCACCAACATTTTATTGCTCGGTTTTCTATTTGTTTACCCAAGTGAAATATGTCCCAAAAAAAAGTCCCAAATTTGTTGCATGCAATAAACATTTCAAAATAAATAGTTTGTTGTAACAAACTTCAATTAACAAATTTGTTCAACAAATTTTAAAAGATTGGCATGAGGGTAGGTTTTCCGGAATGCTTATGAATTGGTCTTTAACCGGAACCAGTTATTTATATCGCTGACCCCAGGAATCGTTCAATTCGCGTGGCGTGGTAAGAGACCATATCATAAGCATTCCGGAAACTACTCACATGTCAATCTTTTGAAATTTTTTGTTGAACTGATTTCTAATTTTAATCTTGTGAGATTAAACCCTGTGTACATATTTGTCTCTTAGAAAATGATTTTTGTTGTTAGCATTTTGAAAACTTACTTGTTTATACACTTGCCTTCTTATTATAGTTTATTGGTATGATTTTTTTTTTATTATACTAATAAATAACTTTTGTGATTTGATCCGTTATTTATATAATTCCAACATATAAGGTTATAATATACTATACTAATGAAACAACAACAATAATAAAGAATTTCTTTGCAATAAAATTTTTAGAAATAACACGCTGAAAATCTGTCATTTATTTTTATTCCAAATCAATCGTTATTTGTTTTGAGATTTCTGTGCAACAAATTGGGGATTTGCATGCAACAAATTTTGGATTTTTGGGACGTGTTTCACACGTGCAACATTTGTTGCATGCAGCAAATTTGGGATTTTTTTTGGAACGTATTTCACACGCATATTCGTTTCTCTAACGTAAATCTTTCATACAGCGTGTAACTTAATCTCTTCCGTGTTCGCTGATTGAGGCATAAACCATCCGTAAAGTCAAGTCGAAAATTATTCAAAGAAAAGTGTTTCATTCTTAACTAGAGAGTTAAGCTAAATGGTTCCCATCAAGAATGGAGCAGTTGTTTATTTATCTACAAATATCAAAAACATACGATTTAGTTTTTGTACTAGATGACCTTAATCTTCCCAGTATTTTATAGAATTTTAACCCGGAATTATATTGCATACACCCAATCAACAAAAAGTTTGATGCAAAAATCTTATTCGTTGATAGCATGTTGAGTTATGACTAAAACCAGATTAACAGAATTGCAAATAATCTGTATAATTTTTAGATCTTGCGTTTAATGTTATTGAAATAAATTAAATCTAGTTTGTCCAAAATTGTTCTACAGCAACAATAAATTTTAGGACAAATATAGGGAAAAACTTCATACAACTATATAACCAAGTGGAATTGCCTTAAACTGTCAAAAGTATAAACTTTCGTCAAACTTTGTCAGTTCAATTTAGAACAAGGAATGCCATCAAGTAAATTATAAATTAAAAAATATCAAAAATTGTAAATGTTATTTTTTTCATAATTATGAAAATCAAGATCAATTTGATTTTTCATTGAATTGGGTGTAGTACAAAGTAAAAAAATCGATTTAAATCCGATTTTCACTCAACAACATTTGAATATTACACTCTGTGTTCCCTTACATTTTCTGGAAAATTCATAATGTTTAATAGGATTGGGTCTAAATCAAAAAGAAAACATCCATTCCAGCCGCCGCAGTAACTTCTTAGAAATATCTTTGGTCATGGGTTTTAATTGTGATTTTACAGGTATATAACTTTTGAATATTATACTCAGTAATCCTGTAGATTTGGTAGAAATATCTTAGGACAAAGCACATTTAATGCAATTTTAAGGTATACAACTTTTGAATGTTTTACCAAGAAGATTTTCCGAAAATTTGGTGTTTTTAATAAGAATTGGTTTAGTATAAAGTGAAAAGACCCATTCCAGCCATAATAACCTCACGTACACAACCTTTGAATGACACACCCACTTTCCCCTGTATTTTCTGGTAATTTCATATTTTTCAATTGGATTAGGTTTAGCACAAAGTAAAAACACCTATTTGGACCTTAGTTACCCCTTACCAATATCATAGGATAAAACCCTTTTAATGCGAGTTTGCGGTATAGAACTATGGTGAATAATTACACCCAGTGTTTTCTTCAATTTTACAGAAAATTCATGTTTTTTAATTGAGTTGGGTTACAAAGTGAAACACCTATTTCAGCCGTAGTAACCTACATATTCGAAATACCTTAGGACAAAATACTTTTTATGCGATTTCGAGGTACACAACATTTGAATGTTATGCCAACCGTTCCCCTAGATGTTCTGGAGAATTCAAGTTTTTAATTGGATTTGATACAGCACAAAGTGAAAATAATAATTCCAACCGTAGTAACCACTTAGAAAAATCTTTGGACAAAGCACTTCCTGCAATTTTAAAGTATAAAAATTTTGAATATTACCCACAATGTTACCCTAGATTATCCGAAAAATCTGTGTTTGTAATTGTATCCAGTACAAAGCTCAGTCGAAACACGCTTTCCAGTCTAAGTGACCTATTAGAAATATATTAGGGCAAAGCATTTTCAATGCAATTTTGAGGTAGATAACTTTTGAAAATTACATTCACTTTTCTTCTAGATTTTACGGAAAATTCATGTTCTCAGTTGAATTGGATCTAGTACAACACCCATTTCAGCAGTAGTAACCTTTTAGAAATATCTTATACGTGCTTCTTCTTCTATCTTGATCAGATAATTGAGTTATTCCATCTAACAACTACTCTTTATGCCGTTTCCATGCGGTCACCTAAAATTTTATTAACGAAGCACCGGTATTGGTTTTGGGACTATTCTGGGTTATTTTCATTCAACTGGTTTGTAAAATTATTCATTTTTCAGGTACCAATTTTTTTTATACCGCTACATCACCCCCCCCCCCCCCCTGCAAGTAAAATCTCCCTAAATGTGCTAGAAAATTAGAGGAAATAAAGGAGTGGATTATTTTAGATACGAAAATTTTTGAAATTGAACGGTTTGTTTTAGGAATTGTTCGGTTTAACACTAAACTAGACTCAGCTAAGACACCATAGACCACTTGGGAACAAATATAGGCTGTTTATTTGAATTTCGAGTGTCTACCGGAATGATGTTGCGCATCGCCGTGCGAAGCTTTTCAATAAAGTTATGTGATTTCGGTAGTCTAAAGGCTTGTCCGTAGACCTGTTCTCTCTCTTACCATTTTAATTCATACTTTATTGTTGCTTGAATTCCCAGCAACACAATGAACTCCTGTAACTGTGCTCCACTTAATCGTGTTTCCTCGAGCTTTGAGTGAGGCTTTAAGTTTTCGATGGAGTATTTCGATCACACCATTTGCCTGCGGATCGTAGGCTGTGGTAAAAATTCTTTGCGCTCTCAGTAAACACGTAAGTTCAGCGAAGAGTTTAGACTCAAATGGACTTGCTCAATCTGTTTTGATTTCCAGTGGTATCCCAAATCTGGAAACATATTGCACGATAAATGTTTTGGCAATTGTGGAAGCGGTACTATCTTGAATGGGGTACGCCTCAGGCCAACGTGTGAAAAGATCGATAATTGTGAGAATATACACATAACCTTCGGATGGTGGTAATGGTTCTACGATATCCATATGTATATGATCAAATCTAGTAGAAGGCAATTTAAAATGTCCTCTGGTTCAGACTTCGTGTGTCGTTGAACTTTGCTCTTCAGGCAACCAATACAAGATTTAGCCCAGTGTGAAATATAGCTGTTCATATTCGGCCAAAAATATCTACTGCAAATGAATTTTCGCGAAAAATTTCGTCTGAAATCAAAAATTTATTAAAGATTGATTTTAAATCCTCAATTTGAGATTTTGACAGAGGATGTTGACACTAGGCAATTTTATTATCCAAAGGTGAAACGGATAAGGAATTTACGACCGTTGTAATATTGAATGATTTCCAAAAATCAATTCCAAGGATAAGAAGCGTTGTAATTGAAGGAACAATCAAAACCGGTAAAACACAAGTTTGATTGTTGTAACTAAACGGCACATTAACATAACCTTTTGTCTCATGTATGGTTCCATCAGCTGTAGCTATTTGGGATTTGATATTGAAAATTTTTAATTCAAGAGACTTAATAACTACATCAATATTTTTACCGAAAATGGAACAGCTAGCACCAGAATCTAGCAGGCCCTCAATTTGAACGTCTAAAACGTTTACATTAATGCATGGTCGGCCGTCGGTTGTAAAATTAATTTATAGAATTCAAACTATTTGAAAAATAAAAGAAATTTGATGGGAGTCTTCATCGATCCATGAGTTGGCTGACTCCCCATACCACTCATATTTACTAGTTTTTTTCCTCCGGTGGAAGACAATTCGGACAAAGTCTGGAAATGAATCCATCCTTTCCACAACGAAAACAAAATATTTTTGTTCTAGGCGCCTTACATTGGTAATAGGAATGACCATCTTTACGACAATTCCAACATTTAATTAATTTCGACAATTTTGCATTATCTAATCGGCACACATTTTGTTCTTGATTTGGGCCTAAAAGTTCATTCGCAATTTCTGTATCTTCTACTATCACTTTCGTGATGTTTGCATACTGAAATGAGATAAGATGCACGGACTAATGATCGATTCATGCCTGTTGAAGTTTCGCAGAAAATTTTTAGATCGGGGAGGACGGTGAGTTCCAACTTAAATTTGGAATTCGCGGGACGTGATGAAGTTTGCAATAATTGCTGTAATTCATCGTCAGAGACGTGATCGTTAGTTCGTCGTTACAATGTGTCAGGGACCACGTTTTTCTTCCCTTGGACATGTTGAATGTCCGTCGTGAACTGAGCGATATAGTCAAAATGTTGAGTCTACTGCGAACTCTATTCGCTCAGGAAGAACAATGCTTTAATTAGAGGTTTATGATCTGTATAGATAGATAACTACCGACTTTCCAGGAAATAGCGAAAATGTTTTATGGCTAAGTAAATATCAAGTAGCTGTCTGTCAAAGGCAGAATATTTTGCGTGTATATCGCTAATGGGATGGGCTTACACATTGTAGCATTAGCAAGTGCTAGTTTAATTTTTATGAATGCTTCGTTACACTCGCCGGGCCAAGAATAATGTTTCGCTTCCTTTGGCATTTTATTTAATGTTACTAAATGAGCGTAATTTGGCGACAGCAATTCGGCTAGCCCTGGAATGAACCTATGGTATTGTAGTAATTAACCATTCCCACGAATCGTTGAATTTGTTGAATTGAAGTTGGCGCGGGAAAACTATGTAAGGCTTCAACTCGCTGTTTCGAGGGTGTTATACCGTCTGGAGTAATTAGGAACTCAAAAGCACAGACACCGAAAATACATTTTGAGATTTGGATATTCACTCCATATTCGACGAGTCGCTCAAACCATTGTTTGAGATGAATTCTTTGTCCCTCCTCATTTTTGCTGGCTACTAATATGTCGTCAATGTAGACGAACACGAAATCTAGACCTTTGGTCACTTAATACATCAAGAGTTGAAAGGTCTACGCCGCACTTCGCAGACCAAAAGGCATTATAGTAAACTCGAACAACCCAAACGGGATAGTTATTGCCGTTTAAGGCACGTCTTCGGTCGCAATAGGGTTAAGGGGATAAGCCCTAACTAAATCAATTTTTGAGAATACACAAGAATTATGCAAGTGCATTGTAAAATTCTGAATGTGTGGGATCGGGTAACGATCCGGCGTGGTAACGCTATTCAGTCCTCGGTAATTCCCACATGGACGCCAATCGGTAATATCTGTTTGGAATTTGACGGTCGGCATATGTCTAGTTTTATGTTTAACCGGATCTAACCTACGAGGTCTTGTAAAGGGCAGTCCACCTTCGGTGTATATATGATGACTTTATGCTTTGCTGGACTTGCGTAGTGAGGGGTATCAACCAGAGAAGGGGACATCTTCAGATCGTATTCATTTTGAACAGAAGGATGGGTTGGTGTAGGCGTATTGACTCTCGCAATTATTGCATCGACCGCAAGACTAGTTGTGGGATCCAAGAGACGCCTACCACGGAGGTCGACAAAAAGTCCATATTTCATCAAGAAGTCGGCACCGAGAATCGGCCTGTCAACTGATGCTATAGTAAATTCATGAGGAAACTGCCGCCGTAAAACAATTTCGTCCCATATGTCTGAATTATCGAACCATTAGCGGCGGAAAGCACTAGTCAGGATCTATTTTTCATGCATTATGTGAAAAATGTTCCACTGGAAGTACTGAAAGATCGGCACCGGTTTTACGAGAATCCGATTAGTTGCCGCACTTGTAGATCCCGGTTTGTTACTGCGAAATGAGCAAGGTTTATAGCACTTTCGTGCATTATTTACGAATTTATTGTGATAATAGCAGAACCTATTGTCGTGGCTGCATCTCCTGCTGCCGCTTCTTGGTCTTCTATGTGGGCTTTTTGATCGATAATTTGAAAATGGTGAACGACTCCGATTCAAATTTAAATTGGCTAAATTTGATTCAACACTGTAAAATCGTTCACTGAATTGTTTCATTGCTGCTACGGCTTCAGATAGTTCTGTATCGCCGGAACTTGATGGTTGAGTGAGAGGTATCGTCGACACACTAAGTGTTGAGATCTCGTATATTTTAGCAGCTACTGGCAACAAGTCATTTATGTCCTTTTCACCCATCGCAATCAACGAGACAAAGATAACTCATAACAATTTACGAAACCACAATATTTCTACCAATTTATTATCGAAAGCTTCACCTGTGAGAGATTTCATCGAAAAATAAACCTCGCTGGACAGAGCAGGACGAGCGAATAGTGCTTCCTTTAACTTAGCATATTTTTCGGTTTTCGGAAGATTTAGTATTAACATTATTGGTTCACAAATCTCTGTTGGTAATGCGGAAATAACATGGGAAAATTGTGTTGAATTGGACGTTATAATAAAAATATTAAACTGACCTGTGAATTTAGAACCGCTTCAATTTGGCCTAGTAACATTGAAAATTCATCATAACTGAACGCTGCATTTAGTTCATCGCAACGCAAGTGAGTGGCGCGGTTTTTACAACATTGCGATCTCTGGATCTGATTCGTATTCGGTGTGTTTGAGTTGACCGAATAAATCGAACACAGAATCCAATAATACGTTTGATTTTCCTATATTCAGAAATTTCGAAGAGATATTGTGAGTAGATCGTTTTCCACCTCTGTCTGATAAATGAGAACTACTGAGTTGTTCAACAATTCTAGATTGGTCACTAATTGTTTTATGTTTTGTTTTGGCCACGCTGTTTGCTCTAGATGTAGCCAATCTGGACCTTTCCACCAAATTAAGTGATACAGCTATGTATTGTGTAGGCATGAGACCCCGTGAAGCGCAAACACATGGATTTGAGTTCGTGTTCAAATGGTGCCATTTAGTTTGTGGTAGCCATTCGTGAATTTGCGATGTACTGTTGGCGATGAAGGTTGGCCATGATGAGGGGTATTTGGCTAACCAATGGAGGACAATTTCAGACTCAGTCCACGAATATGAGGTTATGTCAGGTATGTCTAAGATCTTCATAACTGGTTTGGATAATTTCGCCACTAAATGAGCTGCTAGCAATTCCAATCTTGGAATAGTTATGCGACGAATAGGAGCAACCTTTGGTTAAGCTGTTAATAGATGAACATGTGTTTTGCCAGACACATTGTTTACACGTAATTGCGGTTGCATACGCGTTTTTGCTGGCATCGCAAAATCCATGTAGCTCAGTATACTTATCGTTGAATTTGATGTAACGTGGTATTTCAATCTGTTCAACTTGTTTAATATCCCGCACTTTATTATTTTCGGACTATCGTGAGCCATATTGACTTTAAACATAAAACAATCCTTTTCGCAGTTCCATTGTAAGCCCAGTACCTTTTGAATATTGTCCTTCGTCGTTTGTTTAGCAACAATAGAATTTTCAATTTCGATGGTGCTGAAGAGTTCCTTTGAGTTCGATGCCCATTTATGTAGTGTAAATCCAACAGACTTTAATACCTTTTGCAGATTTTGAACTAGTTTTATGGCATATTTTGATGCCTTGGCACCACTTAATATATATCGTCAACATAAAAGTCGTTGACGATGATGGTTGATATATTCGGCTCAGTTGATTCGACATCTTTAGCTAACTAGTGTGCTAACGGCTCGACCGGAGATTTTCTCCAGAGTATTCTCTGACAGTGGCGGTGATCTGAATGTATTTTTACCTGCCGGTACATTTTTTGAATATCCAACGTGAATGCGATTTTATGCAGTCGGAATCGCAATATTGTCGTAATTAAATAAGACTTCGCGGTAAGACCAACCATTTGCACTTGGTTCAAAGATTCTGAAGATCTGGATGCGGCGAAACCATCAAATACCACACGTACTTTAGTTGAGACACTCGATTCTTTAATCACGGGGTGATGAGGCAAGTAAAAATGATGCATTCATGGAATTGCTAAGCCCTTTGCGGACAGCTCTTCCTTATGATCTAAATTTATGTATTCCTCCATAAATCGTACGTATTATTTTTTGAGATTTTGATTGCTGTGGAGTCTTTTTCCAATCCTGTGAATCTTGACATAGCCTGTGCTATTGAATCTCCGAGAGTTTAAGAGTTTAAAAGCAAGGCAATTTTTCGACAAACCAACCCTGGCCATCCCGATATGTAGTTTCCTGGAACAATTGTTCGCATAGCTCTTCTTGCTGATTCATATTACTGTGTTCGGGCACTTCTTGTAGCTGCCAGAACTTTTGGAGCGTGTTGTCAATGTTGAAATCAAGGTTAAAATTGAACGATTGCTGTTTTGGCATAGGAATATCTCCTCCACCGGGCCTTTCAGTTGACCAGTAGACAATATTTTTAGAAAATAACCGGCACACATAACGTGTCGATTTCACGATTATTATTATCAGCTGGATCCGCTAATACGTGTAGTTGTAAACCTTCCCATTCCTGCAAAATATCCGAACTAACACGAGGAAGATCAGGCGGCAAGTCGTTCATGATATACACGTCCATTTCAAGTTTTAGTTCTGGATGGAAATAGAGAGATACGAGTACATCTATTTTTGTTAATCCTCGCGTTATGTTTTTGGACGTATGATAACTTAGCAAGAAGTCTTTTCAGCCCGAACAGGCTTTTTATATTTGTGTCTTAGCTAAAAAAAAATCGAATGAAATTACAACATAAACAACATTTCATTAAATACATAAGAATAAATATTAAATTGTAAAAATATCGTATTTATAAAATCCTCGTAGATATTACTGATATTCATATTTCACACATTTAAAAATAAAAAGTTCTATACAATTAGCAATTGATTTAATGCCACAATCATACATTTTAAACATTTCTTGTGCGAATCCCATAAATATCTGTGCGAAATAGTTCTAGAATAAATATACTATGTAATTAGTTAGGACAAATCACCGTTCAACTACCAATCAAATAACAAGGGCCTATATATTTCCTTATTCTATCAAATGCAAATTAAGCCAAAATTCTGTTAATTTGATATACAGTGGCGCCGATCTCAAAACACAATAAGCCAAATGGGTAGTAGTTTCAGGCTTCTGAATCATTAGACAACACGACCACCAAATCTCATTACAATATCATGGAGAATACTGGTAGAAATAATTTATTGAATCATTCTATCACTTGCTTATTATGAATTATTATGAACTTTAGTAAAATTGAAATTTTTTTACCTCCAATCTCAGAAATGTCTGGAACAAATGGATAGATTTTGTGGTCGTGTTGTCTAATGATCCAGAAGCCTGAAACAACTATCCATTTGGTCCAGACATTTCTGAGATTGGAGCTAGAAAATTCCAAATTTACTAAAGTTCATAATAATTCATAATAAGCAAGTGGTAGAATGATTCAATAAATTATTTCTACCAGTATTCTCCATGATATTGTAATGAGATTTGGTGGTCGTGTTGTCTAATGATTCAGAAGCCTGAAATCACTATCTATTTGGTCCAGACATTTCTGAGATTGGAGCTAGAAAATTCCAAATTTACTAAAGTTCTTAATAATTCATAATAGGCAAGTAGTAGAATGATTCAATAAATTATTTCTACCAGTATTCCCCATGATATCGTAATGAGATTTGGTGGTCGTGTTGTCTAATAATTCAGAAACCTGAAAGCACTATCCATTTGGTCCAGACATTTCTGAGATTGGAGCTAGAAAATTCCAAATTTACTAAAGTTCAAAATAATTCATAATACGCAAGTGGTAGAATGATTCAATAAATTATTTCTACCAGTATTCCCCATGATATCGTAATGAGATTTGGTGGTCGTGTTGTCTAATGATTTAGAAATCTGAAAGCGTTATCTTTTTGGTCCAGACATTTCTGAGATTGGAGCTAGAAAATTCCAAATTTACTAAAGTTCATAATAATTCATAATACGCAAGTGGTAGAATGATTCAATAAATTATTTCTACCAGTATTCCCCATGGTATCGTAATGAGATTTGGTGGTCGTGTTGTCCAATTATTCAGAAGCCTGAAATCACTATCCATTTGGTCCAGACATTTCTGAGATTGGAGCTAGAAAATTCCAAATTTACTAAAGTTCATAATAATTCATAATACGCAAGTGGAAAAATGATTCAATAAATTATTTCTACCAGTATTCCCCATGATATCGTAATGAGATTTGGTGGTCGTGTTGTTTAATAATTCTTAAGCCTGAAAGCACTATCCATTTGGTCCAGACATTTCTGAGATTGGAGCTAGAAAATTCCAAATTTACTAAAGTTCTTAATAATTCATAATAGGCAAGTAGTAGAATGATTCAATAAATTATTTCTACCAGTATTCCCCATGATATCGTAATGAGATTTGGTGGTCGTGTTGTCTAATAATTCAGAAACCTGAAAGCACTATCCATTTGGTCCAGACATTTCTGAGATTGGAGCTAGAAAATTCCAAATTTACTAAAGTTCAAAATAATTCATAATACGCAAGTGGTAGAATGATTCAATAAATTATTTCTACCAGTATTCCCCATGATATCGTAATGAGATTTGGTGGTCGTGTTGTCTAATGATTTAGAAATCTGAAAGCGTTATCTATTTGGTCCAGACATTTCTGAGATTGGAGCTAGAAAATTCCAAATTTACTAAAGTTCATAATAATTCATAATACGCAAGTGGTAGAATGATTCAATAAATTATTTCTACCAGTATTCCCCATGGTATCGTAATGAGATTTGGTGGTCGTGTTGTCTAATTATTCAGAAGCCTGAAATCACTATCCATTTGGTCCAGACATTTCTGAGATTGGAGCTAGAAAATTCCAAATTTACTAAAGTTCATAATAATTCATAATAAGCAAGTGGTAGAATGATTCAATAAATTATTTCTACCAGTATTCTCCATGATATTGTAATGAGATTTGGTGGTCGTGTTGTTTAATAATTCTTAAGCCTGAAAGCACTATCCATTTGGTCCAGACATTTCTGAGATTGGAGCTAGAAAATTCCAAATTTACTAAAGTTCAAAATAATTCATAATACGCAAGTGGTAGAATGATTCAATAAATTATTTCTACCAGTATTCCCCATGATATCGTAATGAGATTTGGTGGTCGTGTTGTCTAATTATTCAGAAGCCTGAAAGCACTATCCATTTGGTCCAGACATTTCTGAGATTGGAGCTAGAAAATTCCAAATTTACTAAAGTTCATAATAATTCATAATACGCAAGTGGTAGAATGATTCAATAAATTATTTCTACCAGTATTCCCCATGATATCGTAATGAAATTTGGTGGTCGTGTTGTCTAATTATTCAGAAGCCTGAAAGCATTATCTATTTGGTCCAGACATTTCTGAGATTGCAGCTAGAAAATTCCAAATTTACTAAAGTTCTTAATAATTCATAATAGGCAAGTAGTAGAATGATTCAATAAATTATTTCTACCAGTATTCCCCATGATATCGTAATGAGATTTGGTGGTCGTGTTGTCTAATAATTCAGAAACCTGAAAGCACTATCCATTTGGTCCAGACATTTCTGAGATTGGAGCTAGAAAATTCCAAATTTACTAAAGTTCAAAATAATTCATAATACGCAACATAATATATCATATTATTGAATATATGTATATACATTGTACATATATAAAAAACATCTTACTTTCTCGGGATGAAGTAATTTTTTATGTTTAAAACATATATTTTTTTTGTTGATAATTATTTTTCTGGCTAGAATAAAAATTTCGGGATGAAACTCACATTTTGATAATTTTTTTATTTTTTTTTTGGGCTGACATATGAATTTATCATGGAAACACACCACATAAAAAAAGTCTTTTCGGGATGGTTTTTTCGGGCCAAATTAACAGACATTGTTTTTGGAGGCTATCCTGGAAACTGGGTAGCGTGCATTTATTCGGGGTAGATTCAGAGAATGCACACATGACTCGCTTATCATTGAGCTTTTGGAACCAGAATCTAACAACATGCGTCTAATACAACTTTGTCTAGATTTAAGCCACATTTGAGTTGCAATGAGTGACACATTTACATGTAATTCGGTTGATTTAGCGTTTGTAGATTGCGAAGAATTAGATTGCTTATTTACTAATATCTTGTTTGTTGTGGTCCCTTCAGTTTGAGAGATTGCCTTTGATTTGCTTTTATTTATTTTATTTATTTATTTATTTATTTATTTTGAATAAATATCATAAGAGAATAAATCTCGCATTTGATACATATAATAAAAATTGATATATATATATATGAAATTGAATAATTACAACAATAAAAAAAGTTCTGATGACGTTGAATGGTTTCCATCGACAGGAGAATGACTCTCTTCGGACGAATGTAAACTGGTATGGTGTTTCTTCCTGCACAACTGACACCTTCTGAACGACCGGCATATCTTAGAACTGTGTCCAGAAGCCAAACAATTGAAACAGCATCCTGATAAAGTGACAAATTCTTTACGACAGCCCAAATCAAGTGACTTATGTTTTTCGCAATCTTGTAGTCGATGGTTCTCGAAACACTTTATGCACTTTGTCATTAGCAATGTTGTACTTGAGGGTTGCGATGTTGTACTTGGCGGTTGCGCAAACAGATTCGATTTGACCGTAATTGCATGATTTGTTGTGATATGAGGATTAGTCTTGTTGGTTGATGATAGCTTATTACCGCGATGCCACAATTTTCGTTAGTTGTAAATCTTTTATCAAGAAAGTCGAGCAATGATTCGAATGTGGGGTCTTCCAAACAAAAAATTTCAAATGTTTTGGTTGCCCAAGCTTCACGTGATTCATCATCTAGTTTGCTTAATAATATGTAGTTGAGCGAAATTTTGCGTGATTGGGCATCCTCGCCCAGTGCATTGAGACCAGAGACTATTTCGGTGGCAGTATCGTGTAGTTTTCGCAGAGACTGTGTAGAGTTATTGAGTATAGCTGGTTGTTCAAGAAATATTTTTACGAACGATTGGATTATTTGAATAGGTTGATCATACCGCTTGCAAATCTCTGACCATGTGCCCTTGTAATTTGCATCGGTAACCGTAATGTGGCGGACGAAAGTGTACGCGTCGCCCTTCATGAGACCTTTGAGGTAGCTAGGCTATTGACAGTCCAAAATGGCAACGTTTTGGTCGACGATTGCTATGAACAAATTTTTGAAGGATTGAAATTCTTCCGCTCTTTTGACATAAAATTGCGGGATGTTCAACCGTGGTAGCTTCACATCTTCTTTCGGCGTAGCTGCTATACTAGTTTCCCGCATTGATTCTAATAACTTTTTTCGGTGTGTCGTGATTGAATTTCATTCAATTGCTTCTGAACAGCTGCTAACATCGGATTTTTCTCATGAATTATAGTTCGTAGTTTTGATTTCAGTTTTAAATTTTTTTGTTCAAATTCGGCTATTAGTGAGGCATTTGGTTCGATGTCCGCCATTTTTTGACCGAACTCTTCGAAATTGATACTCTGACGGCTGGCGCTGTAAATTTGGGGATTTCAGAAAGCTATAACGATTAGCTTTCGATTCTAACGATTAGATAGTTACAGATTGGAATGTCTATCTTGACGGTTCAAAGAAATAGTACCATATTTTAAGCATCCAATATAAAAATGTAAAGACATTGAACTCGATGGAATGAATTAGTTTTGATGGTGTCCGTTATTACCGATCGATCCAGAAGCAAGCTAATTTTAAAAGAATCGCTTTCTATAATCTAAAATTGATTTTAAAACGTTGAAACATAAAATTTATGTGAAAATGGTTTATTTTGAACCAGCCTTCAGTATAATGCCCTTGCCATTATAAAATAACAATAAAGCATGTTAGCAGAAAAATGATTTATTTTTCAAATATTAAACTCAACATCCCAAACATATGCTAGATTAACCCTTTATATTGAGTCAAGCTACCTAATATTGATTTTAATGATAGTACAAGCCGCATATATAGAGCATCCATAATAAATCTTGCACAAAACCATAAATATTCTGTGTAAATCATCCTTCCTTTATATTTGCGTAAAAACCTAATATGATACAAAGTCTTATTGATCGTTTTGTACGAAAAAAATATCCAACAACGGAATATCCATAAACCCATTTTTAAACATATTTCTATACATTCTTTAAGTTAAATTTCTTTAGCTATTTGATTTACGAAACTTATAAATACACGATAAATATATAGAACTACAAGAGTATATTCTTGTCTTTACTACCCCTAAGGATATATAACCAAAGGCAAAAAAAGTTCCTTTCTCTGCTCCACATATCCCATACATACTATACTACTGATGCTACTGTACGAGTATAATACTTTTGAAATTCAATGTTCAAGATAGATTAAGAATTTTATCTTGACACAAGACGCAAATAAAATGAAAAAAAAGAAGAAAAATTGGGTAAAAATTGAATGAAATATGCGAGAAATTATTGCCGATACGAGAGAGTATCGAACAAAATATTTTGTGTGCTTGATTTACTTTTGATGGTTATACGAATATGTATATAGGTATTCCATCCGTCTACCTTGATCCGATGGTGGTGATATACCTGTTTATGTATTTAATGTGTATATAATTTATTGATTAAGCTCCTGACGAGTAGGAAAATTGCATGAAAACTGTTTTTCCCTTTCCGTTTCGTTTTATATAAATTTTTATTCCAATTTCTCGCACCATTTGATAAAGGTTGAAATTTACCAAAATAGTGATAATAGCACGCATAAATACAAGTATATGGGATTCGGTATTTTGGGTGGCGTTTATGAAGGAATCGATTATCGTGAAAAAGGGCACCGAAAAATCATTTCATCATCACCATCATCATCAGAATTTTTGGATGCACTTTCCGGAATAAAATTATCCTCTACTTCGGCATTTAATTTTTCTAGCGATATTGAGATTCGTTTTTAGCCACACCGCCAACATTCAAATGATTGTCTTGTTACTATTGAGTGTTTCAGCTTTAAAGCTGTGGCAACGAAATTTAATATTTCTTGATAATTTGGGCGCTTCCAATATGTATATCAATCTATCTTCTATCTATTGCCTAGATTCATCGAGTGATTGTAAAAACGTTGTATAGTTTTCTGTAATACAGCAACCTCGATGTTCTCTGGTGCATTAATTTTTGGAACCTTTTTCAAGCATTTGAATATTATCGATGTTTTAATAAAATCTCCCGCCATTCTTCAAAATTTCGAATTGTAAAAAATGGAAGGGTTTAATTGGGGTCGGGCAGGGTACGTAGATCTCGAATACACTACACTTAAAGCACACTAAAGCAAAACTTAACCTACCGGATTTGTGATAAAAATTGTCTTGCATAATCAAAAATCATTACTTTTGCTTAACTTTCATAAAACCAAAAATCTCGACTCTTGTTAAAAATGAAATCTTCATTGCAAAAATTGGAAAAGCTTCTGCGGAAGCTGCCACTTCTGATACGCAGATGTCCCCCATATTTCACATAGCTCTCTCAATTGAGGAAAAAAGCTCTAGTATCAAATTTTATTTTGAATAGTTAATCCACCAGGAAGTCGTCATTTTCGGTAAAATAATAATTGTTTGAAATTTAATTTGTATTTTAATCGTTTTTTCGTAAATATTTGCAAACAACGAAAAGGCTCTTATAGAAGGTGCCAATTTCGGTGGGTTGATCTCGGTCAAAAATCACTGGGATCTCGCAATTTATAAAAAATATTTAAGTATGAAGTTTCATCCCGATCAGTCAAAGCGTCGGGAATCTAGATAGAGCACAGACATTAAGTCTGCACGGCACTATGCACAGACAACGCACATATTATTATAAAAACTGCTATTATTGGCGTTAGCGTTATAGAGAATGTAAATCTGGAAAAATGTCGAGACCAAAACGTTTTGTGCATTACTTGGTAAAAGAAAATAAAATAGTTTTGATCAAAAACGGCCATTCCAAGGAATGTAACCTCTAAGAGTATCAAGCGGCTTCTACAATTTTTTATTATTAAACCATGTGTTTCCCATAGTTTTTCCGTAGAAGTCATGTTTTTTTTTAGTTGGACTGGGTCTAGTACCAAGTGAAAACACCTACCCAAGCTTAAAAGTATTTTAAGACAAAATGGTTTTACATCACTTTTTACCTCTATAACTTTTTACTACTAACCCCAGTGTTCCTCTAGATTTTTCGAAAAGTAACGAATTTAGTTGGATTAATAGTTTCATCAATTTTTACCGCTACACATCTCTTGGCTATTAAACCTAGTGGTCCCCTAGTTTTTCCGGAAAAGTTATGGTTTTTAGCTGGAATGGGTCTAGTACAAAGTTAAAACACCTATGCAAAGAGTCGTAAGTTGTAGCCTGTTGGAAGTATTTTAGGACACACGGTTTTTACATCGATGTTTAACTATACATTTCTTGACTATTAATCCCAGTGTTCCCCTAGCTTTTTTTCCCAGAAAAGTCATGTTTTTTTTGTTGGATTGGGTCTAATTTAAAGTAAAAACACCTACTGCAAGTTTAAAAGTATTTTAGGACAAAGTGTTTTACAACAATTTTCATCTCTACTATTGTAGACTATTAAACCCAGAATTCCCCTTGTTTTTTTGAAAAGTTCTTGTATTTTAGTTGGCTTGGATCTGGTGTGAAGTAAAAACACCTATTCCAAGCATAAAAGTGTTTAGGACAAAAATGTTTTCATTGATTTTCACCTCTCCAACATCAGTTTATTTCCCAATGATCCCCTAGATTTTCCGGAAAGTCATGATTTTTAGTTACATTGTGTCTTGTGTATAAAGTAAATATATCTATGCCTCAAGAGTTTTAATCTATTAGAATTATCTTAGGACAAAGGGTTTTTACATCGATGTTTACCTCTACATTTTTATACTATTAAACCCAGTGTTCCCCTAGATTTTTTTCCACAAAAGTATAGGGTTTTAGTTGGATTTTGTCTAGTACAAAGTAACAACTATTTCAAGGGTTTTAACCTCTAAAAATTGTTTTAGTGAAACACCGTAGGAATCAAGTACCGCTCTCATTTGTCCGCTACATATGAAAGGTGACGATCTCCAGCGTGAAAGTACCTCGGAATAACTGTGTTAATCCCCGTCTATAAAGTACTTGCCAATTTAGTTTTTGCCACAATCATTCATCTCGCCAAAAATGTCATCGGTGACTAGCAATTTGGTTTTCGTCCTAAATCGATTAACTTCTGCTCAGTGTTTCACGTTGAGAATGATCTTGGAGAAATATTGGGAGTACAATATTACCATTCACCACTTCTTATAGAGTTTCAATAGTATGTGATAGAATCAATCGCGAACATTTTTCGACCTTGCTTATATGTCCAGCAATTCAAGAGAAGCTTGATTCTGTGTGTAAGCTAATGAGTCTGGCTCAATGTGTAGAATCTTAGTGGAAGGGGCAGTATCTTACCCCTACAATAGTTACATGGATGGCCTACGTTTAAAAACCGCATCAGAAAGAATGATACGAAAAGCGTTCCATCAACAATCGTTTGGCGTACGCCGTAGATGGAGACCTAGACTTTCCTGGTGCGACGATTTATAACCAGATCATAAACCGAAATAGTTACAGGACCACCATGCCAGCGGCAAAATTCCTTCATGGGATGAGAAAGCTAGAGAGAATGAGAGAGAGAGAGAGAGAGAGAGAGAGAGAGAGAGAGAGAGAGAGAGAGAGAGAGAGAGAGAGAGAGAGAGAGAGAGAGAGAGAAAGAGAGAGAGAGAGAGATCTTATCTCAATATTCCACACTTTCCTCAACGAACAAACTATTTTGAGGTATATGAAAATCCTCAATTTATTGTTGCAGATTAAGTTTGATCTCGGCTAGTGTTTTTTTTCGAACACAGATTGATTACTAAATATCTGTTTAATCTTATTGGCAATCCTAGAGATTGCTATGTGAAAATGTTTATCAAGCGCATTTCTAGATTCTACTGATGATTAAGAAGATTCAGTTTGTGTTGTAATTATTTGTTGATTATCCGTTTTTTTTTTTTTGTTGCACATCACGATGACTTGTATATTGATTAAGAAACTGTGCTGTATAGGCACCATCACCATAACGAACTACACAGAGCCACACCAATACTGATGTTTTAATGGTTGCCTGGCATTTTTTATATACTGTTCCCAAAAATGTGCAGCCCTTCTTGCGAAAACAGTTCATTTGGTGGTTGAAAGTTATAATGGAGTCCGTTCTATATTTACATAAAAAAGCGTTTGAGGCCACTCTTTAATAAATGATCCTTCATGAAATTACGAGATTTTTAATTCCCAACAATTTACAAACACAAATAAACAAATGTAGGCTTAATACCTAGCCTACATTTGTTTATTTGTGTTTGTAAATTGTTTAAATTGTTTATTTGTGTTTGTGAGCCGTTTAAATCGTCTCCTTTTTTAGAACAGATGGAAACCGGTCCAACATAATCGTCTCCAACATTTGAGTCGTTTATTTTGAATGTGGTTTAAGTCCATTTATTTTTATATTGAAATTTTTAAGGGTTTTTGTTTGAATTGATTTGAAAGTATTGGTAACTGGTATTAAGTCGCTTTTGTATTTTTGTGGCCTCAAACATATCCAACATATAGTGTAATACATTTTATAAATATTACTTGTAAAAGACGCTGTTTTTGAGAACCTACACTGGACCTTGGAATTTACTCAATTATACAATGCCTCCTAAACTACAGGCCGCATACACCAAATGATGACGACACGCTATGTCTACGTTGTTGTTGCGTTCTCTAGTTGTTTTGTTAGTGTAAATATCTTAAAATTATTATTGCGCAGTCTCGGTTTAGACATAAATTGACGTCATGTGCAAAAAATGAGAGTAGTAAGAGGCCTGTCCTGTAGTTTAGGAGTCATTGGTTTATAACTCCAATATAATTGGTTTAGTGATTCTTCTAATCGTTGGATAGTTGTTTTTTAATGTAATTTCTTGGAATTATTATTTTAAAGAAATTAAACAGTAGAAATTGCAAGTTTTTTATTTTTGATGTAGGTGAATGCATTACATTTAAAGTTTAAAGTAACAAGAACAGCTTTATAATTTGGTACAGATTTTTAATAGAAAAAAAATTATTTAATAGTTAATTTATAATTATCAATTTATACTTTCACCAATGAGCAACTAAAACCTTATTCTAGTAAAACGGGAGAACAAAAACTATACTCGCAAGCGGTAATGACAAAACCAGTTATTTCGAAGGGCACTACCGATGACACAACAGTGTTTCAAAAGATACTAAGAAGCATGGAAGCTCTTAACACTCGCCTAGCTAAACAAGAGAAATGCCTTCAACCACTAAGCAACAGGTTAGATAAGCAAGACTCACTAAATGAAATGATATCCATGTTCTATTAAAATGATGCGAACAACAACAAATAAAACAATAAGAATAGTAACCTGGAATGCAAATGGGCTAATGCAACATGTTCCAGAATTAGAAATTCTCCTAAATACTGAAAAAGTTGATATATGCCTAGTATCGGAAACCCATTTTACATCAACTTCATATCTTAAAATTTATGGATACAGCTGTTACCATGCCATTCATCCAGCAGGAAGGGCAACAGCAGGATCGTAGCTGTTTTTAAAAGAAAGCATCAAACATTTTATAGATCTTACAATTGAAGAGGAAGTTATGCAAGTAGTCACCTTAAAAGCATTTATAAATAACAACAAAGAATATAGTGTATCGTCAATATATTGCTCCCCAAGATATATGTAATTTAATTAAAGAAGACTATTGCCCATTATTTAAATCACTTGGATCAAGTTTCATATTCGGAGGTGATTTTAATGCAAAAAATACCAACTGGGGATCAAGAGTAACCTCTAAAAAAGCAAGAGAGCTGTTTGCAGCAGGAAGACTATGCAGTTGCGATTTTCATTCAGAAAAACAACCAACTTATTAGCCTACGAATAGAAACAAAATACCCGAAATCATTGACTTCTTTGTCACCAAAAGTAAAGAGAAAAACTACATATACCTAGAAAGCAGCGAGGGGATTATGTCGGATCATACGTCTGTTATTATGGCAATCAGAGCAAGGATTGTTGAAAAAATACACCATCGCTAACTAATTAAAAAAACCTTCTGGGAGAAATTACAGAAACTACTTGAGGATAATATTGATTTTCAGATGCCAATTAAATTTCGATACAGCTAGAAGAACAGGGACAGCTCCACAACAGTATACAAGAAACGGCGTGGCATAGTACCTCGAGTTCAAAGAAAATGCGCCAAAATGCTATTTATTCTCTGGAAGTTAGGGAACTGGTTGCAGCAAAACGAAAAGCAAGAAAGGCCCGCCAAAGAAGCCGAGCGCCTGAATATAAAACAACTCTCAACTTTTTGTATAATAAACTAAAGTTGCTAAAAAAGATATCAAGAACGAATCCATTAATAAATAACTAAGTGGCCTTACCAGAGAAAAAGATGCAGAATACTCCCTTTGGAAAGCGACAAAAAGTTTTAAACGACCTAAACTTTAAATCCCACCAGTTAAAAGTTAAGATGGAAGACGGGCTTTAAGTGCAAAGCGAAAACCTTCAATGTTTGCAACCTACCTCGTGAACAAGTTCCAGCCTCTATCTAAACAAACTGCCGAGGAAAACATACCACCAGTGAATAAAATGGATAACTGCAATATATTTCCTGCCACATTACAAGAATTAAAAGAGGAAATCAAACTTAACCTAAATCCAAAGAAATATCCAGGATATGACTTAATTACAGGTCCAATAGTAAAAACAGTGTTCAGACTAAAACACGTTCCAAATCGATAGAAAGTTGCAGAAGTAATCATGATACCTAAACCACACAAACCACTTAATGACAAAAATTCGTATAGGCCGATTTCCTTGCTCCCAATAATTTCAAAAAATTTCGAGAAACTACTCCTAAAGAGATTCAAACCATAATAATAGAAGAAAGAAATTTTATTCCTCCACATCTAAGCCAAATAGATGTGGAGGAATAAAATCATTCAACAATAGAACAAGTATACCGAATTATAATTGAAGATGTAATTCAAAGTAAGAAAATACGTTCAAGCGTCTTCTTGGATGTTGCATGCAGGCCTTTGACAGAGTATGGCATAAAAGGTTGGAATATAAATTGCAAAGGGACTTACCAAAGCATTTTTTAGAAATTCTAAAATCTTACATATTAAACCGACACTTTCGTGTTAAATTAGATGGCAAATACTCAGAAATAAAGAAAATATCAGCAGGAGTACCACAAGTTCACAAGCTAGCGTTCTGGGACCACTATCAAAATATTTTTATTTACATTTCGTTAACTAGCAAATTTTTAAAGGACAAAATCATTGCGATTTTGATGATACTATAGATTAAAATTGTTTATAAATAAAAAGAATTATAAGAGTTGTGATTATTGTCATCATTAACGAATTTTTTTTTGGAAAATGGACTTAAACAACTTTCAAAATAAGCGACGAGTGAATATAAAATTCTTTTAAGCGATTTTCACATTATTCAGAATTATTACAAAATCTAAAAATAAAACGAAACATGTTAGATATTATCTATTTTTAACTTCTTAAAAATTGGAAAAATCGTATTTTGAAAGCAGGTGACATTTTGTAATCGAGCCTAGATTGCAGGCGAATAAGACGACATAATGCATCAACTTAAACACAACTCTACCCAAAATTACATCACCGAAACATATGGAATCTATGATAATAAATGTTATCTGTTCAAAATTAGTAAGCGCCATTTATTAAACTACTAAAGGGTGATTTATATAAAGGAAGTTTTTTCAATAGACATTTTACGATAGATCACGTGTGAGTCGTGTCAAACAGTAATCGTATTTTCCGTCAAACAGTAATCGTAAGAGCCACTGTTTTCGCCCAAAATTTTGTTCAGCAGAGGCCCATTTCAGGCTTAATGGCTAGGTAAATAAGCAAAGTTTGTGGGCTGAAGAGCAGCCCAAAGAGGTTCAAGAGCTACCATTATATGAAGGCATCCAGATAAAAACAACGGTTTGGTGTGGTTTGTGGGCTGGTTGAATCATCGGTCCATATTTTGAAATTGAAGTCCATGATCTCGATGACATATGGTTCCAACAAGACGGCGTTAATTGCCATGCAGCTCGTGACACCATGGCTTTATTGCAAGAACAGTTCAGTGAACATGTTATATCAGTGTTGACGTTTGATATAGCTTTTCGATATTTTAGTGAACTGTTATCCGCTTACCACTGGTGAGGGCTATGACAATAACAGTCTGAAGTGTTGTTTTAAACTACTTAATTTTTATTAGATTCTTTTGGTTTATATACAAAATTAATACATATAATTACAACTATCAAGTTGCCGAGCTTACAATTTTACCTAAATTAAAAAATATGTGTTTATATTGTTAATTATATGGACAATACTTTTGCTGATCTTATGAATTTAATAAGTGTATGCGCGCCAGAAATAATGGAAATATAAGCCGTCAAATAATATTTAGCTTATATGGTTGATTAACCTATTCGCATACTTATTGTTGCTGATTCGACACATATATAATAAATTGTGCCATGTTCAAACCCGTGATTGAACATACTGCGGGGCTGTACAATTGAGAGACCTTGGCCGTGGCGTTGGTCGTTGTGGTGGTGACATGTCTTCGGAGGAAACCCGGTGATTTGTCTTGCGTCTGCAGAGATATAACAAAATTATGACCACTCCTATGATCACCATGGTGTAAGTCATCACGTAATGATGAATGTGATGCCCTCTATTAGAAGACTCCATTGATTTAGGTAAGGCCGTTTCCTTTAATTTTTGTTGTGCAATGGCCGTTTCAAGATTAATTATGTCCTTATTTAAACTGAGGTCCGCTGAATTGTTGGTGCCTCTCTCTGATGGAATCGTCGGTAGCTCCGATAAATATGATGAATTTTTCAGTTCACTCTGAATCTTTATTGATGCAGCAAAAGAAGAATTAATCATATAGGATTTTTCGTCGATAGTTGTGAGATAGAAATGTTCGTTTTTTAAAGTACATTTCCGATCCAGACTGAGTATCCCAGAATTTTGCAGCTTCATTGTGGTTATCTGACGATCACATATTAGATCAACGATTTTTGGTGCTGTTACTGAAAATAGCCATTTGTTTGTGTCTACTGGCATCCAATAGTTCAGTTGGTGCAATATAGTTGTTGTACAACCGTTCAAATTCTGCGCTACATGTCTTAATAGGTTCATTTCACATTGTGACTGATTTGATTGTTTGTTGTAAATTGGAGAAATGGTACATAAATATCCATAATTTTTAATTTGAACGCATTGTTGTAGTTCATCGTTAGTTAGAGGAGCGAAACGTTCTCGATGCATATTTACTATGAGGTATTCTGTTGTTCGCATTATTATGTGTAATTGACCATTTTCGATTTTTGGGATTGGTACTATGTGAAATAATTGATACGTCTCCGAATATGCTAAAGGCATCTGGATGAGAAAGAGGATGTGATTATTCGTGACTCTTGTCTGCACGGTTAGCAGGTTGTAAATGTGCCCAAGGCTATTATCGTCATCGCCTTCTGGGATCATCATGGTTGGTGAAATATAATCCTTAATTCGGTTGATTTCCTCTTTCAATTGTTGAGGGGCCAACAGGGCTGGATGGATATGTCCTTGATGGGCATTTATAATAACATCGATAATAACTCGTTGTTTATCTGCTATTCGCCTCATGATCAACATTATTTGAATAGTATATGTTGTAATAGATTGTACCCTGTCATAATGATCACCATCTATGGATAATTGTTGGATTTTTCCATCGAGATATAAGAACTGCTTGGCGATAATTTTAAAATGATTAGCAGTCGTCTCTCTGTCGTGTTTAAATACATTTATTGTTGAGTCTATGATTGACGTTTGATTTTGGATTAATGCCAATAAATATTCTTCATTATCTTCTGCCTTTTCCAGTTGATTCTCTATATGTGAAGCATCTCTTTGATTCATGATGCCGAACGCATCACCGAGAATGTATCCTATTGTATCACCTATGTCACGTTTCCTCAGAGCGTGGTCCTTGTTCGTTGACCTGAGTAGGGCATTTTGCGATGTAATTTCCTGCATTTGTTCAGTTAGCTGGTGTACCACTACATCACAGAGTTTTGGTCTCTTCCCCCCCGTCCACCCCGTCTGACAAGTGTTATGTAGATGACTGATGTAGTATTCTATAGCGCTGATGTCGTCCCAATATCCTGATAGGTTGTAGTTTACAATTATTTTCCACCGCAATGCCATCAGGTTAACAGTTCTGGTGTTGTAGAAATATATGCCGGCGTCCGTTGGTAGCGGTTCTACAGTGCTTTCAGATGTTCCAAGGGAGAAAAGCCCTTGCATCATGCCGAGCATCAAGATTATTAAGTCTCATCGTTGGTCCTTTTTTGAATATTACCTTATTGTGATATACTTGTCTTTTCTTTTTAACTTCTCGGGGAGGTTGAACACGTAAAGGTATCGTTGGTTGTTGAGGTTGCTCGACCGGTGAATGTGTATTCGTTTGGTTGGTTTCGTTCTCATGTTCTATTGGTAGTTGTGAAAGTTTGTGAATCGGTCTTTTTATAAGAGTCCCTCCCGGGCCACGAAGTGAGACTACTCGAACCTTTTGGTCTATGCCTGGATGTATTTCCATCACCCGACCAGTTAGCCACTTTAATGGAGGAATTTTGTCCTCTTTGATGAGAACCAGGTCCCCTATCTTCATGTTTGGTTGTTCATCTGACCATTTTCTTCTATGTTGAAATTGATTTAAGTACTCGCTATGCCATCTTCTCCAGAAATCTTGTTTAATTTTTTCTACAAGTTTCCAACGTGTTATGCCGTGAATGGTTGTTTCTGCTATTGCATCTTGTGGAATTGCTTTTAGAGGTGCACCGATTAAAAAGTGTCCAGGCGTTAAGAAGGTAACATCTGTAGGATCGGTTGATAGAGGTGCCAGTGGTCTTGAATTTAAGCAAGCTTCTATTAGTGAAGTAACCGTTGATAATTCTTCAAAAGTCAATGTTGCTTCTCCAATGACTTTTATTAAGCATCTTTTTACTGACTTAACTGCCGCTTCCCATAGTCCTCCAAAATGTGGTGCAGCCGGTGGTATAAAATGCCATGTTGTTTCATCATTTGCTAATAATTGCGCAATTTCCTTATTTGAATTACGAATTAGTGCAGCTATTGTTGATTTTTAGCACCGACAAAGTTGGTACCATTGTCGCTATACAAATCACTGCATAATCCTCTACGTGCAGTGAATCTTTTGTATGCCGCGATGAATGCTTCACTAGTTAGATCACTGACTGGCTCAATGTGTATGGCCTTGGTTGTCATACAAACAAAAATCGCTAAATAACCCTTGTGTGCCTTGTGACCTCTTCCCTTTGTTGTTCGAATCAGAAGAGGTCCCGCATAGTCGACTCCAGTTTTCAAAAATGGTCTTCCGGGAGTAATCCGGGCGGCTGGTAAATTACCCATTAGCTGTGTTCCTGTTTTTGTATTGAAACGATGACATCTTGTACATTTCGATATGAAATGTCTTGTTAGATTCCGACCGTGGATGATCCAGTACCTGGTGCGAAGATGAGCCAGGGTTAATTGTGTTCCTCCATGCATTGTTTGTTTATATGCTTGTTCAATCAATAGTTTAGTAATGGGATGATCTCTTGGGACAATAATCGGATGTTTCTCGTCGTAGCTCCAAGAGGTTGTGTTTTGGACTCGGCCACCAACGCGTAAGATATCATCCTGCATGAAAGGAGACAAAGATTTAATCTTACTTTTATTTGCCACTCCTTTCCGGTTTGTAAGATCGTAAATTTCGTTCCTGAAGCGTTGCCTCTGTGCCAGTTTAATCAATACTTGGGTAGCTTTTTTTAGTTCTTCTGTCGTGGGAACTTCTTGGTTGTTTACAGTATTTCTTCGGCTTTTGTTTTTATTGTATTGAAATTGGAATGCCTTCGATATAAATTCTCAATCGGGTTATTTGATGTCACTGTCGTGGCCCCAACAATCGGTTGTTTCAACTCCAATTGATCTGGCGTTCCTTCTAGTTTCATTGGTGTTAGTTGGATTGCCGTTTTGAAGACGTGTTGAGGACCGTTCCACCATAAATTGTATATGATTAATTGATTGGCTTCAATACCCCGGGATGCACAATCTGCGGGATTGTCGGATGATTTTACATAAATCCATTGAGATGAGGCAGTTAACTTCTGGATTTCCGAGATTCGATTTGCTACGAATGTTTTAAATTTGTGAGGCTTGTTTTTCACCCATCCCAAAACAATCATAGAATCCGTCCAAAAATAGGTTAGTGTTTTATCGAATTTCATGTCCTGTTGTACCTTGCTCATTAGATTAGCAAGCAGACTGGCTCCACATAACTCTAGCCTTGGTAGCGTTAACTTGGTTGCTATTGGTGCCACCCGGGTTTTTGATGTTAACAAAGTTAACATCGTAAAAATATATTACTGCTGCATAAGCCGCATCTGAAGCATCACAAAATCCATGCAACTCTCCTGGTAACGTAGAGTTGAAGTTGATCCACCTTGGGATTTTGATCGCCTCTAGCTTCGGGAGAGAGACATAGTATTGGCAGCATTTATTTTCGACGTCTTCAGGCAGCTTCTCATCCCACGTAACGCCTGAGATCCATAGAGTTTGCATTAAAATTTTGGCTTGTATTAAGGTTGGAGACAACCATCCTAATGGATCGAAAACCTTTG
This sequence comes from Nephrotoma appendiculata, assembly GCA_947310385.1. Classification (NCBI taxonomy): domain Eukaryota; kingdom Metazoa; phylum Arthropoda; class Insecta; order Diptera; family Tipulidae; genus Nephrotoma; species Nephrotoma appendiculata. The sequence goes on from OX371225.1 coordinate 252,752,242, forward strand.
ATGATTCGGATAATATCTTTCTTTTTGTCATGATACCATTTTTTTCGTTAAGGTTCACCTTGAATTCAAAGGTATCGGTTGTAGGGTTCCACAGCAATCCTAATGTTTTTACAGCATCGTCGTTAATTATGATCGGCTCGAGAGCTCTCGACTCTGAACCGACAGCTTCTAATAGTTGAGGATAATTAGATGCCCATTTTCTTAGATTAAATCCTCCGGTTTTATGTGCACTGATAAGTTGGTTTTGTGCTTTTTGAGCTTCTTCGAGGGTGTTACCTCCTGATAATACGTCATCCACGTAGAAGTCGCTCATTATTATGTTGGCTGCAATCGGTAATTTCACTTTTTCATCTGTTGCTAATTGCTGCAATGTCTTGATAGCCAGATATGGCGCAGATGACATACCGAAAGTTACGGTTGTTAGCTGGTATGATTTTATAACTTCATCTGGCGTCTTCCTCCATAATATTTTCTGATATTGTTGATCATCGGGATGTACTTTTACCTGTCTATACATTTGTTCTATATCTGCTGTGTACGCCACCTTGTATTTTCTCCATCGAATTAAAATTGACATCAGATCTTCTTGTAATTTTGGACCCACGAGTTGAGTTTCATTTAGGCTAACGTTTTTATCGGTCTTAGCTGATGCGTCAAATACTACCCTTAATTTTGTTGTAGTGCTGGTGGTTTTGACTACTGCGTGGTGAGGAATGTAATATTCGTTCTGCGTATGTCCATTACTTTCAATGAGGTGTCCCTGGTTGAAATACCCTTCTATACACTCTCGATATCTAGTAGAAAATTCATTAACTACTGACAAACGTCGTTCTAGTTGAATGAACCTAGCCAGTGCTCGTTTTTTGGATGAACCGATTGATGTTATGTTTTGTTGAAACGGAATACGTACCATGTAGCGGCCGTCGGTGGTTCGACAGTAATTCTGTTGATAATGTTCTTCACACATCCTTTCTTCTTCTGTCATAAAGTTTTTGGATGATATCTCTTCCACTTCCCAGAACCGCTTTAACTGGTTTTCAATATCTACCTATCTTCAATATCTTCAATATCGTTTACAATATTTCCAAATATGATCCATCCTAGCTCCGTTTGTTGGGCGATTGGTTCGCCTTGATTTCCTTTTATAACTTGGTTCATCAGGATATTTGGGTAATAATCCGCACCTAATAAAATGTCAATTTTATTTGGTTGGTTGTAAGTTGGATACGCCCACAGTAGATTATTTAAATGTGCCCATCTTTGATTATCGAAATGTTGTTCAGGTAGTGGCCGAGTTATATTCGGCAATACTAATGCTTCCATTTCCATGGAGAAGTTTGAAGAAAATCGTGCTCCTACTCGTAAAATGACTAATTTTGTTGCAGTCGTGATATCGCTATCATTTACGCCACTAATCTCCACATGCGTTTTTATCGGCGGTTGTTTGATTTTCTTCGATGCCTCGTTGGTGATAAATGAGATTTGTGAACCGGGATCTATTAACATTCGTAACAGGGTTGGTTGTTGCTTTCCATTTTGTACCTCAACCATTGCTGTGGCCAATAGTGTACCAGATGGTTGTTCAAATTGGTTTACAAAATGATTAGTCACAATGCATGTTTCGTTTGCTTCCTTTTTTGGATTGTCATCCACCCTTTTGGTAAGCATTGTACGTTGTGGGTGATTATTAGAGTGTAGGAGAGTGTGGTGGGCTCCTTTGCATACTAAACATCGTGTTGATTTTAAACACGGTTGATGAAATTTTTCCAAACATATTTTACACAGATTGTGTTGATTGATCAATCTGCTACGTTCCAATGTAGACATTTGTTGAAACTTCAAGCAGTCTTGAAGTTCATGTGTCTGCTTGCAATTAATGCATGTCGGTTGAGCTTTTACGTGTAGATTTTTAAGTCTTGGTAATTGTGGAGTGGTGCCTGGTTGTTGAGTTGGTCCGGAATTGCGAAAGGTGAGTGATTTTGGTCTGGCGGCTTCTAAGGCTTGGAATCTGCGTTCCAAAAATGCCAGAAATTCCTCTATTGTTGGCATCTCACGAGGATCAGGAATGGTCATCTCAAACAGCCTCAAACTTTCATTATCTAGTTTTCTGATTACAATTGGAATTACTATGTAATTCCAAGATATGGTTATTACGCCCAAGTTTTTGATGGCATGCATGCTTTCCGTTAATGTATCGTATAACGATTTCATAGTTGTTGCTGATTCTGCATGCATGCTGGGGAAATTCAAAATGTAGTTGATATGTGTTGTTGCCATTTGCCGCTTATTTTGGTACCGATTTACCAATAGCTTCCAAGCATCTTGGTAATTCACCCCTGTTGCTTCCAGATGACCAATGATTCTAGCTGCACTACCTTGGACTGTTGTTTTTAGTTGGTGCATCTTGACGGTGTCGCTTAAATCGTCATTTTCGTGAACTAACTTTCTAAATAAATCGTAGAAAGCTGCCCATTTCAGAGTTTCTCCGTAAAACTGCGGTATCTCAATCCGTTTAAATTTTATCTTGCTTTTTTCACTATCGGTTGTTTGTTGTCCGCGTTCATTTTTAACCAATTTACAACGTAATGTTTCACTTTCGTTGACCAATGCAGAGTAATAATCGTCGGTAAAGTAAGTTGTACGCTATTCTTCACCTGCCTTTGCGTGCACCAATATGTCTTCGTGTAGTTGTTCTATTTGTGCTATCTTTGCATTTAGCTGTTGAAGCTTATGTTGTAGTTGGACATGATTGCCCTGCTTTCCTAACAGCTCATTTGTATCGGCTATTAACTTATAGCAAAGACGCATTTTGACCTCTTGTGTTTTGTACCGATGTGCTTGTTCTGGTTCAAGCGCGTCGGTTGTTAATGGTTTTTTGTTGGTGATCCCGTTGGAATCGTCTCTCGTGTTGCTATTTCGAGTTTCCTTTCTATCTCACGTTTGAACGTTGTGTACAGTTGTTTTACTGTGTCCCGCTCAGCCCAGTAACTATGCGTTGGATCGTTGTCGAAGTGTTGGTCTTTCATTTCGTTGTCTGCATCCGTGTAACTGGACCACCACTCATCTAGTTTATCCAGTTTATCTTCTAAGTAAACAGTTGTCCGTCTACTTTCGGAATCCTTGCTGTAATTGGTTTTTAACCGCTGCAGTTGTTCGACACGCGTACATTGCTTTTTATATAAAGCATCCATATTTTTATTGTAATGTGGCTCGAAATGATTATGACCAGTAGCTCGAAGTATTTTGTATACCGCCTGTTTTTGTGGTTGTTAGGTTCGATGCCTGTTGGTTGTTGGCTCGAAATTTATATAGTCCGCCGGTTGTTGTTTTGGCGTCGAAGGACCAATGTTATATCAGTGTTGACGTTTGATATAGCTTTTCGATATTTTAGTGAACTGTTATCCGCTTACCACTGGTGAGGGCTATGACAATAACAGTCTGAAGTGTTGTTTTAAACTACTTAATTTTTATTAGATTCTTTTGGTTTATATACAAAATTAATACATATAATTACAACTATCAAGTTGCCGAGCTTACAATTTTACCTAAATTAAAAAATATGTGTTTATATTGTTAATTATATGGACAATACTTTTGCTGATCTTATGAATTTAATAAGTGTATGCGCGCCAGAAATAATGGAAATATAAGCCGTCAAATAATATTTAGCTTATATGGTTGATTAACCTATTCGCATACTTATTGTTGCTGATTCGACACATATATAATAAATTGTGCCATGTTCAAACCCGTGATTGAACAGAACAGTTAATTTCCGGCTTTGGACCAGTGAATTGGCCACCTATATCTTGTGATCTGACGCCATTATATTATTTTTTATGAGGGTATCTGAAACCACTTATTTATATGTATATCGATAAACCACAATCGGTTCCTGCATTAGAAGCGAACATACACGCGTAATTAACGGAATATCGGCCGAAATGCTGGAAAGAGTGCCCGAAAATTGGACCCATAGAACGAATCTTCTAAGAGCCAGTCGCGAACAACATTTAAAATAAATTATTTTCAAACATTAAATGTCATAAAACGAATATACATCACAAATACAATTTTTGATTATTAAATTGATTGAAATAAACGCATTTTATTTCAAAAAACTTCCGGAAGCTCTTATTAGATCACCCTTTATAAACTCTTTGCCAGTGTAATGTTAATATTTACATTCATTAAAACTCACTTTTAACTTTTTATGTACAGATTTATTTAGGCTTTTATATTTTATTTTACATGTTTATTTTTTTATAAGCTTTGTTGTTTGAACATCAATCGACGGCTCCTCAAACAATAATGTCTTTCAACTCAATCGATTTAATCAATATCTAAAACTTAATATTAATTATTACAATATTTCGTAATGCCTAATAAACATATTTTATTTTTGTTATTAAATCATGATAAAGCAAAATAAATTTTGAAATATAAAATATGTTTATTTTACAAAATACAATTTCATGCAATTTCTCAAATCATTAAATATTTTTCGCGTGTACTTATTTCGAAATGCAAAGTGTATTGCAACGCGAATGATGTGTAACGAATTTCTTTCGCTCCAATTTGTCCATAGTTTACCCAGCACTGATTATTAATTTTGCATCGATTGCTTTGCGGTTTATATATATATAAATGTGTATGGGTTTGATGATGATCACTTGTCTCAAACGAGAGAGAAATTGTGTTTAACGGGGTTTGCGATTGATATAAAAAGATTAATTTGGTACAACGCGGGGAGTTGAGTTTTGATTTTTGACCATACTAGATATTTTATTGTTAGTGAAGTTAAAACGTTTATATAAATTTTATTTAACTCAAAAATATTATAATTTAATCTTTATATTTATATAATAAACCAATAATATAATATACAATTAATTAAAAACCATAATTTCAAACTTTTCGTTGTTTAATTAAATAAATTGTTTAATACTAATAATATTAACTAATCTAGTTTATAAAATAATTTTTCGCGCATTTTAATATTATTCTGTGAAAGACAAAAATGTGCGTTAGTTTAGATTAAATTTAAAATAACTGTGGTGATGATCAGATTGATTAGTGACCTTACGAACTCAATATTTTTTCTTGATTGATACGAAAATATTTGGAATGAACATAATTTGAATTTATAAATTACACCAATAAAATAATTGCCTGTGATTGTAGTTTTAAAGGCGTGCATATAGCCATAAATAATATGCATAGTATTGTATGAGTGTATCAATTAAAATAGACTGTGGTGTACGAAACGTACAAAAATTAATTTGGTGAATGAGTACAGTGTGATCTACGAAACGGTAGACAAAATTGCATGGACAGTGATCAGATGTGCTAATACGGTACTACAGAAAAGTACTAATGTGTTTAATTATAATTTTATATAAACTATTCTATAAAAAAAAACTACTAAATAAATATTAAAATTAATTAATTTAATACTTAAACTAAAAAAAATAACTATATAAAAATAAAATAAAATGGGTGTAAAACGTGCGCTATAAAATCATGTACATGAGGTGTCAACGGTACCATGGATAACCGCAAGTTCCCGAAATTCATGCACCGCAAGGATAAATGCTAGCACAGGTTTTTATACCAGTTTTTTTCTCTCGAAACTAAATGGATCCAATAATTAAATCGACGTAATAATAATTTAAAATGATACGCCTGATAAAATTAGATTAAATTTTATTTAATTAAGTTAATTTTTTTTTTCTATATAAAAGTTTCAAAATTTCTTATTGTTAGTTTTAGGTAACAGTAAACTCATTTAAGCGAATTATTATTTTTTTTTCTCACGTTGGGTGGTTGTTAAATATGAATTATCCAAGTACATATAATAATTCTAGTCTTAGATAAATTTGCTATTATCTTAGATATCATCTAGCTTAGTATTACTAACCCCTTACTATATTTCTATATATTTTTATTATATTTCTTTTTCGCTCAATGTTAAATAAAAAATTAGTTTATTTTATGGTTCAAAATTCAAACTGTTAGTTTTCTACTTTTTTTCATGCCGTTGTTGGTTGTGTTTGTTCCTTCTCTCTCGTTTAAAGTGATTATTCAGTGCAAAGTGTGATTATGGACTCTAAAATGGAATAAATCGGGAGTTTCGCCTGGAGGTTGTGACGGAAGCACGTAAGTAGATGCTGGTGGGTATATTATTGCCTGGTGTATTTTCCTATCCTATTTCCTTTCCTAACTTCATAAATTTTCTATCTGTTCCTTGCGGTCTAACAAGATCCACCTATGCTTCGAGAAACCCCACGCCCATTACCCTGAGCCCTAGCTGGAGCCAAGATGACCGCCTCGAAGCCTCTAAGTGGGTAACAAATTCTGTCAACACCCGGTAGTAGCTATCGGTGTCGTTACAGATGTCGAAACTTCATGATAAGTGTGTGGCATTACACCAGACTGAGTTTTCAGGAGAAGAATGATCAACGGAGTGATGAGCAAAGCCCGTTAGATCCTAATCTCATAAAAACCTGGAAAAAGCAAAATCTAAAAACCAAATATACACAAGCCGGTCAACTCTAAAAGAATATTTAAACCCTAAAAAGGTTGAACTTTTCCAATTTGAGAATTTCCGTTGTTATGACGAAATAATGAAATGAGGCGATTGCAGGCCAATTTTTAAATTTGAATTTGACCCATTGCAAACGGTCTCTATGACTATTATTTGTTTTTCCTCATTGGACAGCAAAGAATTTTTTACGGCAAACAGATTGTATGTAGCATGCTGTGCGGTTTTGAATGAAAACAATGATGTTTTCTTAGACCAATTCAACGCTTTTCAGTTTTTAGCGAAAAAACAGTTTATATTATTTATAATGCTAATCCGCTTTTATGTTGGCAGTTGAGAAATTGCTCAAACTTGTCAAGTAGTTCAGTTGGTTATCCCTTGCATCAAATCTCATTCGTTTGTGAACGGGCAAATAGTTTTTAATATTTTCAAAACGATTAAATAGTTCAAGTTTAAATAGCAAAGGAGTTAAAAAATTAAAAAAAGTTATTTTAGAATTCTGGATCAAAATGAATATAGGTAATGGCAATCATATGTTAAGCGAGAAACTAGTGGTAGGCTGCATATGGAAAGTGTCGTTATTGGAAAAATCGAATTTGTGGTTCGTACCTCTTTTAGAAGTAGAATAATAATAAATCGTTAAATATCGTTAAATAAATAGATCCTGAAATCCTTAAGATAAAATAGCGTACGCAGTACCAGTACTGATTAGTAGAAAAAAACGCTTAAAGAATTTGACTTGCCAATCTATAATTCGTTATTCCTATGTTGCCATTAAGAATATCAAAATTATATAAAGAAAGTGTTTAACATCCGCCATATAGCTTCTTTGAATATTTCTAAGTCAATCAAAATTCTGCAATCAGGTAAAAATGAAACGTCAACAGACTAGATGTTCCATAAATGGTAAAGATGTAACGGTAATGGTACGATTCCACCTGAAAACAGAAAAATTTTACAAAATTTTTGCAGAGAATGTGACAAAGACAAATACTTAAATTTACATTAGAGCGACTGAGATACAACATTTTTATTTTATGGTAGAAAAAAATGGGAAAATTTTGAATTCAATAAAACCTAACCTTACATTTTTTAAATAAATAACTAAAAATCTTTATTTTTAAAAATTCACAACTATTTTATATCGTAAAAATTGATAAAAAAAAATATCATTTTTGAGATGAACAAAAAATATGTTGTTTTGTTATTTTGATTAAATTACGAAAATATCTAAAAAATGTTCTACTATAAAATATGTGAGGGGAAAACCTAAAAAAATCATTCAGCAGGCGAAAAAAAATAAAAATAAAACGTAGCTGTCAGATTTTGTAACCTAAAAAAATTCCTAATTACGACTGTAAGAAAATGTACCAAATTGGGTTTTTCAGTGCGAGAACAATATGTAATTCAAAGATGTAACGAAACATTTGATAAATCAGAAAATGTATGTGTTGCAAAGTGTTGATGTGAAAATGTATGTGTGCAAATTGCTGGGGAGCTACTCAAACAATTCAATGAGGATAAATGTAAGTACCTCCAATATGTCAGTGATTGTGTAGAACGCTAATTTATGTTTATCTATATTTTCCGGTTATTGTGAAGGCAACAAACGGGCTACGGTATGTTGGACGTGGACGTTATTTAGAGAAGGCTTGATCTACGGTAGCTACAAGGATCGTCAAACATAGTGAAATTGATTATGAAACCATTGTTAAATTGTCGGATAATTTTACCGGTGCCGATTTAAGAAATGTTTGTACAGAGGCGGTGGTCTTTCCTATTCGAGCAGATTGGGAATACGTGATTCCGGTAGGCGATGCGGAACAGAATTTCGTCTGGTTATAAGGTGGAACCGGATTCCAGGCATTGCCTGTGTACGATTTGTCATGATTTGATGGCACGATCGAATGGTGGTTTATGAAGTAAGTCGTTCAATAAACAAATGGTAAAGTTTTTAACTAAACAATTTCGTTTTAATTTAGATTACCTACTATATATTGGCATTCAAGCCAACTTTCATCAACACATTTTGGTTTAATTCCGCTCATTTTGGCCAAAATGAATTTTTGTCTCCAATCTCGATTCTGTCCAACGGATTTGCAATTTGTAACTAAAATTGGTTTATTGTTGAAACATTTTATTAATAAAATTATTTTGTGCCGCCAGTAAATTTCGATTAAGATACACCAATCTTGGTAACATTCATGCCCTATACCTACTCTCGTCTGTTCAGGCTGCATTCGTTACAAAAAGTAGGGTTGCAATTTTGTAGCGAGACAAAATCACCCAATGGAATATTTAACTTGCATCATTTGTCGCATATCATACTTTTACAACCGGTTCCTTTAAATTCTGTGTTATCAGGTTGATTTCCATGTGGGGATCCTGGTTCAAGTGCAGCCTATATAAGCGAAAAGTAGATATATTTATGACTATGTAATCCTAATAAGAAATTCGACATTAAAACTACTTACTTGACAGTATGTAACATTTGTTCGTCTTACAATTAGGACATCCACTGTTAATTAATATGTGAGCTCGGTGGGGAATATTTCAAATATGTTAAGGGATCGCTTCCCGAAGATTCTTTTATTCGATTATCAAGAATTTCGTTGTAGATGAAATGTCCACCATACGCTTTGATTTCAGCATCCAACAGATTGAAATGGAACGTTTCTGCAGAATATAGGCACTCGATTCTTGAACCTTTGGAATTTCGTTCAACAGCATCGACTTACCACAAGTTCTACTTACGCTACATATGTAATGCCGACTTGTATTGCATTCTGGACATCGCGTTTGCGAGGGCGTTTCGCGGATTATTCCAAGATTAATTGCATTCCTTGTTTGGACACTTTTATTTTATAAAATCTCCTTCGATTTATTAATTGGAACATTTTTTGGATCTAAATGTTCATATAAAATATATATAAGATGTTGGGGAACATTTTTGCTCTTCGAACAAATTTATTATAATGCAATTCACGGAAACAACGATTCCCGCACCCTCAAATTTATAATATTGAGACATACATTTCCAATCGAACGTCAATGAGACGTGGCCTTCCTAAAATTATGTAAATAATAAATATTTAACATAAAGAATTGCACAACGTAAAAATTGCTTCCACGAGAAAAACAATTACATACCTTCATTTGTAAACCAATGTAATATCCTACACTGATCTCTTCCAACAGGCCTATATATTTCACTATAAATTCGTAATAATCTCCCTCGGCATGGGTTGACATCCGAATTCGTATTTCACGGTTCAATTCAAGCAAATCTATATTTTATACGCCATTGTACACATTCTGCACGAATTTAACGCGATCTTCCATTTTTATTGTGCACAAATATGGCCATAATTTTGAACTCACCGCTAAATAACTACATATCTACCGGGCATTTATCTACATATTGTTATTACAATATATTATTATTCGTAGTTGTTCATCCTTATCGAATTCGTAAAATCACTTTAATTAAAATAACATCCTTCTTTTCAGAAATCTGGTACAACTTGAGTTAAAGGTAAAATTTGAATCGCGAATACATATTTCGCGATATACACACAAATCATAGGAACGTTTTGTAAAATAAAATTTTAACAAATTAAAAAAAAAAAAAAAATATGTACTCCGTTTTAATTTTTTAGCGTGTTGTGTCAACGCACCAAGCGCAAAATGTTACTACACACCATAAAAATATCAAAAAAATAAGCAAGTTTGCTGGGGTGTGGGGGAATTTTTTCTGTTTTGTTGCCATAAACAATAGTTTGTTTGATATTTTTTATTTATAATTATGGCAACAAAACAAAAATTTTCAAAAAAAAAAATTATTGATGTGCGGGTCACACACAGAGAGAATCTATATTTTTATCTCGTTCTAGTTTTCTGCAAAATAAAATGCTGTGTAGTGGAATAGGGCCATAATACATCTTTCTATTTTATTTTTATCTTAACCCTCATGTGAGTGAAGAAAAAATATCTTAATTTGAGTGACTAAGTTACCCGGGTACCCTACATGCAATTTTTCTTAAAACTAATTTTTTTATTTTTTTTTTTTTTGCAATATCGAAATCTTTTTGCTAAAATTACATAAATTGAAAACAATTTTGTATTAGCTGCAACATGTCAGTTTTCGAAGAACATTCTGTAAAAAAACGTAAATAATCCAACATATCACATCAATGGAAAAAATGATCGATAGTAATAAAAAAATATTGGTTAGTTTTTTTGAAATAAATAAGAATATAAACATAAATTAAATGAAATAAATTAACAGAAATACAAACAATGAAATACAACGACATATAACACAAAAATATAAAATATTTGCAAACTATTTATTTCAAATATAGTGTAAAATATGTAAAGGTACCCACCTTTGTTACTCTAATTCGTACAACTAAACTACTTTTTACTCTCAAGTGGGGTCCAAGTTGTAAAATTTCTCATTTTTAAGTGCGAGATCGTAATCTATCAGTTGAACTAGAAGTTCTCATAAAATTAAAACTTTTTATTATGACTGGAACATACAAAGCTAGACGTTTAAAAGTGCAAAAGGTACCCGGGTACCTTGTCACTCACATAAGGGTTAAAGTGTGTAACCAGAGGTGTCACTATCGTCAACAGGACAACCTCGGGTACGTTTATTGTTGCCACTATCCTTTTAAATGTATCCCGTAGGCGGCATTAATCCGCTAGCTCAGCGGTAAAGGTTAATTGGCCGTGGAGATGGGGATACAAAAGATAGCGGCCTAGGTTACCGCCGGAGATAAGAAGATTGAACGGGTACGGATATAAAAAAAACATCGGACCCTTAAATAATGAATTGGGCAATCAGACGTCTACCGTGGTTGTATTTAAGAAAAAAAACTATCCTAACATCCTAAGAATTTAGAGGCCTCTGGTCTGAATCCTTAAGGGAATACCAAGAAAAATGTTAAATACTTATAAGTAGCAGTGGTATGCCACAGTGCTCGCTAGGAAGGGGAAAAGATCCAACGCGTGTCACCAATTTCCCTCCCAGCAAACCCCGTGCCAACCCACTGCTGTTATTTAATTTGTTAGTCACTTACACATATATCACTTACCTTCAATTCTGGTTAACACGTCTCTCAAATTAAACACTTCTTCTCTATTTTATTAAAATACTATAGTTTACTAACATCATTTATTTTAATGTAAAGCCATATTATAATCAGAATTCCAAACTCATTTATTGCACTTTCTATTTAGATTTAATTCATTTATTAGACAAAAAATTCACTTTTAAGGAAAATTTCTTAGATATGAAGTTCTTAGACCTTTGTTTTTATATATTTTATATTCTTGTCTATTTCAAACTTTTAATTTATCTCAACATACTTAAGTTTTTTTTTTATCTTAATGACCCAATTTTATGGTACTATTTTTGTGTTTTGTGATTTAATTTAATTTACACAATAACGATTATGTTTTGAATCCACTGAGAAACACACACGGAAAAACGTACAAAAAATATAAACAATTAAACTAAATCCAATTTATTTTCCACAAAATTTCCCGACAATTTACAAACACAAAAAAAATTAACAAAACTGTTGAGCAAGTTACTTCACCAATCAATTCTAAAATTCAACTCACAACCGACCACTCGTTAGTCTCTCCAAAACTTGACTGCCCCCCCACCAGAAACGAAAAACGTACCTCTTTTCAGTTTCGAAGGTAATTTTTGCGATCTCATCACAAAACTTCCTACGAAAATTGTACACCAACGTGACATCGATTTTGCTGAATCGAGCCACGCGAAAATATTTTTTTCTTTAACACATCCGTTGAGGAAGTTCGAACAACAACAACAACCACAATGCTTTTCAATATTTGCATCGGTGTCATTGTTGCTAACCTATTGGTAAGGTAAGTATTGTATGAAAACTTACATTTCCAATATGTGCATAAAGACGTAATCAAATTACGTTCATGAACATATTTGGGTTCATTTAACCGAGGCACATAAAATATTCTAATGTGAATAAGTTATGTTACCTTGAATTAAATTGACTCTAAAAGAAAATGTAGAGCAAATTGAACATGACGCGCTTATTACATTAGAGGTAGTTGAAGATATTATCTTCGAGGTCATGTTAATTGGAAATAAAAAAATTGGGATAGCTTGATAACAGAATTAGATAGAATTCTGTTACAAGTGTCGTCAGACGAGTTGGATAGGCAAACATTTTTTAATATAATTTTCATATTTTTAATTAGTATGTCACCCAACATTACAATAAAAATTTTAAGTTCAGGTAGATTATTTTGGGTTATTGAAATATGCAGCATGTAAATATGTGAATTGATATTTGAACGTTAAACATGCTCTTATATGTAATAATAACTTATCATCTAAACATCAATATCAATGTCTCTACATCTAAATCTATGAAAATTCATGTATACACTAATTAGTATCTGTAATAGTATCCTACCAACAATAAATAAAAGTATTTTAAATATAAAACAATGAATTATTTAGGTCACAGAAATTTTCATTATTCAAATTATTATTTATAAATTTTTCCGATATATACGAGTAATATGGGTTTTCAATTAAAAGGTGTTCAATTATTAAATCTTGATATATTGATGCAAAATACCTGGGGAAATAAATTTAGAATATTAATTGTATTGAATTGTGTTTACATGTGTAAATGTTATGCGGTTTATTTATTGAGTAAATTTGTGGTTGGGAATATTTTGTAATAAATATTAATAATAAATATTATAAGTCAAAATAAATTAGGTTGTATTGCATTTCCTATAGCTGAAAATTAAAAAGTTTTCTAATTCTTTAGAGACCTAAGACGAAAACTAATTAGTTCAGTAAAATTATAAAATATGATTATGCAAATTTGCATTTTTTTTATGGTCCGGTGCCTTTATGTTCCTATAAGTACATATATGCAAATAATAGTAATATAGGAAAAACATATTTTTAAAATTTATTTAAATAAATTTATTGATTTTAAATTTTTTAAAGATGACGTGTCAAAAGATAAACTATTTATGGCAAATATACTTCCCAAAAAAACATTGGTATATTTTGCAAACTTCGATTAAGGTTCCTCGTATTGCCAAATATGTTATTATCTTAACACCTATGTATGTAGACATCAGGTTTTCATAATAACACTTTCCATACTTTTATTTTTGCAAAATATGTATTTTTATACACCGACCGCGAGATCCCCGGGTCTCTCCGGGCCAGGAGAGGCTTTGTCCATGAGGAGACGTCACTACCCTCTAATGTCACTTCGTTGTGGCTCGGCATTTGTTGCTGGTGGTGACGTCAGTTGCCGATAGGTTATTCGGGGGTCTCTCCAGCAGACTTTGTACTTATGGTTCGGGGAGATCCGGTCGTTTCTGAATGGGCACACCCGGTTTATTATTATTATTATTTTTATTTTCGTATTTTCCTAAAATTCCGATCAACTAGTTTCTGTCTCTTTTTTATTTTGATTTGCTTTTCTTTCAGTTTTCATTTACTCAGATTAGCTTTGGCTTGACGTAATTTTTTCACTTTTTGTCTTTTCCAGTAATTTTTTTTTAATCTTTTATATAGCTTTTTTACTTTAATTTTTTTTAGATTCCGTCCGTTTGGTGCATTCGTTTCCGAAACCAGCGCGTGGCGTTGTTTTAATTTGCCCTTTATTGTTAAGACTCCAGGTGGAATGGTTTCACCATTTCCACTATTCTGTGTTCGATTGTGAAGGAAAACTTCTATTCGTTGTTTTATGGGTAGTTAAAATTTTATCCGTTTTCAACATTTAATTTTCGTCCTTTTTTTCATTCCTTTTTTTACTTTGACTTGTGTTCGATTGTGAAAGATTCTTGTAACCGTTATTCTGAACGTTTTATAGTTTAAATTCGATTAGTTAGCTAAATGCTCCTGTTGGAAATTACTCTTTAATCATTTAATTGTTTCAACAATTAGTTGTTAGCTTTAACATTTGCACATAATAAAATTTCATTTCCCGACAATTTCTACTATATACAGAACTTATTTATACTAAAACTACTCAAATCAATAAAATCGATTCGTATTACGAGGCCGACAAATGATACCACTTCGCTCATGTCACACCACGCCTTTTGCATTTCTGAATTTTTATTGCAAAGGGCTGGGGGTGGTACTGTAATTTTTTTACAATGGCATAACTCTACCCCAGAAAACTACCTTAAATGGGAGCAACCGTTTGAAATCATTGCAGAAATTTTAGTTCAAAAGTGTAATTAAAACATAAACATGTTCTGTATTAAAAATTTCCTATTGAATTTGTAAATGTACACGGTATTTTTGGTGGGACAAACTTCACAACCTTAAAACGGTTTGTTTATGTCTCTCGATTTAAAAGGTTTATTAGACACCGAAAAACTTGAAAGATATGGTAGACCATAAAGGTAGTTCAGATAAAAAATAGTAAAGTGTGATAAAAACCATCACGAGATATCTAAAACTTTACCGATTTTTCTGCCAGTTTACCTCATCTTAATAACTAATTGAATATGTGTTCACGAAATATTATTATTATTATTATGGACTGTATATCACAATAAAAAATTATTTTTATTTTAATTGACTTTATTTTATTTTAAGGTATCACCGTAGCAACAAATCCTATTTACTACTCACTCACATCCAAAAAACGTTATACATAAAAAAATTATAAAACTAATAAAAAAACAATGTTGCCAATTGTTATTAACACTGATGCCGGAATGTTTGGAGAATTTGTAGATTCTCGGCACCATCCATACTCCCGCCTTGAAATGCTCATTTCAATAGGTTAGTGTTGGTCGAATGGTAAAATGGCTAATTTTGCCATTGATCGCTTTATAATTCCTTGTTGTGTTCGAATTGATACCACTCGCACGATATTATCCTTTCCTGGATAAAGATGAACTATACGTCCTAATTTCCATTGTTGAGGTGGTACATTATCTTCTTTAACCACTACTAATAAGCCTTCTTTGATAATGATTTTATTTTTATACCACTTACTCCGAGTTTGCAATGTGGTTAGGTATTCATCTGCCCATCGCCTCCAAAAATGTTGTTTTAAACTTTGAGTATACTGCCAACGTGACAGTCTGTTTATTTTTGTACTTTCATAACTTGACTCACATATAGCTGTACATGGTTTTCCCAATAGAAAGTGAGCTGGAGTTATGCACATTAAGTCGTTAGGGTCATCTGATTGCTGAGTTAAAGGCCTTGAGTTTAAAATTGCCTCAATTTGATACAATAAGGTTTGCATTTCCTCAAAATTCAACGATGTATTGCTCACAACACGTTTCAAATGTGATTTGATAGACTTTACGGTCGACTCCCATAGACCACCAAAATGTGGTGTATATGGAGGTATAAATTTCCACTCGATCTGTTTTGTCACACAAAAATTTTTAATTTCTTCGTTAAATTCGTTATTTTTAACAAATAACTCATGCAAATCAGAAAGCTCTGATTTAGCTCCAATAAATGTAGAGCCATTATCGGAGTGAATGCAAGATGGAATTCCTCGACGACTCACAAATCGATGTAAAGCAGCAACGAACGCCTGCGACGTCATATTCGATACCAATTCAATATGAACTGCTTTGGTTGTAGTACAAATAAATACAGCTATGTAACCCTTTACTAATGTTTGTTTTCGGATACCAGACTTCAAATAAATAGGTCCGGCATAGTCAAGTCCCACATTTTCAAATACCTCAGTTGGTGTCACTCTAAAATCTGGTAAATCACCCATGTATTGAATTCCACATTTTGGACTCGCTCGGAAACATCGAAT
This sequence comes from Nephrotoma appendiculata, assembly GCA_947310385.1. Lineage (NCBI taxonomy): Eukaryota > Metazoa > Arthropoda > Insecta > Diptera > Tipulidae > Nephrotoma > Nephrotoma appendiculata. The sequence continues at coordinate 252,768,622 of OX371225.1, forward strand.
ACACTTCCCAACAACAAATTTGATAATCTGTTTCGCTTCAATTGGCCAAAACCGTTGTCGAACAACAGAGAGCAATCCACTCTGGCCTATAGGTAAATTTTCGATATGCAAATGCCTTAATAGGGTTGTTGTAAATTCGTGCTTTGGCAAGACTAATTGGTGTTTTTGATCCACTGGTAATTTAGCATGCCTTAACCGGCCACCAACTCTTATTAAGTGTTCGCTGTCCAAGAATACATTTAATTGTTTAAGCTTGCTATTGTTGGGAGTCTCACCACCTTTCTTTAATGCTTTAATTTCTAAAGAAAATTCCTGATTTTGAACTAGTTTCACTAAAAGCTTAATTGATTTCCACATTTCCTGATTTGTGAAATGTTTTGTTTGAATTTGGCGATTATTAGGATTTTTAACACTTTCTCGGCAATTATTTATAAAACGCAACACGTATCACATGATACTTTGGATCTTTTTGAACGTACTAATGTTTGTCATGAATTCAGGACACTTCAAGTTAACCAGGGCAACACTCATCACAGTTAAATGTTTAAGTTCAGGTAAGTCACTTTCTTCCACTTCAGGAATATAATTATGACATTCTTCATCGGATTTTTGCAAAATCTCAGGACCATGCCACCATAAATGTCTTTCACTTAGTTTGTTTGCATATTCACCACGAGATACTATATCTGCAGGATTGTTTTTTGTGTTAATATATTTCCAAATGAAATCCTTTGTTAGTTGTTGAATTTCAATCACTCTATTTGCTACAAAGGTCATTAATGTGTGAGACGATCTTTTGATCCAGCTCAAAACTATCTGAGAATCAGACCATAACATTACTCTTACAAAATCAATGTTCAGAGCACACATCACATTTTTGACTAATTTTGACAATAAAAGAGCAGCACATATATCAAATCTAGGAATTGACAATTTTTTTATCGGTGCAACTCTTGATTTACTACATAAGAGTCTCACTGTATATTCACCTTTGACATCTAGCGTTCGAATGTACACACACGCGCCATATGCTAACTCCGACGAGTCGGAAAAGCCATGTAATTCAATCATTTTAAAATCATCAGGAATCACACACCTCTTGATTTTTAATTTATTTATATCGTGCAATTGATTTTCAAATTCACACCAATCCCTTTCTTGTTTAAATGGTAATTTTTGATCCCACTCCAACTCTAATTTCCACAAATCTTGCATGATTAATTTAGCTTTTATAACTACAGGTGCAATCAAACCAAGTGGATCAAATATACCCGCAATCCGTGACAGCACTATTCGTTTATTGATAATTTCACATTTATTTTGTTGGGCTTGAATATTAAATAATAATTCATCCGTAGAAGAATTCCACAAAAGTCCCAACGTTTTGATAACACCATTTACAGCCGAATTTCCAATGCCGATGTTTTGTTCTCGATCATGTTCAGGAATATTTTCCAATAGTTTATTATGATTAGCAGACCACTTGTGTAATTTAAATCCACCCTGTTTTAGCAGTTCAATTAATTGTTGTTGTATTTGTAGCGCATGTTCTACATTACCAGCGCCCGTTAACACGTCGTCTACATAAAAATCGTTTAAAACTACTGCTGATGCTAAAGGAAATTTGCTTTGATCATCTACTGCTAATTGATTTAAGGTGCGAGTAGCCAAATATGGCGCTGATGCTGTCCCATATGTAACTGTGTTTAGCTCATAAGTTTTTAATGTATCTCGACTATCCTTTCTCCACAATATCTTTTGAAATCGTTTATGTTTATCGCCAACTTGAACCTGGCGATTCATCTTTGAGATGTCCGCAGTAAACACAGAATGATGCACGCGAAAGTTCAAAACTATGTGCATTAAGTTTCTCTGGACTGTGGGTCCTACCATTAATGTATCATTCAAAGATATGTTCGTTGATGATTTCATCGACGCGTCGAACACTACGCGAACCTTCGTGGTTGAACTCGTTGGTTTGAAGACAGCATGATGTGCCATATAATATTCCTCGTTTTCATTAGAACTATGTGAAACTACATTCATATGTCCTAACTGCTCGTATTCATCCATACAATTTATTTAAACGCCGTTCTAACTGTTCGAATCGTTTCGTTGCAATTTTCTTTGAATCGCCTAGTTGACTCAAATTTTCTCTAAATGGCAATTCAACAATATAACGTCCATTTGCATCTTGAGTATGAGTATTCTTAAAAATCTCTTCACATTGTGCTTCTTCATTATTAAATGATACATTTTCATAACATGACTCAGTTTCCCAAAATTTTTTAATAGAGTCATTTAAATTTTCGAGTATGTTCACATGACAAAGAATCTTTGGTAATTTTGAATTTGCGTTAATTGTTCCTGATGGAATCCATCCTAATTGTGTTTCTTGTAATAAAGGTAAATTATTTGCTCGTCTAATTTTACCATGCAGCATAAGGTCGAAAAACACATTAGCTCCCAATAACATATCGATGGTGTCAGGAACAAAAAATTCGGGATCAGCTAGATCAATTGTTAGTGGTATTCTCCAAGCCGATATGTCAATGTTTACTGTAGGTAAATTTCCCGTAATCTTATTAACCACAAGAAATTCTAATTTTGTCGAGTAATTAGTGATCCGAGATTGAATTATAGTTTCGACTTTGAATTTTATGTTTGTACTAGCTTCATTAAATCCACTAATTGGAATGTTCACCGATTTTCGACGGATATTTAAAATGGACGCAATTTTTTCTGTTAAAAAATGAGACTGCGAAGCAGAATCCAAAAGCGCTCGACACAAGTGGCTATTACCGCATGAATCCAAAACAAACACGATAGCGGTTGACAATAAAACAGACTTGTTAGTTGCCGTATGAACACAGTTTGTAGAATTATTTGTTGTTGGTTCTATTTCTTTTGCTTTTGGTGTATTAATTAGGATAGTTGATTTAGTATCAGTGACCAGTTCACTGTTCTCTGTATCGCCAAAAGAACTCTCATTTTCTCTTTTCAAATGCAATAAGGAGTGATGTTTCTGTTTACAATAATAACAAACAAATTCGGAGTGGCAATCCTTTGGCAAATGTCCGACATCTAAACAATTGTAACATCTTCCGAATTGTTTAATTTTTGAAATTCGCACAGGCACGGGTAACCTTTTAAACTCTTCATACCGAAATAATTTATGATTTTGTTTACAAACGGAACATGCCTTTTGATTACTCACTAATAAAGAACGAGTTGTCTTATTGTTAAAATTCACAGGAGCTTTAAATTTGTCTTTCACTGTCATTTTAGAAATACTTAACACACCACACTCCACTGATTCCAAAATTCGATATCTTTTCTGCAAATACGCGATTGTTCCAATATATGTTGGGAGTTCTTTTTCTTCAATAGTTGCTTCCCATTGTTTTCGAGTTTCACTATCCAAACAAGCAGAAAGTATATGAACAATCAACATCTCGGAAAGTCCTGTCAAAGGTTGATCAAGAGATTCAAGAGCTTTAACATGTTGCTGACAATTATCGACTAATTCACGAATTTCAATTGCCGATTCTTTATTCATTCGTCTTAAATTTGTTACGACTGTATTGTCTTAACAAGACATTTTTTTTTGTAAATTTGTTTCTATTCTCAACGGTTTCTTGCGTTCGAGTTTTTCGCTGTGTGAACGTGGTGTCTTGGTGGATGGATTCTTGTGTGTTTTCTTCTGTTATGTTGGCAACGGAACGAAAATGGTAGAGAAAGAGAGAACAATGCGCATCGAGTGTGTGCAAAGTAAAACGTTTTAAAAAAAATGTTTTTTCTTGTATGTCTCTCTTTTGTACCAACGAAAATTTGGTACAAAGGAGAGACAGAGAAGAGAGATGCATTTTCTTCTAAAACGTTTTACGAGCTGTGCGACGCTCGAATATTTTTTTTTGTTTGTCATTCGAGTTTGTGATTTTTGAAAACACATTCGAGTTGTGATTTTTAAATATTAGATTCAATTTTTGGATTTTGAGTGAATTTTACCACACGGAGTATTGGTATTTTGTTGAGTGTTGACATTATTATTTTTTTCATAAATTGAGTGTTTGAAATATATTTAGAAAATATATAATAAATAAAATTGCTTATGTATAATATAAAATAAAACTAATTAATTTTTTTTTTTGCAAAGTGTTAATTTATAAAATAAATTGAAAACATATAAAATATTGTAGTGAATAGAAAAAAAAAATATTTTGTTAAGTTTTATTATGCACTTCATGAAACGTCATAGATTTATCATTACGTATATTTCTCATATATAAATATATTATGTATATTTATATATTATATTATAATAGAAAATAATAAAATAATTGTGTTAAATAAAAATGAATTATAGAGTTTTGTTTGAGGAATGATTATTGGTATCTCATGACAAAATAATTATTTACATGAAAGTAGTTCGCCATTTTGTAATAACCGCAGTGCAACGGGAAGGTGGATTTTTCGGGTTTGTGCGAGCCAACGCCCAGTATTGTATTTTTGGCGGCCAGTCGAGGCCAAAGATTTTCGGCGGTACCACGCCCAACGTAACGGGTAGCCAACCGGCTATTCATATTTTCGGTTTAAGGCGGAAGTACGCCAACTAAGTGCCACAACAAATACAACGGTAAAAATTATTTACGGGTGGTCAGTTGAGGCCATCTCGTTAATCCAACGTTACGGAGGCCAGTTGAGGCCAGCCGGGATATTTTATTTGATATCGGGGAGAGGCCCCGCAACGAGTTTCGGGTGGCCAGTTGAGGCCACTCTGTTTATTTTGGTATCGGGGAGAGGCCCCGCAACATTACGGTAGCCAACCGGCTATTGTATTTTTTATCGGTGGTCTGCCGCAACGCCACGGCACCAAGGCCGCAACCCAATTTTTTATCGGGGAGAGGCCCCGCAACAATAACGGTCGCGCAAGGCCGCACCAGTATTTTTTTTGTAATTTAAGGTACCATTTTTTATTTTTATTTTTTTTTTGATTTTTTTATTTTTTTTATATTTTTTTATATATATTATATTAAATTTAAAAATTTTGTAATCGAGCGCCGCACAGCAGGTGCGCGCTCGGTACGTATTGCTCTCTCTCTCTCTCTCGTTCTCGCTTATCTTGGTGCGGGTGGAGGGGGAAGTTGTTTCCTTTCGTTGTTTGTTTTTTTTTTCGGCGAATAAAATGAATTACTAAATTTTTCGGTTGAGTATGATGGGAGCGGAGACTCCCTCTGTGTCGGTGCAGTGTTGATTGCGGTCCCTTGGTGCCCGCATCCAATTTCGTAACCAGGGCTCGACCTTGTTTGAGTTCGAATGGATGCGCGCACCAGGGCACCTCTCTCCCTTTTATAATTGTTAAGTTGTTCGTTCCTCAGGTTCCGGCCGACGAATTTCGGCGGAACATTCGGGTTATTATTATTTATTATTTGCGTTTTATTTTATTTAACTTTCTATATGATCACGGTGTAAGCCAGGAGCCATGCATGCCTCAAACCCCACGACCCTTCGCACTTCTCCCTGAGAACGTAGCCGACAAAAATCACCGTGGAGGCCTCTGCATGCGCTTAGTGAAATCTGCAGGTTGGCAGTAGCCAGCCTGTAACAGTGGCGCCCAAAATATCGCGAATTTTAATTTTGATAATTTTTTTTTTTTTTTTTATTTGTAGCTGCACTCCCTTTGGCGTGCGCGTCCAGTGTCGAAACCGGTGTTTCACACTGTTTGAATTCGCATGGACGCGCACACCAAAGCCAGTCTCCCGGTTGGCATTCCCCATCTGCGATCGCAACCAGCACGGGCTGTTTGATTGCGCGTAGATGGGTGTGTCATACCCCTATTCTTTGGACATCCGACTTCCGAGCTCTTTCCCATTTCCACTATGTTGTGTCCGATTGTGGTGGAGCTCGGATGTCATTTGTCCGGGGTTTAGTTTGTAAGCTTCATTTTCCCTTGCCCCGAGGTTTCTCGACCGAAATTTGAGGAACAACAATTTTTATTATTATTATTATTTTTCTTTTATTTTTTTTTATTATTTAGCTGACATGGAGTGGGATTTCCACTTCCATCATACCATCCGTTTCGTCTTTTGATTTTAAAGGTTCTTTAAATTATGTTTGATTTATTGATTTTTTTGATATTATTGATTGTTTTTATTTTGATTTAGTTTTTGGGTTGTATTGGAACCCTCGGGTTTATTAGTACTTCATTTTTGGTTTTATTTTTCTTATTTTCTTTTTGTATCGTTTGAAGTTATTATTCTGCCTGCATACCGCTGGGTGTGTTGGTAGTTTTGGTTCATATTATTCTTATTTCTTCCTTTGTTTTCTTATTACTTGATTTATCTTTGCGATTTTGCATTGTTTACTGTTTACGTGGTATTATTTCACTATCGGCGTACTATTGGGTGTGTTGGTAGTTTGATTTTCGTATTATTATTATTATTTTTCGTTATTTTGTTGTATTAAAATGATTTTAACGAGCCCCCCCAAAATAGGTTCTCATCGAACAGCGCCATTTTCGGGGGTATCTCGTCTACATCCGTCGTTAAAAAAATTGTGGGAATACGGGTCCCACAACCCATTTGTAAGGTAACCATTCCTTTTATTATTATTCATCAAATATATTTCGTGCTTATATTTTTATTATCTAGTTATAGTGGGTGTGGAATATCTTTAGTTGTAATTTCCTTTAACTTAAAACCTTCCGTTTAAGTTAGAGTTATTTTGAATTCAAATTTTTGTATATTTAATAAACTTAATAAAGACTACGTCATTGTTTCTTGCCGAATTAAATCGAGCGAGTTTATCCCACTATACTTTCATCCTAAAAAAAATGTACCTAACATCATTCGAGCAAGACGATTTGGAGCGAGGCGTTATCGACGAACCATCATTATCTGACAGTGGCCTAAATTACACAGGATCCCCATCGGACATCTCCATCGACATGTTCCTGTTTCAGGTAGACACCATCGCGTCGTCCCGTGGATTATCCAATCAAACATTATTATTTGAGTTACACACCATCTTGAAAGATATGACATTGCAGTGGTATTGGACATTCCGCAAACATAATCCGAATGCGTCATGGTCAGAGTTGCGAGACGGCATGAGCGAACGATTTAAGGACCGCCGCACCAATTACGAAATCAGACGAATGGTCGAGTCGCGCAAACAACAACCCGACGAAAGTTTCACGGATTTCTACGATCAAGTGTGGAGTTTAACGCTACAATGTCGTACACCGTATTCGGACGTAGAGCTCATCGAAATTTTAATGGCGAACATGAAGCCAGAACTGCAGTACCATCTTACCGATCGTCAGTTTAGCAGCATCAACGAGCTGATCAAAAGCTGTTCTGCTTGGGAGGAGTCTTTCAGGCGGATCAAAGCTACGGCGGACCCTGCAATCCATCCACGACGCGTGATCAATGAGTCATCAGGCAGTCCGTATGATGATGCTGGAGCGTATGACTCGTATGAGAATTACTCCTTTACTGATGTACTATCTGATAACTCAGTATCCGCAATTCACACGGGGAGCAGGTTTCCATCGGCAGCGGCGAGACGTCCTGGAAGACAAATCTCAACAGACAACTCGAGATCAGATTATATACAGCATTCGCATTACGGTAAAAATGTCGTCACCACAACGGCCACGCAGACGGAGTGCACCGAGATCAAATCCACCTCCGATCAGACTGAGTGTACAGAGAACAAATCAACCTCAACCCAGACTGCGGATAGTAGAGAGGATAGAGCCACTCAAACCGATTCAGGAGGACGCAGCGAGCAATACGGACGCGGAAATCCGCTCCTATTCGAATCCGACGAAGAAGTAAGCTCGTCTGCCAGTAATGATTCCTTTTCCGATCCTTCTTCTCCATCCAATCCTCTTTCCCTTCCTGTCGCTCTTAAATTTTTCTATAATGCCCCATCATTGGCAAAGTTAGATCGTTTAACGCGTTCAAAAAAATATTGGAACCGTCGCGTCGCAATGAGAAATGATGTGATTTCCTCCGTTCTATTCTCCGAGGGTAGTGACACTCGGCCTTACGCCCAGGTCTTTATAAATAAGATTCCTTTTAAGGGTCTTCTCGACAGCGGGGCGAGTGTCAGTGTTCTCGGGAGTGGATCGGAGAAACTTCTGTCAAATCCCTTTGTTGAATTCCATAACTTTCCTTCCACTATAACTACCGCGAGTGGCCAAGTCCAACGAGTCTTTGGTTATATAAGAGCTAACGTCGAATTTAACGGAGTCACTAAATTTATGAATTTTCACGTTGTCCCTTCCTTGGAACAACCGCTTTATTTGGGTATCGATTTTTGGAATCGTTTTGGAATTTCCCCAAAAATCTCCGCGTTGAATAATTCGGACGAATTAGGTGAAACTACCAACACACCCAAATTTCATATTTTAACATCTGATGATCGTCGTAAATTGGATCTTATCCGCGAATATTTCCCGAGCAGCGATATTTTAGGTTTGGGCCGCACATCCCTCATCACTCATATGATCGATGTCGGTTCCGCAAAACCAGTCAAACAACGTTTTTATTCCGTGTCCCCAGCTATCCAGAAACTCATGTATGCCGAGTTGGATAGGATGTTGTCTTTGGGGGTTATCGAGGAGTCACAAAGTTCCTGGTGTTCACCGGTCACGTTGGTGCGTAAGGCCAATGGGAAAGTTCGTCTGTGCTTGGATGCTAGAGAACTGAACAAGGCCACCGTCAAGGATGCGTATCCGCTGCCCATAATCAACGGATTGTTGGGTCGTTTGGGACACACCCGATTCATTTCGGCGATTGATTTGAAGGATGCCTTTTGGCAGATCCCACTCGACCCAGCATCCCGCGATAAAACAGCGTTTACGGTTCCTGGACGGCCCTTGTATCAGTTCAAGGTGATGCCGTTTGGCTTATGCAACGCACCACAGACGCTTTGTCGCTTGATGCACCGCGTGATCCCGTACCAGCTACACGATAAGGTCTTTGTGTACCTCGATGACCTTCTGGTCACATCCTCCACTCTGGCTGAACATTTCGATTTGCTACAACAGGTTGCTGGATATCTGAAGGACGCTGGTTTAACAATCAATTTGACCAAAAGTAAGTTTGTGTTGAAAGAAGTAGACTATTTAGGTTATATTGTGGGTGATGGCTGCCTCCGTACAAACCCAGATAAATGTAAAGCTATTCTGGAGTACCCTATTCCGAAAACGACGAAACAGATTAGACGTTCTCTGGGAATGTGCGGATGGTACCGTCACTTCATTCCAAATTTCGCCTCCTTAGCTTCTTCTCTCACCGATCTTACTGGTAAAAACACTAAAGTATGTTGGTCTGCAGCTGCTGATTCTTCCTTTAACTCTCTCAAAACCGCCTTGTCAACTGCCCCAGTATTGACGCATCCTGATTACACTAAACCCTTTTTTATTCAGTGTGATGCCAGTGCCGTTGGGGTCGGTAGTGTCTTATTTCAGGTGGACGCCGAGGGGGTGGAGCGGCCCATTGAGTTTTATTCCCATAAGCTCAATGCGGCGCAGCGAAACTACTCGGTGACCGAGCTGGAATGCTACGCTGCCGTCCTCAGCGTGCGAAAATTCCGTCCCTACGTGGAAGGTTATCCATTCGTCATTTATACCGACCATTCCAGTTTGCGCTGGTTAATGAGTCAAAAAGACCTCTCCGGACGTTTGGCGAGATGGAGTCTGAAACTCCAAGCGCTGGATTTTCAGATTGGATACCGAAAAGGTTCAGTTAACGTTGTACCTGATGCGTTGTCTCGAGCTTTTCCGGATGAATCCGCTCCTTGTGAGGATGATTCCAAAAGTAAGAGCACGCCTGATCCTGGTGTTCAATTTGGAGATCCAGCCTTGTCGAGTAAAAACATCGACCCTTCCGTGAATGCGTTAATACCTTCTTCAGTCCCAATTCTGCACGTTGATCAAAATTCGGTTGCGTTCCAAGATCCAGATTACGTCGATCAGATCGCGAAAATTCGTTCATTAAAAGATTGTTCGCACAACTATAAGATCCAGGATGATAAATTGTTGATATCCCCTTCGTTCGGTTTTAAATATACGGATACCGACCTTTCGAATTGGAAACTTGTTATTTCTAATTCACTAACTCAAACACTAATCGAACAGGCTCACGTACCTCCCACTTCAGCACATTTACACTCAGAAAAAAAATATGATTGAGCTGATCATAAAAGTGATCATCATTGTTATGATTACATGCAATGATTAAGACAATCATATTATGATATAAACAATCATTTGAAATGATTGTATTTAACACAAAATGATGATATTTATCATACAAACTATTGATTTAAACCAATGCCTCCTAAACTACAGGCCGCTTACACCAAATGATGACATTGACGACACGCTATGTCGATTTTTGTTGTTTTCTCTAGTTGTTTTGTTAGTATAAATATCTTAACATTATTATTGCGTAGCCTTGGTTTAGACATAACGTGACGTCATATGCGTGACGTCATGTACGTGACGTCATGTGCGTGACGTCACGTACACGACGTCATGTGCGTGACGTGGTGGGCGGGTGGGTAGTGGTGGGTGAGTAGGCGGTGGGGGTGATATGGGACTGTGGGAGTAAGATGGTTATATATTCAACCACCCCACTCCCACCTATATATATATATATATATATATATATATATATATATATATATATATACATATATAGACAAAAAATATATATATATATATATATATATATATATATATATATATATATCGTACAATATATATATATATATATATATATATATATATATATATATATATATATATATATCTATATATATATACTGGTAATCACATGACTTATTGGCATTGCAGCCAGCGTTGCCATATTGGAAGTTTAAACTTATTTTGTAAGTTTTTTTGTGTTGAAAAAGTTTTTAAGTTTTTGTCCAAAAAAAAAAGTTTTTTGTTTAGTGTGCACAATAAGATGTAAAAAATATAAATTAGCTAATAAAAATTTATTTTTGTATAGAAAACATATTTTATGAACGATTTATAAGGATATTTAAATCTAAATTTGATGTTTCTAGGATATTTTCAACAATTTCTGCTTGAATTTGAAGGAGTTTCCAACATATCCCTTTTAGAGGCCAGAAAAAAAATTCTTTCTGCAATCTAAGAACACTATACACAAATGTGTATTTATGTAATTAATGACAGATTCTTGTCTTCCGGATTTTAACAAATCTTTGTTAAATCAGAATTCTTTTTGATAAAAGCATTAAATATCAAATTAATAAAATATTAATATCAAATTAATAAAACGAACGATTTAAGTGGTATGCACGAAAACGATTTAAGTTTACAGTTTACACATAATTCTATGTTTGACATATTCGTTTCTCGTATTCGAAATATAAATACACAATTGTGTATTCGGGCTGGGAAAGGGTTATTAGCAAATTTGAAACAAACAAAAAAAAAGTTTTTTTACTTGAAATTAAGTTTTATTTTCGTCAAATTTAAGTATTTTTGTCAATTCGGTCTGGTAACACTGATTGCAGCCATGCAACTACAAATTAACATGTAAATATTTAGTGTTTACATATGAATTAATCACCCATTGAGATAGCGAATTTTTATAAAAACACTAAACGAATCAAAATTTAATCATGCATTCTGATTACCCTAATCATAGGAGATGAATATGATTACAAGTATCATAATAATAATAAGCTCCGTTTTCAGTGATTGACATAATTAAACAAATAGTATTTCTTATTATTGTATGATAGGGAATATCACAATAATTTTATAATGATTTCTATTATTATTATATGGTAAATGCAATCATGTATTTATCATATTTTTTTCTGAGTGTAGGCGGCAGCAAAACTCTCGAACGCCTTCAGCGTCAATTTTACTGGCCTCAGATGGCAAAACAAGTTAAACAGTACGTTGCTAGCTGCACTAAATGTAAAATGAACAAAGCTGTTAATTACTCCACACAACCAGCCATGGGAGCTCAGGTCACGTCAACTCACCCGTTCCAAAAATTGTATGTTGACTTTTTGGGTCCTTATCCACGTTCAAAACTCGGCAATACTTGCATTGTTATCGTCTTGGATCATTACTCAAAATTTGTAGTTGTAAAAGCTTTGCGTGAAGCTTCCGCCTCTTTGCTATGTCGATTTTTGGAAAACGATGTATTTCTGTTGTTCTCAGTTCCCGAAATTATTACCTCCGATAATGGGAAGCAATTTACCTCGAACTTATTTAAAGATTTGTTGTCTAAATACGGTGTAACGCATATTCGTACGCCGGTGTATTCGCCCCAAAGCAACGCATCCGAGCGTGTCAATAGAACTTTAATTGCCAGCATTCGATCATATTTGAGCGATCACGACCATGATTTGTGGGACAAAAATTTGCAAGAAATTGCGGCAGCTTTACGTAATGCCATACACGATTCGATACATTACTCCCCTCATTATGTCGTGTTTGGTCAACATGTGTCGATGCACGGTGCGGATTACTCATTGCGACGGTTACTCGATGAACATGATCCCAGCGAAGTCCAGGTATGGGCTAAGCCAGATCGAGTAAACCTCCTAAAGGATCGTATAACTCATTATTTACGCGTAGCACACGAGAAGGGGGCTCAGCACTATAATTTACGTAGTACTAAGCGCACTTTTCGAGTCGGACAACCCGTTTTCATACGTTCTTTTGCCTTGAGTGATGCGTCAAATAAATTTTCCGCTAAACTGGCTAGCAAATTCAAACCCGCGGTAATTTCTGGTAAAGTAGGTCAGGTGGCGTATACCGTCGAAGATTTGAATGGCAAATCCCTAGGCACTTATCATGTCAAAGACATCCGTGTTTAATCGTTTCTCTCTATCTTCATTTTCGCATTGTTTGTTTTAGGCCCGGCTTATGAGACATCTCAGGGTGTGGGACGTTCCCACGTTTGTTACGACTGTATTGTCTTAACAAGACATTTTTTTTTGTAAATTTGTTTCTATTCTCAACGGTTTCTTGCGTCCGAGTTTTTCGCTGTGTGAACGTGGTGTCTTGGTGGATGGATTCATGTGTGTTTTCTTCTGTTATGTTGGCAACGGAACGAAAATGGTAGAGAAAGAGAGAACAATGCGCATCGAGTGTGTGCAAAGTAAAACGTTTTAAAAAAAATGTTTTTTCTTGTATGTCTCTCTTTTGTACCAACGAAAATTTGGTACAAAGGAGAGACAGAGAAGAGAGATGCATTTTCTTCTAAAACGTTTTACGAGCTGTGCGACGCTCGAATATTTTTTTTTGTTTGTCATTCGAGTTTGTGATTTTTGAAAACACATTCGAGTTGTGATTTTTAAATATTAGATTCAATTTTTGGATTTTGAGTGAATTTTACCACACGGAGTATTGGTATTTTGTTGAGTGTTGACATTATTATTTTTTTCATAAATTGAGTGTTTGAAATATATTTAGAAAATATATAATAAATAAAATTGCTTATGTATAATATAAAATAAAACTAATTAATTTTTTTTTTTGCAAAGTGTTAATTTATAAAATAAATTGAAAACATATAAAATATTGTAGTGAATAGAAAAAAAAAATATTTTGTTAAGTTTTATTATGCACTTCATGAAACGTCATAGATTTATCATTACGTATATTTCTCATATATAAATATATTATGTATATTTATATATTATATTATAATAGAAAATAATAAAATAATTGTGTTAAATAAAAATGAATTATAGAGTTTTGTTTGAGGAATGATTATTGGTATCTCATGACAAAATAATTATTTACATGAAAGTAGTTCGCCATTTTGTAGTAACCGCAGTGCAACGGGAAGGTGGATTTTTCGGGTTTGTGCGAGCCAACGCCCAGTATTGTATTTTTGGCGGCCAGTCGAGGCCAAAGATTTTCGGCGGTACCACGCCCAACGTAACGGGTAGCCAACCGGCTATTCATATTTTCGGTTTAAGGCGGAAGTACGCCAACTAAGTGCCACAACAAATACAACGGTAAAAATTATTTACGGGTGGTCAGTTGAGGCCATCTCGTTAATCCAACGTTACGGAGGCCAGTTGAGGCCAGCCGGGATATTTTATTTGATATCGGGGAGAGGCCCCGCAACGAGTTTCGGGTGGCCAGTTGAGGCCACTCTGTTTATTTTGGTATCGGGGAGAGGCCCCGCAACATTACGGTAGCCAACCGGCTATTGTATTTTTTATCGGTGGTCTGCCGCAACGCCACGGCACCAAGGCCGCAACCCAATTTTTTATCGGGGAGAGGCCCCGCAACAATAACGGTCGCGCAAGGCCGCACCAGTATTTTTTTTGTAATTTAAGGTACCATTTTTTATTTTTATTTTTTTTTTGATTTTTTTATTTTTTTTATATTTTTTTATATATATTATATTAAATTTAAAAATTTTGTAATCGAGCGCCGCACAGCGGGTGCGCGCTCGGTACGTATTGCTCTCTCTCTCTCTCTCGTTCTCGCTTATCTTGGTGCGGGTGGAGGGGGAAGTTGTTTCCTTTCGTTGTTTGTTTTTTTTTTTCGGCGAATAAAATGAATTACTAAATTTTTCGGTTGAGTATGATGGGAGCGGAGACTCCCTCTGTGTCGGTGCAGTGTTGATTGCGGTCCCTTGGTGCCCGCATCCAATTTCGTAACCAGGGCTCGACCTTGTTTGAGTTCGAATGGATGCGCGCACCAGGGCACCTCTCTCCCTTTTATAATTGTTAAGTTGTTCGTTCCTCAGGTTCCGGCCGACGAATTTCGGCGGAACATTCGGGTTATTATTATTTATTATTTGCGTTTTATTTTATTTAACTTTCTGTATGATCACGGTGTAAGCCCCCAAGTAACAATTTGTTTGCTAAGAAGAAACTTTTGCTTAAATCAGGCAAAATTAGAATTTATTCAGAAGGTGTTAAGCAAAATTTTAGCAAGAAAATATTGTAAAATTAAATTTTTATTTTATTATAAATATTTTGTCTATTCTGGCAAAATAAGTTCTGATTATGCAAAAATTTTTGCTAAAATTCTGAACGTTTTACAATTTTATTTAGTCTGAATGATTTGCTTTTTTTCAGTTCTGAATTAGAGAAAAATAATTTGCTTAAAATTGTCTCATATAATAGAAAAAATATTGGAAAATTAAGTTCTGATTTTTCAAAAAAATTTGCTATTATTTTGCTTTACATATTATGTTTATGAATTCAGATTATAAGCAAAATAATAGAAAACAATTTTTGGAAATTTTGCTTATAACGAATACAACAATGTAAACCTCATTACGGAAACACACGCCATAGCTGTTGAAAGTTTGTAACCGGCTTTCTGTATTATTACATTTTCATCGGCTCTACAGCTGTATTTAACGTATTACAAACAGGTAAGATGATATTTCCTCCTTTACTATAAGAGTATAATGATAATCGAATAGAAATAAATTTACAAATACATATTATTCTTATATTTCTTGCAGATTTTCCTCAAAATTTGTGATATAACATAACCTTATTCTTTTTTTTGGTTGTTGTGTGAAATGATAACGATTTCAATATGTACAAAGTCGTGGAAACGATTGAGACGGATTGTGGGAAAAGTTTAAGTGCTGTGCGAAATGGGTGGGAGGTCAATGGCATATTATGGTGGCCACCAGAAGGATCCAATATTAATGGATTACGCAAAAAATCCACGGTCAGTGCTGAACGATGACTGGTCCAAATGCAAGTGTACTGTCAAGCGCAATAAAATAAAAAATTTGAGCGATGCGTTAAAAATCGAAAAAAACTGGCGCTTTATTCTGATACGGAGGTTGAACATTCAACAGCAATTCAAAAGAAGTACGACAGATTACATCCTGGGCAAAAATTGAATAACTACAACGAAAATAGCGTGTATGAATCGATGGTGTTTAATTTAATCAGCGATACAAACACCACTGCAGGATCACAACAATCGGTTGAAATTTTGTCAAATGATGTAGATCAACCAGCAGCATTAAATAATGTTATTCAGCATCAGCACGTAATATTTTAAAAATATCGTACATGGTTTTAAAAACAAATATAATATGTGTGCCTTTTTAGAAACGCCCTAGCTGGTGAATCACAAATAAAACATCGAATGTGTACATTAATTTTTTTTATCATTAATTAATATTCCGTTTTCCAAAATATTGTTTAACTCCTCGACGAACTGACCTAAATACTCTGACAGAGATGATGGTTTTCCAGTTCCACAAAATAATCCAATTACCATCGGATTGAACTCAGGCATGTTATGAATATTAAATAATATTGGCCAAAATTCTAGTTTCGAACTTTTATAAATGGGAAGCCCGTCTATATTAATGTTGATGAAAATTTCAATAGGTTCTGTAAGTTGATTAAAATACTTGCGCAGACACATTTCTAAGCCATAATGCCAATATTGATCATTTTTATTTGCAAGCGTACTAATTGATAAATTTTTTGGTGTTTCCATTAAAGTACGAGCGTCTATTGGAAGTTTCACGTCAATGGTTTTATTGAGAATTGCCAACAAATCATTAATTGCGGTATGTTTTATGTTATGTAAATTTGACCACTTTCTTAAATCACTTCTAATTGTACTAGTTCTTGTACAAAATTCTTCCCCATCTTGTTCAGAATAATCGCTGTCATCACAGGCATTGCAATAATCGTCAAAAATATGAACTTGAGTATTTGTGTCTTCTGGCACAGGATCAACAGGGTTTGGATCAGAAGTAGCATCATCAGTAACGATGACTGCTTGTGCCTCGGAATAACTGTGGTTCACGTAACAATCTTTTTCATGCAGTGAGGCGAAATTTGATTTTATATTGGCTTGACTTGTTGAAGTTGAATGAAAAGTTAAAAGATTTTTTTTAAGCCTTCTCGAATAAGTTCCACTATTTTTAAACTTTTTAAATTGCTCAATGGCTTTTACATTTATTTCCATTATACTTCCTTTTGTTTTGTTCAAGCCTTGCATAATGTTTTCAATTATAAATATTATGTCTAACTAAATCTTTAATTAGCACCTGTCAAAAGTACTTTAACAATAAAGTCATTATGCTTAAAATGTGCTTATGTGCAAAAAACTAGCAAATGATTACTAAAATTTAAGAATACTATTAAGTGGTTTCATAAATGCAGTATAGATAGCAGAGTGGTTAACGTGCTGGTTTCATATGCAGGAGATCCTAGGTTCGAATCCGGTTAAGAGGAACACACATAAAAGTAAGTACATTTAATAATATTTCAATAAATCTTAAATTAATACAAGTTAAAATTTACTTTACAGACTATAAAAATCAATATAAATTGCTGAAAAAAGAAATGGCCGAAATATATAAAAATATTAATGTAAATAAATAAAAAAAAGTATACTTTTTGAAAAAAATAGGCAAACTTTTGAGATCATTTAGCTGTTTACAGAACTTATTCAGAGAAAAATTTAGGCAAATTTTTCTCAGTTTTTTATCAAATTTGTCTCTAGTTTTTCTGCGATTTTGTTATGGTTTAGAACTTATTCAACGAGAAAATTAGGCACATTTTTCTCTGATTTCTCTCTAATTCAGAAATTATGCAATTTAGAGCACTAGCAAACTAGTTTGCTGGAGCACTCATTTGCTGTTTTTCAGAAGCAATTCAAAGCGGTTTTTACCTCCACTTAGTTCTGAATTCCTTCTGAAATACTATAAAAGAGTACTCATACTTTAGCAAACTGTGCCTATTAGCAAATCATTCAGAGAAAAATCATAGATTAATTTGCTTTAAAATGTTACTTGGGCCAGGAGCCATGCATGCCTCAAACCCCACGACCCTTCGCACTTCTCCCTGAGAACGTAGCCGGCAAAAATCACCGTGGAGGCCTCTGCATGCGCTTAGTGAAATCTGCAGGTTGGCAGTAGCCAGCCTGTAACAAATTCACTAAACCATGGATATGTTTTTCTATAATTATTCGTTTGTTTTCATATCTGTCAACTAATTTATTCCATGCTACTGTGTAATTATTATCGTTGATTGTTTGTTCATCAAGTATATGTTTAGTTCCGCCTACCAAACAATTTTTTAAATGATATAATTTGATTGCTGCCGAATCATGTTCATGTTTCTTCATTATCGTTACAAACATATCCTTGAATGAAAACCATTTTTCATAAGAACCATCAAATGTTGGCAATGGTGCCGCTTGTAATCCACTAGATGTTTTCACTATTATTGGTTGTTGATTATAAGTTTGTTTACCTATAATGATTGTTTCAGCTGCCTCCTTTTCCTGTTTGTAACTTTCTAACAATTCCTCTACTTTCACAGTACACTCATCATATATACGCTCAAACTCTTCATATTTATCATTATGCACGCTTTCATTATCGAAATCCTCTTTTATTATATTTGTGTGATGATCATTAAATTCTTTATAAAATATATCCAAGTTTTTTTTTTTAATTTTTTAACTGAACTATCGACATTTTTCCACCCTTATTAACTTCGGTTAAAATTCTAGTTACTTTTCCTTTCACATGTCCTCGTAAAGAAACAATTTGTTTAACTAAATCTCCCATTTTTTATATGAATTTATGCAGGGTGCACCGATTCGATATTTTATTCTGTACGAATAATACAAATTAACTCTGTACCACTAATTCAAAATGGACGACTGTTTTATGTTGACGCCACTTAAAAACCATACACTCGAATACCAAATTGTTTGACAAAATGGCCACCAAAAAAGAGTATGTATATTTTTTTCACGAATTCACGGTTTTCACGATTTTTTCAATTGTTTTCCACTAAAATGTTCACAATCCGGTTCGATAGGACCAAAATATGTTCACGAAATATTATTATTATTATTATGGACTGTATATCACAATAAAAAATTATTTTTATTTTAATTGACTTTATTTTATTTTAAGGTATCACCGTAGCAACAAATCCAATTTACTACTCACTCACATCCAAAAAACGTTATACATAAAAAAATTATAAAACTAATAAAAAAAAAACAATGTTGCCAATTGTTATTAACACTGATGCCGGAATGTTTGGAGAATTTGTAGATTCTCGGCACCATCCAATATGTGTTCCGAATTCACGCTCAAAATCTCAATTAGTCGTCTAACAATTAAATAAGGCGCACAAACAAATCAATTAACAAATTTAAATTATCGATCGATTGCATGTTGCGTATTTATTTTTATTTCTAAAATATTAACAAATTTGATTGCTATTTACAGAAAACATAAAATTTCTTTTAAATAAATTTTTTTTTTATTAAAACGTCAATATTTATTTAAACCTCGATTTGTTTTAAAAATTCATCTAGATTTAATTTTCATCATCGACATCATCCAAAATCTATGAATTTTCGTTAGCAAAATATAAATAAATAATAAATCCGAATTGAAAGTGGTCTGTCTGTATACGGGTAACAAGTGTAGTAACGTAGAGTGATGATATCGTAGGAGGAAACAAAAATAAAAATTAAATTAAAGATTTATAATCAATTTTCTTATCTAAATATACATCTTTATAAAGTATGTATAAAGTAAAATAATGTATAAGACGAGATTTGTATATTTTCGAAAAATCACGTCTGACCACAATTTTTGAAATAAATACCACAGTAAAGTGTCTTCGGTTTTAAGTTTTTTTTACATTTTCTGTTTGTGTACAGATAAAAGATGCAGATGGAAAATTATATTTAAAAAGAAAATATATGGATAAATATTATTATTGAGATGTATAAGATTATATGAAGAATCTCCACTACGTATACGTATAAAATTGAAAATTGGAAGTTCATAAAAATTAATTCAGTGAAGCATTTCTTTTAAAAATACAAATACAAAAATAACACTAACTAAATAAATAAATATTTTTTATCTACAATATGCTAATTTAAATAAATATTTTGAAATTATTTATTATTGTTTTTGTAGTACAATTCATCTGTTGAAATAAATAATTTTCAATATTTCTCTTTCGATTCAATTAAAGTATGAAGTTATCAAAAACAATGTTTTTCTCCCTGTTTTACCAAACCTCCTCACAACCCTACATGTAAAATAAATAGTTGGACCAATACCAGTGAATTCAATTGCGGTAGCAAGGATTTACTCTTTGTCAAAGTTACAAATTCGTTGTTGCAATCAATAGGAGCAACGAATCTAACGTTCACACTCCCAGTGAAAATAAACCCAATTAAACACGTATACGAAATTATCCCACGATTCTATCCCAGAAAATAGAAAAATAAATATCAGGCACCACTAATCCATAAAAAACACCATTTGCTCTTGTGTGAGGTTATAGTCCAGCCCGGAATTTATTAGAAATCACGTTAAATTAAAAATTAAATTCCTTTCGTTTAAATTTTGGTTACATCTAACGAACTCGTATTTGAAAGGTATCAATTTGTCAAATTAAAACTATAAAATTTTGAGATGGCCACACACATACCTTACTTTTGAGAAAATAAGAAAAAAATTGTTGCGTGACAACTTAGCGACATTGGGCCATCGGCCGCAGTCGTATGCAAATCGTATTTGAACTAAAAGTATAAATTTGTTGGATTAGGGCTATGAGATTTTGAAATAGTCATGCCTTACGTTGCTCTGGTTGACAAAATTAGAATAGGATGATCTAGTACCGGAGGAGACTAACCGCATACCATGATTTCTAGAAAGGTGCAATGTTAGAACCGTTCCACGACGAAGGTATCTCCTCTGCAACAGCTATCCATTCCGCGTTTGGAACTCTGCGGCATAGTGCCGCTCACCAAGTCACTAGGAACGATAGCAACTATATTTTATATTGCCACAGATGCACTGTACACTTAGATAGATTCTACAATCGTGCTGTTATGGCTCTCAGATGTTCCTAGGAAATGGAACTGTTTTGTAGCGAGTCGGACTAGTTCAATTATAGAAAAATAATCATAAAATCATTGGCAGTCCGAGGCTTATCGACTGAATTGACGAATTATAGATGCGCTTTTACCGTACCCACCAACATTAAAAAAAAAATAACTATTTTAATGACCAGCAAAGAAAGCTCTAATTCACAAATCCCGTTAGCTCTGCAATACATAATAGACAAGTATTTTTTTATATACGACGATGCTCCAAGCGTTAAGGAATTGTTACAAATTTTACGAAATATGTCCCATCCATAAAACACCTTACATCACCAGTCACCATCTATTGAAAAGCGATCACATTAGTATTAAATGTGTCCAGAAAGAAGTGTTTTACGATGAAATTTACATGCTTAAAAATAATTGTTCCATTAACAGAAGCAGGCAACTTATTTCTCTTCATCTTTTTTAGACGAAAAAGAATGTATGTGAAGATAGCCCAAATTCCATCCCCGAAAAATGCGATGGAAACACTAATTATTTCTATCATGACATTTTTTTTACTCTCAGCCTAAAAAATCACGACATTTTTACTGTCAGCCCCGAAAATTTACTGTCATGACAGCTAAAACTATCATGACACAAACATTTTCCTGGGGAAAATTTTTAACTTTTTTATTTTTCCAATATTTTTTTTTTATTTTAAATAATATTAATTGCTTCGTCAACCTTGCAGACACAGATCAAAGAGTTTTTATCGCTCTTATCGCTTCTTTTGTTAGTGCCACAAATGTTAAAAAAATCAACTATCAGTGTATACAAAATATGTTTCAAAGTAATTTTAATACGTTGTATACCTTAGAAGATGGGGGCTGCCGCCCCCAAACCCTCGCTTTTTCACAATTTATTCAATTATTCAAGTGTCAAATTAAGTAAAAAAAAAAAAAATGAAAACATTTCAAAAATTTTCTGGAATAATTTCCAAATATAGATTTATTGCTATAATTAATAATTAAATGTCGCAATAGTATACATAAAAATGTATAGTATTGCCATAAGCAACTTTTTCGATTTTCGGGGATAGAAATTTGGGCTATCTTCACAGTGGTCGAAAAAGATGTGGTACGAGGGGGAAGTTTACAGCATTCAAAATTGTGTTACTCAATGAATCATCCTCCATCCGTCTATACTGCCTAGACAACACACATTAGCCGATAATCCATCGGCGTTCCTGTTTATAACACGAAACTCATATTGGATAATTGAAGCGAAAGATGCAATAAAAAAAAATATCCAACAGTTCTGTTCAATGTGCTAGAACTAATCTGAGATTGTACGAACAGATAATTGGCAATTTAGCTTAAACCGATAAAGTAACCTTAATATGAGTATTTACATGATTTTTTTGTCAAAGTTTACGGATCTTATTAAAGAAATTGTAAATTCTCCTCCCCTTGGACCCTTCATTTGAGTCTTATTTTTAACAGCAAACATTTTGAAATTTTTTACATTCAATTTACTGAAATTTTAGAGGAATATTTCCGAAAACTGTATTTTTTAAATATTTTTTAGACTTGAAACTAATAACTTTTACAGTTTTAGTTCGCTCAAATCAAGAAGGCGTTCAAAAATTTAATAGTTCTGTGATTGCTTGCAAATTAAAAAAAATTTAAAACTTTAATTGAGCCGTTTATTTTGAAAGTGGCATAAGTCACTTTTATTTTTCTCAGTATAAATAATTTCGTATAGTCATTGATAAAGTACCATTTTTCATAACGGTAAGTGACTAATGCCACTTTCAAAATAAACAGTTTAGAAAAATGAATGACTGATATTAATTTTGTCCGATGTATTTTGCTGAAGTGGTCTTTTGAAAAGACAGTGATTTAAGAAAATTGATGTATAAATTACAAATATAATAGTTGTCGTACTCTGAATAGGGGTGTAGGAGATGCTGTATAAGATAGCAGAAAATTTCCAGCAGAAAAAATGTGTTTTGCTATTCACCGCTAGAGGCATCACTATCACAAAAATGAATTTTTTTCTGTTGATATTTTTTAACACCAGCAGAAAATTTTTGATAGTTTTATGCAAATTAAAAATTGTCAGCAGAAAGTTTTATGAAAAATCAGAGAATTTATGAAAAAAAGAGAAAATTTACGTTTAAACGTTTTTAAGCGATGAAAGTTAATTTTCTTTAAAAAACACACATTTTAATGTGAAATTTTTTCAGTTTTTTAACAAAAGTGTTAGAAAAACACCCCTGTAACTACCCTGGGTGTATGTTTTTATGGTAGCTGAGATCATAATCTATATACATGAGCAACATAAGATTCATACATGGCGTCAGTAACCTTCCATACATTATTGAAGTCATTTTAATGTAGAATGTAGTTAAAAAACATACACCCAGGGTAGTTACAGGGGGGTTTTTCTAACACTTTTGTTAAAATACTGAAAACATTTCACATTAAAATGACTTCAAAAATGTATGGATGGCTACTGACGCCAGGTGTGAATCTTATGTTGCTCATGTATATGGATTGTGATCTCAGCTACCATAAAAACATACCTCCAGGGTAGTTACAGGGGGGTTTTTCTAACACTGTTGTTAAAAAACTGAAAACATTTCACATTAAAATGACTTCAAAAATGTATAGAAGGTTACTGACGCCAGGTGTGAATTTTATGTTGCTCATGTATATGGATTGTGATCTCAGCTACCATAAAAACATACACCTAGGGTAGTTACAGGGGTGTTTTTCTAACACTTTTGTTAAAAAACTGAAAAAATTTCACATTAAAATGTGTGTTTTTTAAAGAAAATTAACTTTCATCGCTTAAAAACGTTTAAACGTACATTTTCTCTATTTTTCATAAATTCTCTGATTTTTCATAAAACTTTCTGCTGACAATTTTTAATTTGCATAAAACTATCAAAAATTTTCTGCTGGTGTAAAAAAATATCAACAGAAAAAAATTCATTTTTGTAATAGTGATGCCTCTAGCGGTGAATAGCAAAACACATTTTTTCTGCTGGAAATTTTCTGCTATCTTATACAGCATGTGTACGAGTTGTTAGTTTTAAATGATTCACTCAAGATTTTATAACAACCACGTGCATGCACGTACAGTCAGTCACAGAAGACTACACGCACCACTAAAATTTGCAAATTCAAGATAAATGAAACGAACAAAAATTTTAATATTAATTAAATAATATTTTTAAACAAAAAAATTATTATTGGACAAAAAAAATTAAAAAATTCATAAAATTTATATCATAAAAGCCTACATACAGTAAATAAAACCAAAAGGATCATGTTCAGACACACTTAGGAACTAAAATTAATATTAAGTTGGGTCACCATTAGACTCAATAACAGCGCTTAGTCGCCTGGGCATAGATAAAACCAGGGTCTCAATAACCGCGTAACTTTTTAATGAATCCCTATTGGTAATCCTATATTTTCGGACCCTTTGCTCCAGTTCATACCATATATGCTCTATTGTTCAATCATTATCTTGATAAAAGATCCACTGGTTGCCTAGTCCTAAGCATTTGACTGAGGGCTGTAAATTGTTACGCAATATGTTCAAATACATTCGATGATCCATATTACCTACTTTCTATAAATACCAATTTTCCGATACCAACTGCAGGTATCTGGAATTATTTTGTTGGTCCCATATCTTGGTTAATTTTTCGCCAAGTTTTTCCTCCTCCATCGCATCTGAATATATTGAATTTATTTTCTATTTAACGCAAAGCAATTTGCTCCAAAATTCAGTGCCTTCATTAACGTATATTTTTGCAAATTCAAGACTTTTCTGCTTATTTACTAGGCTTGTAAATGGTTTTTCCCTTAAACCCTTCCATTCGTAAAATTCGACGAACTGTTTCAGGATGAACATGCTTACCAGTGCTATTCCAAATCCCAACCGCTATTTTTGGAGCGCTACTTGTGCATGCAACTTTTTTAGTTATGCTTCGAACATCCAGATCGGTGAGTTTTTTAGGTCGCCCAGATCGTTGTTTATTTTAAATACTTCATCTGTTATCAAAATTTCGCACTACTTATTGTTTGTATGAGACATTTTAGATATTTTAATATAACTCTTATTCTGCTCCCATAGCTTGATTATCAAATTTCGAATTCCGATTGACACTTACGTTCGACGCACTGTTTTTTAATACGAATGCAACATTAACACTGAAAGTGTCGATAGACATGCGTAAATATTTAGATAAAAAAAGATACGGTACGTAAATAGAAACGTGCAACTGTATGTAGACATTTTTGTGATATAAATTTTACGAATGTTTTGAAAATTACTTTTTTTTGTTTAAAAATATTATTTATTTAATATTACAACATTTAAGTTCGTTTCATTTATCACGATTTTGAAAATTTTAGGGGTGTATGTAAACTTTTGTGATTGACTGTAGCACTTTGACAGAAAATTGGTCTTAATAATAAATTGGCCGAATAAGAATTCGATGTTTAATAAATAAAAAATTTCCATACAACAATTTTTCTGACGATACATAATTAATACCAAAATATCATTATTTATGGTAAACTTCGAGATAACCTACATTTTCTTGGATTTTGGGAGATATTAAAGATTTATTACAAATAAAAAATTATCCCATGAGTGATTTGTTGAGAAGTTGGATTATTAATGTGGATTTCCAACTATAACCTATATGACCGAGGAAGGATAATTAAAAAGAGAGATGACAGTTCAGTAATCCATGGAAATCAGGTTGTATTTTTTCATTTTAATTTTATTAAATTTTATTTTATAAATTTCATTTTAAATTTCATTTTCGTATAAATGTTTATGGTTGAAATGACCGTCTCGTGGATATTGATTGGTGTGTGGAAATAGTTTAATCGTATATTTATTGGTTGGATTGATTTTTTTGGTTGGATTCTTATTGTAATGAATATTATATGAAGTGTGCTTGATAGTATTATTAATTGGGGTTGGTATTGAAACCATTTCATGTAGCGGTGTGTGTTGCTTAGTTCTAAATTCTTTTTACTTTAAGTTGCTTTGTGAAGTCTGATAATATGTATGAGAGGAAAGGTGTATATATTTGTGTTAGCATGCATGAGTTTACGAAATTATTTTCAATATATTCGGGGGTATAGAAATTAAGCCGTTTCCACCATTACCCAAGAGGTAGGCTTCAATGCGTTTTTATTTTAGAGGTTTCCTCAAATATATTAGGCCTAATCCTCACTTTAAATTTATAGAAGAAACATGATTGATTAGGGCGGATCTAATTATAACTGGATATGTACTTCTGGATCGTCTTCTTCAAGTATTTCACTAGAATCAGACTCGTCATTTGAGTATATTTCATTAGCAGTTTTTCGCAGTTCAGTACGATTCGGTAAAAGAGCTTCCCATTCGGTAGGAGATTTGTCATAGTAATTTTAATCTTGTTGAAGTGATTCATTCCATGTATAACATGGCCGCTCTATTTTTTTTTTTTTGGACCTGCATTATAGGCCATTGCAGCTTTTAAAATATGAGTGGGACCCTTTCGATGGATATGTCCCCAATAATTTATTCGTTGTGTCTTGATTTTTTTGGTTATATTTAGTTTTGCCACTTAATATAACTTTAACTTTACAAG
The DNA here is from genome assembly GCA_947310385.1 of Nephrotoma appendiculata. Classification (NCBI taxonomy): domain Eukaryota; kingdom Metazoa; phylum Arthropoda; class Insecta; order Diptera; family Tipulidae; genus Nephrotoma; species Nephrotoma appendiculata. The sequence continues at coordinate 252,795,168 of OX371225.1, forward strand.
CTGTGGGTTTATTGACACTAAACTTAGTTATTTTTTTCAAAATGTAGAACTCATATTTTCTTAAACGACGACGATTAGCAAATGTGAGTGTTGCTGTTTTTAGTCCATAGGTTATTATAGGAGATATTACAGTATTATACATCCTTATTGCTGTACTAAATGGAACTTTATTCTTTTTTATAAATGTTTGCATTTGTTTTGTGATTCCCAATGCTTGGTGACAACAAGTTTGAATAGTGTGTGGTCGATCTAAATTTGAGCTCAAATATGTATCTAAATAACGCATTATATCAACATGGGTGAAGTTTATTCCAGCTAAAATAAGATTAAGAGAAGGATCAAAGCTGGAATTGGGATCTCGGATGAGTGTAGTGCACTTCTTCGGATTTATCTCTAAGCCAACTACACTTAGTAATTAATTCTTCAAGAATGGGTTGAATTGTGGTGATGTCCCGAGTAATAAGGATAATATCATCAGCATAAGTAAGAATAAGGGGTAATTGTAAGTTATCTCGCTGTTCCAATCTTAGTATAGGATATAGATCTGATTCGGTAACCAAAACTTCATTTAAAATAAGGTTGAAATACGGGGTGAAATAGGACAACCTTGTTTAACCCCTTTATTTTTTTTAATTGTCTTAGTACAAATATTGTACCATTTAATTGAGGTACGTTCCCAAAAACAGGCTTTAATGATACGATTGACCAAATAGTGTGGTACATATTACTGTACACATTCGGAAACCACGTTTAGATCTACAGTATCAAAGGCCTTCAATAAATCAATTGATAACACGTAAATCCGATTACCTGCACGCCACTCCTCGTCAAGAACGCGCCTTATTGTAAACATATGGTCTTCTGTAGATCGATTAGCTAGGAAAGCTGCTTGATATGATGATGGTAAATTTAAATGTTCATCTAACCGGTTGAGAAGTAGTTTTGAATATAGTTATTTTGTAACCTATAACATTACATAAAGTAATCCTTCGGTACTGGTTAATGTTTGCTGTTTTTTTTACCGTTGGAATTGGAACTTGTATGGTTTCAAGCCACTCAGAAGGAGGATCATTATTTATCCAAACATTTTCAATTACTGAATGTATACCATGGATTACATTGTCGGGTGCATGTTTAAAGAATTCAATCGGAATCTCATCCTTTCCTGGTGCTGTTCCTGTCCGTATAAACTTGATTATAGTTCTTATGTCGTCTTTGCTGGGTGGAGGTCCTAATGGACAGTAATCATATTCGTCGGTTAAAGGGGGCCAGATTCCTTCGAATTTCTTTAACTCACAAAGCCATGAAGATATTGGAATGTAGGTTCCTGTAGTTGTATTATTCTGTCTCTTATGATGTTTAAAATATTGGTAAGTTTTGCGAATTCGTTCGGTTGGTTTGTAATTGGTTAGGTTTTTGAAAAATTCTTGGCATTCAAGTGATCGATGTTCATTATAGGCTCGTGTTAAAGATTGCCTGGCGGTCTTAAATGATCTCTGAGCATTTGAGTCGCGAGGGTGACTGTTTTTATAATGCCTTGCGCTTTGAAAAGCAGCAAGTGCTTTACGACGCTTAGGTGTTTAAGTAGTTTTGGTACATAAAACCTTTTGGGCAGTTATCTAAATGCTGTCAATTATTGTATTCCATTGATTATTGGTTCAATGCTCTTTAATAGAACTCTGGTATGTTGTAGCAAGTTGTTTTTGAAACTCCGTTTTAACATTATCATTCTGTAATAGTCCTACGTTTATAGTCCTATAATTGTAGAATGCTGTGGTTCCTGTGGCTGTTGGAATGTGCTGTTGTTTACTAATTGGTAATGAAGCGACCTTTCTACGTGGGGTGCAGCTTATCCACACAAGACAATGGTCGCTTAATTCAGGATAGAATTTGTCTACCTTAATAGAATTTATAAATAGTAAATGTGGTTTTCGTCGCGTTAAAATATGATCAACTTGTGATCGACTATGTCGATCTGTCCATGTGTAAATGGGCTTGTGCATTCCTTTAGTGGCCTTATAAAAAGATCGGCTGAACTGGCAAGGGGACCTAATGAAGTACCATTTTCATTGGATTTGTTGTGGTATAAATTGGTGCCAATGTTAGCAGGATTCCAACAATCATTGGTTGGGAATTAAAATCACCTAACACAACTAAGTCTGTAACGAATGTCTTTCGCTCCAATTTGTTAATATGTTGCCCAGCACTGATTTTAATTTCGCATTGATCGTTTTGAAGGTTTATGTAAATGTGTATTTGTTTTATTTCGAGCACTTGTCACCAATGAGAGAGAAATGATAATCTAACGGGGTTGTGCATTGGTATAAAAAAGAAAATCGGATACGACGCGGGGAGTTGTTTGTTTGAAGTGTTGAGTTAAACATTTTGTAGCTTAGAATAAACAAGTTAAGCTGAGATAACATTTAAACTTAAATTATATTAAATTATATTAAATTATATAAATTGTATTATTATACATCTTAAAACTATATAATAAATAATAAATTATAAAAATAAAATTACATAAATCAAAATCTAATTATATAATCCATATAATATTAAATTTATGTATGTAAAATTAGTGCTACGAAAATCAAAAAGCAACGCGCGATCAGGTTGCAAATTAGTGTTGATTTTGTGTGATGCGGTAAATATACGAGCCGCGTACCGAACATTCGATATATATATATATATATATATATATACATATATTTTTAAGTGGCCAAATTGTTTGTAGTGTATGAACTTTTTCTTTGATAAAACATTTTATATCTAATATACGAATTATTGCCACAAACATAAAAAGTAAAAATAATTCCAATATTATCACTATAATAAATTAGTTATTAATAATAATAATATAATTGTGAAACTAGTTATTAATAATAATAAATAATAATAAAACAAAATCTTATATCTAAATAATATAAAAATATCTAATCTAAAAATCTAAATTATAACTTATAGTATGTTATAAATTGACAGTTAAGTGATTAAATGGAACTGTTATTACGTCAGTGCTAAGTACAATCGGGAAGCTTGTTGAAAGACTGTTAAAATCCCGTAAAGCAAGCAAATTCAATGAACTATATTGTACCGAGTACTTAGGTCGCTTAGTGAAAAAAAAAAACAATATTAACTAACATGAGTGATATGAGTGATACAGTACCCTAGTTCGATAAATAAGATAGTTATCGGCTTTAAGCTTAAACTTGTGTGTACAAACAATTTCATTTTGTATCAAAAATAATATTATAGTTATTAATATTTAAGGACTAATTAAACGTGAATTAATCTGTGAAGAAAGTGGGCATTTTCGCCGTTAACATATTGTGGCAAACGTTATATCTTGCAGAAAAAAACATCTTACGGCCGACATATAAACCGTAGTTTATTCATCGCACTATGGTGGATTAAAAACATGAATTTGCAAATTCGTCGATTCAACTTGTAAGTGATTGAATTTTTTTTTATATAAATATGTACATATTAACATGGATCTAAACGAAACAAATCTTCGATAATTTATGCATAACGTCGTATTAACTATAATGGCCATTTTAATATCAACTGGATTAATAAAAAAAAAAAAAAAATATTTTTTTGGTATAATTATACATAATTGCTGTTAAATTTTCATTTGATTAATTTACAAATTTATTAGTAGTTTTCCTAAATTTTTTTTGTTTTATATAAAATCGTTAATTTCATTTCATTTAGCAAATTATTTTCAATAAATTTTTTTTTTCAATTCATTTCTTGTTGTGGAAATTATTATCACCATTTTTTTTAAATTGATAATTAAGTTCCGCCTTGGAAATGGTTTGCTAAATTTAAAGTTTTTTTTTAGATTTAAGTACTAACAAACTAAATTTTATCATTATATTATTTTTTTTTACATATATAGATTTGATTTGTTTATTCTTATACATAAATTTTGGGTTCGTTTACTAAATAAAAATTAATTACATTATGTCTCCATTAATTAAAACAAAATTGTCGTATTTAATTTTCTCATAATTTTTCTTTTTGATCGAAATTATTTTCATGGTTCGTCAGGTTCTTTCTCTCTCGTATGTGATTATAGTGAAGTGTAGTGAAAGCTGAAATCATGAGATAACCTGTAAATTGTTTTTGGAGGATGTGATGAGATGTGAGGGTAAGTGATGTCGTGTGAGTATATTCCTATCATTGCCTAATTTAGTTTCCTATTCCGATTTATTCCCCTATTTTTTTTTATCCCTTCCTTTGGCGGTAAAGCACGATTACTTACGCTTCAACAACACACACCCCATTTCCACTGAGCATTAGCTGGCAAGATGACACCGCCGTTGAAGCCTCTGAGTAAAGAACTAATCATTCAATTCTGTTAACGATCGAGTATTATTTTGGAAGGTTCTCTGTGAGCCGGACCCACTCATACTACCAGACGACCGTTACAAGTCCCGTGATTTTGGACATCTGTCAATTATTGAAGATAATGTTGAAAATATTTTGGACGTTCGTTGACGATTGTATTGTGAGGTTTGAGGTGGAACATAGGTAGAGATAAATAGAATTTCTCCTAAATTGGGTAAATCTCCTAGTAGCGTAATTATTGACCCATAGTAATACTTAATATGTTTAGCACGAAAAAATGATTTTTTCTAACTAATATTCCTACTCCGCGTCGTTGAGAATGAGTAATGTTAGATAAATACCATATATAATTTTCTGAGGAACATGTACCTGAACCCATATTAATCTCTTGAATGCTACAAATATCGATTTCATTTTTATATAAAATAGAGTCAATTTTATCGCGCTTTTGGGTATAATTAATTCCGCGAACATTCCAGGTACCAAAACAAACAAAACTAGATATATTGGGTATTGGTGGGGGGCTAGGTTGTGTTACATCAACAAAAATATAAGGATTATTTTCAGCGGCATGAATGATTCGTTCTGTATTATGAGTATTACTGGGCTGATGTGAAAGTTGTGAAGCTGAAGACTGTAGTGAAGATGAATTAGATTGGGGAATTAAACTGTCATAATGATTTCTGGTGTATAATAAATTAATTTCAAATCTGTATCCTGGAGTTTCAGGAATAAATTTGACTTGGTGTGGAGAATTAAGATAATGTACATTAATTTTTATGTTTTTTAGTTTGGAGATTACTGATAAACATTCAGCACCACCCCAGAAACCATCTTGTTGTAAATTGGTCAAATATTTTGTTATTAAATCATTCTCTGACATTTTAAGATCAGGTGAATATATAGATCGGCATGAATCTAGCAATGTTGGAATATAATCGTTAAGATTATTCCTGAGGTACTCAGTTATGGTAGTCCGTAGCTGATTAACACTACAGGATGGTTCCTGGGGTTCTTTCATTTGTAGCTGATGAAGAATAGCGTTAAAAAGACAATTGCTATCTCCTGGAATCTTGTAAACTTCCATAGCTTTAAGTACTATCAAACAAGTAACAAATGAAATATACTGAGTAGATGAACACTAAATGTAAATTAATTTTTATCTTACTTACAGTGTTGTGATGTTATACATTATAAATCTTGATGAACGATTAATTATTTTATTTAAATCACTATATGATATTTTGTTATTCTGTTTAATCTCTTAAAATTTTGAATTCTGTACTATTACGTGCAAATAATAATTCACTATTAAGCTAATTAACTAATTAAGCTATTTTAAGGGTAATCAGGATGAGTAATAAATTCAAAATATGAGTAATAAAATGGTTGGTGTTTCCAACGTTAAAGGATTATAACTTAAAAAGTGCCATCTATTGGTGGACATTTGCTATTTTTAGTTACATTAATTCCGGTAGATGACAGTAAAGATGGCAATTGCATATGGACGTATATTTTCGGTTTTGGTACTGTTTTGTTGGTGACAGTTTAATTGTGAGTTTATAACTTGTGGATTGTATTTCGAACTATCCATTCTTCTCATTTTGCGCGTGAAAATCATGTTTTAGTATCTTGTTTTTATGTTTCTTAATAACTTGAACCGTGAAGTGTAAGTAATAAGGTTCAATATATTAAATAAATTAAGTAGTCAGTAATGAGCATACAGTTGTTTTCAGGTTTAATAATTAATATATGTTTACTGAGTAATTTTAACAGCCAGTTTGCAGTGAATTTATTAAATGCTAATGGTTTTAGAGAAATTATTAATAATTTAATATTAATTGTTAATATAATTCAATTTATTATTAATATAATTCAAATAACTATGATTTCAGGAAATTTTATTGTAAGTTGTGGAGTTGTAGAGGATTAAATTAATAAATATTTATATCATTTAGGAAACCGGTAGGGTAGATTAATTAAGAATTAATTTCAGGAATCTTTAGATGTTATGAAGTAATATTTCTTTGAAATATTAATTGCTTGTTGTGTAGATTAGAAGTGTGCTTTCATTATGTTATTAACTATTGGCTTTACCTAGGTATTTGGAACCGGACTGATCTAATTAATCAATTTTGTTTAGATAGCTGAAAAGTATTAATGTAGAATTATATTACAGGAAATTTCCAGATGCACGTGCAATAATTTTCTCAGGTTGCTGATTTAGTGAGGCAATTGTTGAAGATCAAAGCAATACCATCGTTATCCATTAAACCTATTAAGCCTTTATCCTTCCTAGTAGATTAGAAGTAGATTGGAATTGTGTTGTACCGTACGATCGCTAGGTGTCTGCAACCGGATCGTTCCGTCCCAAAAAAAAAAAAAAAAAAAAAAACCTTTCCTATCCTTCCTATTGTTATTATATGTAAACAGGCTGTAGGAATAGGCCCGGCGTTATCCGGGACTCTTGGCTAGCACTTGGTTCTACAGTCCAATCAATCAATCAATCAAATAAAAAATTATCCCATACATTTTTATTGTACTTAGCCTACAATATCTCATTTATAACGAATATGACTTTTCTTATATTGGTATTCATAAAACATTAAATCTATCTCTCTTCCACTAATCCCCGCAATTAATTTTCTGAGTACAGTGACTTATGCCACTTTCAATATATAAACATGTTTGTTATACCATTAATTAGCGAAACTTCTCTCGCACAAAATTTCAATAGTCCTCCACATATTGATTGCAATTTTTTTTAAATGACGAGATACCGTTAAGGCATAACTAATGTTATCACTAACTTGATCTTTTTGACAAAGTGACTTACGTCACTTTCAAAATAAACGGCTCAATTTTATTTTTATACCAATTTTCAATTTGAATCTCATTAAATATTTATTTTAAAATTCTCGAAATTAATTACAAACTTAGAAAATTTTGAACTTGCAAGCCTGTTAATCTTTATTTGGTTTTGTTAGAAATTCCGAAAAATATTTTAAATTATATTTTGGTTTAGCTGAATATGTTTTACTATGTTTTACTCAGTTTAATTTTATTTTAAAATTTTTAGTTAATGTGAAATGAAATGTTATCAACAAATAATTCCGAACCGATTTTAAAAATGAGAAGTATTACATTCTACTTTAAATTTATAAAATTTAGATAGAAATGTCGAGAATTTTCAGTTTGAAAAATATGTTCGATATGTTCGGTCATATTTCAATGTATTTTCGATGAAGTTCTCAACAACACTCCATACAATTATTTGTGATCACGAAGATATTGTATTAGTATTGGGGGTATCATTCACTCAGTTTTATCATGTTTTCGAATAGTATTTGATTGTGACATTTTTTGCGTCTAGCGGGGTAAAATTTGTGCTTAACGTATTTTTAGAGATAATTTAGGATTTCTGACTTGATTATCTGTTTGTTTGTTTATTAGCTATGCAATCTTTTCTGGGGCCGAAGTACTCCCAACTCTTTCGCGATTCGCTTTTAACATCCTACCTTACGCAGTAGCCAAATCGCGGACGTACGCCTATATGTCCGATTTACGTACATCGAGATTCGAACGAACCCGGTGCCTCCCGATCCAAATGGCAAATCTTTAACAACTGTGCTCTTTGGTTGGTGAATGTTATGTTTTTCACATACCTATTGGGACGAAATTTATTGTTTTAAAATTTTGATTAAGTATTAAGTCAATTCTAATATACCTGTGGCAATTCAACAAAACCACTTATCTATTTTTTTAGCTACTTTTCAGGGGACCAAATTTAAATTTCTTTTTAATTTTTTTCATTTTTTAATAAAAAGAGTTTATTGACATCTTCAACCAATGGTTACATGCTCTGGGTTCACCAGAAATTCTCAAAATTTTTAATTAGTATTTAGAAAAAAAAACACTTATATCGATTTAAGTAATTACCAAACGCAAAATTAAATTTAAAATAAAAACTTATGTCAAGGTAAGTGATTATTCTAAATTTATTTCTGATTTTACAAATCTCTGTAAGTGAGCGCGGTGTTTAGTAGCCGGCTAGAGCTCTCGGTGGATCGTGGGGTTTGCAGAGGTATGAACAGATCTTGAATATACCGCATGTGACATGAACTCGACGAATCACCCTCGGACCCTTAGCTCACATTCTACCCAACATCATCACTACTGGAACCGATTACTTCATACTGCGTAATAACAACCCAAAAAAAATATGTGCAAGCACTTTGTTGGAACAAAAACTTCCCGCCAAGCAAAACCAAAACAAACTCACAGAGAATTAGCAAATATTTAAAAATAAAAACATTACAGAAGTAAATTGTTGCTACCAAAAGTTAATAACATGTTTTATATTTCAACTAAAAACAAATGGTATCTATTAAATTTACAACCCAAGAATATGCTAATTTGAAGTCCGGACCTTTTTTTTCTTAACTAAGATTAGTACAACTTAATTCTAATGGTTAAAGGAATTAATAATAAATGTAATAATAAAATAATAATAATAAATTTGACCTTAAAGCTCGGTTGAGCTGGTGAACGTTTTCCAGAATATCCAAAAAAAAACAGCTGCTTGAGTATCGTACGGAACATATATATACCAAGACACGTATACTTTTAAGACGATTTTGTACCGCGATGAATTATTGTTGTGGTACATTAATTTAAATGGTTGTGACTACGTCATGAGCCATGCATGAGTTTTCGTATAACTTTACAATACATAATTACAAAATTTTTATTTAGATGTTTTTTTTTTGAAACTTATTATTAATCTGGTTGTTTAGGATTAATATTGACCAGCCAGCAAACTTAAACTATAACAAGAAACTGCCTTAAATAGTTCACAATAGGTACTTAAGTCTAATCACAATATATCTGATTTTTATTTTTTTTAATTTTTGATTTGGCGCCAAAAATTTATCTTTTGTAAGGCGTACGAGTGTTAATTTTCAACGGGGGTGGTAATGCACAGTTTTTTTTCACATGAAGCGTGGAAACCGTTCGCTCCGTTATTTTTTTGTTTTACACTTTTCGTAAACTAATCGAATCATATGCTTTAACACACTTATTTTATCGAAATTAGAAATCGACTAACTTATAACCGCCCAAATTTTAACGTTCGGATATTTTCCTGTTTTTTTTCTCACACTCAATCACTTTATATGCGATTCATAAGGGTTTGTCTTTTCTTATGACAACACATACCAATTTCCACCATTACCACACGCGAATGGCAACACATACCAATTTCCCACAGCTTGATTTTACAAAATTTGGCTATACGCGATCCTCACGCGTGTTTTGTTTTCTTTGTTTTACTTTTTTTTATGAAGATTCTTTATACCCGTATACCAACTTGAAGGGAACACAAATCGACCACTAATTTTTGATGATGTCCATCCATTTGACAAAACTTTTTTTTTTTTTATTAATTTTATGACAAAATATTTATTGTTCTTCTTGGATGTGTCATCAACACGATTTATATCAAAACTGAATCTCCGTCTCCAAAAAAATTTCGGTATTTATACTTTTTTTATAGACCGGTTGCACGATCAACAGCAGGGTGATTCTTTATTTTCGCATGCAATGCTGAGTGAAAAAGTACTAGAGGAAATTTTTATACATAGCGCTTAAGGGTGCGCCTCACCAGTAACGCCGTCAGCCGACGCTGGCGCCGTTACATGGTTTTCAATAAATACCAAACACCTATAACAAACATAAGTGTTTTTGTTTTTTGTTTATATCTCGGCTAAAATAGTCGGATTTTGTCGAAATTTTGAAGGGAAAGAAAAAACTGGATATTCTATCGATTAGAATTCGAATAAAAATTATATTGCATTAATATTTGTAAATGATTTCAGGCATATGGGCATCGCAACTGTTCTTGATGAAACGCATTCTGAATGGGCCACATTTTCGAGCAGGGCTGACCGTATGTCACGAATAACACGATCAATGGTGGCCTCTAAGGGTTCAAACAATGCTGGTTTATCAACATGAACCAGTGACTTCACGTAGCCTAACAGAAAATAATCGACAGGTGTCAAATAGCACGACCTTGAAGGCCAATTGACAGTCCTTTTCTCGAAATCAACTTATCGCCAAATTCCCTATCTTCCATCCTATTGAAACCGCATCGCGGCCGGAACAATGTCGTCCAAATTTTCAAACAAAAAATTGTTGATCATGGTGTGCCTTAAAAATCACGAAGTTTTCTCTAAGTTGCGTGAATCGACGACTGACTTTCAAAGAATATTTTAAAAATTTCGTAGCGCTGTTCAAGCGTGAGTCTATATTCATGATGATTTACCATAGTATACTGAGATCTGCCAGAGTATATTTTTCATAAAAATTTAATTTTTTGTTTTATTTTTTAAAATGTCAAGTTCTATCAGGCTTAAAAACACCGTCTAGTTCAACATAACCACTTATCTCGACTTAAGTGATTATGTTAAATTACCACAGTTATATTTCACAGCGTTCGTGTCAATCGGTGTTCGGGAACAGTGTTCGTGTCAATCATCCCAGAAATCCAATTTTTGTAAATTCCACGGTTTTGTTCCAAAAAATTTCATAAATCCGTTTCAACCTTGAAGTATATATTTACTATAATTAAGGGGACATAGCACCTTCAAAATTGAGAAAAAAAATGTTCAAAGATTTTTTTTTTAATGGAATAAAAAGAGGTATCTTTAATGAAACTTTCCATTGACATTTTATTTAACTGAAAGTACAAAAACAATTTTTTTAGATTTTTTTAGCCTAAGGTCGTCTGCTACAAGGGTTTTCCAAAAACACTGAAAATTCGCAACGTGCATCATAATTGCTCTCAGAAACGTCTGATTAAAAAACGGGGTTTTATTCAGCATTAAATCGCCCTTGGAATGAACTAAAAGAAAAAAATTGGTGTTCGGACTTTAAAAATAATGGCGGCATTTTTTCGAAAATGCTGCTTTTTTGTCCCCCCATTTAGTTGTAACTCAAAAAATTGAAAGCCGATTTTTCCTTCCGTAGTTTATTCTGAGCAGAAATATATGTAGATCAACTTGTTAAAATTTTAGAACGATTGGATAAGTAGTTTTTTCTCAATCTTGCACGCCAACTTGAAAAACGTCATTTCGAGATAACCGCGTTTAAAGTTCGTCATTTCGAGATAACCGCATATAAAAATGACTTTGGCGCGCTTCGCAATAAATAAAATATTTTTTTTTTTGTTGAGATTTTCATGTTTATATCATTAAAATCGTGTTTTTAAACGTTCATTCTAACATATTCTATCATAAAAAAAATTTCGAGGTGCTATGTCGCCTTTAGTTGTGCTAAACTGTGCATTCCAAAAATAATTTTGTTGTCCTTTGTAGAACGGCAATATCTAACCATTTAAGTGCATTATTTACATAATCTGTTTAAGTAGATTGATATGATTTAATTCGATTTGATTTTAGAAACCCAAACTTCCCCCCTTCCAGTTCAAAACTATTTTCACATTAAAATTTTGGAATAAATGTAACATTGGTTTCCGGAAGACCCTCTTTTTACTAATGAAAACTCTTAAGTTGGTTGTACAGAACATACTGATCGAAAATCATCAATATGCCTACTCCCTATTGGCCAAAAGCACCGTAGAACCTCCTATTTTAAAAATTATTCCAAACAATTATTTTTGAAATACTTTGTATGATTGATTTATTCAAATTCCTACTTGTCATTAATGAAATCTCTTAAGCTGGTTGTACTGTAAATACTGACCAATTCATTGCCAATTTACTCTAATATTTTAAAATTTGGGGTTGAAATAATATTTTTTAAACGCGTTTAAGGCCGATGACCAAATCTGCACTTAATAATGACCAATTCTGTTTAGCACCTCTTAACCAAATTAAAACAAATACATTCTTCCATGTTGAAAACAATCTACGGAATTTCTGGTGTGATAACCATGTCAAAAATTCCACATAATCTCCAGAAATACGTTATACACAAATTTTATCATTAGACGCATAAAAATGTGCAATCAAATTTTACTATAAAACACAAAAAAGCCGTAAAATTTCCAAAATCGAGCTGAAACTGGTAACAAAATGACAGTAACAGAGATATTTGGAAATTGTGAGTTCCAACCTAAAACTCATGCCGATTCTGAATTGACCCCACTGTAAAATTAAACAAAAATAAAACTAAAAATATTTTTGATCAATAAAATGATGATGACAATAATAAAATCATAGTCTATGTTCCAATTTCAACGAAGGACCATTGGTCGTTTAACGATAGCTCAATTAGAGCAGTATAAATTGTTTTCCATTGAAATCGTATCCGAATCATGAAAATACAGATGTCATTATGACACCTTACCTTCACAAACAAATAATTCTAACAGAGAAGCATTGTCGACCTAAACATTTCTTTATTTTATTTTGAATTAAAAACAGGTGTGACATATTCATTATTCTCAGAATTCATTCAAATTATATTTTAAAATACTTACACCGGTGTTTATCAGTCATTGCAACTTTTATCGTTACTTGGCTATAATTTGTTGTATGTGAGTGAAAAAAACTCTAACAATCAAAGTAAACATAAATCTCGTATAAAATAGATAAAACTGCACAAATGGAAGGTAAATAAACTTGAACGAGTAAATAGTTAAACAAAATTCTATTTGACAAGCAACTCAATTTTATTAACAAGGTATATAAAAAAATTGAATGTCAATTGATTATCTAAACGAAAAAATCTAGACGATTTTCTAATCGTAATCATTTAAAAGGTTTTCCATTTTTTTTTCTTGCTTCATACGAAGTTTATTTATATATATGTCAATACATTTCCTCTCGATTCCACCTCATGTCATGTCGTGTGGTACGAGGTCTTTTTTAAAGGTTATCAGCTCTCGTTCCAAAACAAAGTAACAGTTACATATAGCAAATTGTTTCATCATTAATATGAGGGTTGTCTGAAATATTTTCGACCTAACACCGATCAAAGATACAAGACATTTTATCTACCAACTAATTTATTTCTCTTAATCAATACACTTCTTCCACCGATGCTTCCATTTCTTTATTCCATCCAACCATTGAGGTGTGAGACACCACATTTTCTTGGAGAAGGAAGATTTTTTTTGGTCCTAATGTCGCCTTATTCCCACAATTCCTGCCTTCAATCTGTCAAGTAATGATGAGTAGTATGTTTTTAATTAGTATTTTTGATTCTGGAGTGTAATGGTGTATCCAAGTATCATCAACAGTTATTAGCCGATGCCAAAACAATGATTTATTGCAACTATATTGCGCCAACAAAGCGTTGAAAATGTTCATTCGAACACGTTTCTGGTCTAGAGTGAACATACGCTGCACCCATCGCGCTTATAGATTTCTCATGCCTAAATCGTGATTTTATATATAGCAAACATGCTCTTTGGAGATATTCATAGCCTCTTCTATCTCGCTAACTTTAATTCGATAGTTGCCTAGCATCCTAGTGACGTTATCGTCAGTGGTTGCAGTTTTTGAAAGTGGTGAACGTTCATGTGGGTGGCCACCTGGTACAGCCACGTTTAAATTCTGTTGTCTTTGTCCAACAGAATTTAATTTAATTTTATTTTATTTTTTCACCGTGATAACTGATGGGCAGAGTCACCGATCACAGCGCCCAATTCGTCTTGGATTTGCATAGGCGTATTGCCTATCAAAAATAATTATTTAATGACAGCTCGATACTCGATTTTTTCTATTTTCACAAAAACACTCATATTGGCTCACTCAAATGAGCCTACGATTCTAAGACATATACCCAAATATATCTATTTAGGCTCAAATTAAAATCGCCCCACTCATATTTTAAAAGCTGCAACGGCATGCAATACAGATTCAAAAAAATCCACTACTGAATTGGAAGCACTTTTATTCGTTCTGAACTGCGAAACACTGTTAATTGAATCTACTCAAACAACGAAGTAAACATCCAGGTTATAGTTTGACCTCGTAGAATACATTAAAATGTGTTTCTTCCATAATTTCAAAATTAAGGATTACGTCTAATATATTTGCTGGAACCTCAAAAATGAAAACGCATTGAAGCTTACCTCTTGAGTAATGGTGGAAATAGCTTAAACTCTATACCCATGAACACTCAAAATATTTACGTATATATCCACGTATACCAACGCAAACATACACATATCCCCTCATACATGTGACACTATACATATCAAAACCGAACCCGACTTCCTTTAACTAAAAGACAACAAGACTTATAGCATTTGATAATCAGCATTCTAACATGTCAAAATTCGAAACAACATTTTCATCTCCTCTACTTCAACTGACAAAAAATTAAGGGTGAATGTTGTTTCCAACACCCGATTTGCTTTTGCCACAAATGTATACATAGATTTCGAATACACTACACTTGATTTCTATAGCGAAAAATGGATCTTACCTACTTGTGTAATCAAAAAATATTATTTCGCCTTGGATTTTCATCCCGCTGAAAATTGAATCTTTAAATTTATTTGAATCTTTCAATTCTTTGTCGTTTTTTGTAAATGCTAAACTTTTCAATGTCATTGCAAGAATTGAAAAGCTCTTAGAGACGCTGTCAATTTCTGTCCATAGATTTTCAATAAATTTCCCTAGAATATCTCAGTTGATGGAAAAATTAAATTTTAATCATCTGAACCAATTTTATTTGAAAATTGATTAGCAATCTTTTTGTTTTAACCAGTTTTTCGTAAATGCTATATACTTTGAAAAAATTAGAAAATAAAAAAACATCCTATTGAATCTGCCACTTCCGGCAGAACAAAGTTGTAAGATCAGTTTCCAAAAGTTAAGCGGAAATGTCAAAATTGGTTTTTCAGCAAAACTTCGGTCCTTGCCCAAACGGATTGATTGACCGAGATGAAACTTTATAAGCTTTTTAAAAATTGTAACATCCCGGAGTTTTTTGGCCTTCATCGGTCCATCGGAAGAATTTCACGGGAAATACCGAGTTTTGATAAAAAACAAATCTTAAACCGAAACGTTGCCTAAACTGTATACCGAAATTCCGCATCTCCACAATATAGTGGGATTGACTGTTCGTAATAAAACTTCATACAAAATTTCTTTTCGTTAATTGGGAGATACATGCGAGATTTGTTGAAAACCTGTGTACTGGAAGTCGCAGCTTCAATGGAAGCTTTATAAATTTTTGTAAAGATTTTGAAAAGTTTAGCATTTACAAAAAAACAAAGATAATTTTAAAAATTAAATTTACAACCAACTAGCATTGATTTTGTTAGGTTTTTGAAATTTAAGCAGGGATAGTGATTTTTTGATTGTACAAGATAGTTTTACCAAAAGACTGCAGGTGTATTCGAGATTGTGACATTCGTCACAAAACAAATGGGGTGTTAGCCGACCATTATTAAAAATATTGAGTTGTGAAAAAGTAGTGCCACCGCCACGTGAACTTCATTGTAAAGAATAATAATACGTTTTATTATGAGACCTGCCCATCGGGTACAACTATTTCATTTGGTATTTTTAAATAATTTTTACTGATTATTTATTTATTGAAATAATTTTTTTTTTATTTATACTAGCAAGCAGCTCGTCTTTAATTTATTCAAAATTACGAAATACAGTTGAACAAAACCGAAAAATAATAATTATGAAATAAATTTCAGAATCAGGCGATTTCCAGAGGCATATGGAATAAGTTTTTTTAATCTCTTAACTAATAATCCAAATAAACCTTTATAACCATTATCCTTTTTATAAACCTTTTAAAGCACATTTCAATGTTGAGTATCGCAATTCTGCCAAATCCATAAAAATCATTTGTAAATATGTCAACAAAGGTAGCGATATGGCCGTGTTAGGAGAGACAACAAGAATTAATTTTAGGTGAAATCTCACTTTACCAAATCGACAGATATATAAGCATCAATAGAGCTGTAAGTCGTATTTTAGGATTTAAAATGCACGAGAGGGATCCAACTGTCGTTCACCTTAATGTTCATCTAGAAAACGAACCTGCTTGAAATCACATTTTTAAAGTATGCAGTAAAGCAAGTGCATTTAACAAAAAATCTGAGATTTCAACTTTCACTTCAATAGCTGTCATATTTTCAAGACTATTACCCGAATTCGGTACCGCACAGTACGTACAAATCCAGAAACAGAAAAAATCACATTCCCATATTTGCAACATCGTAAATTCAAAAAAAGAATTAGTAGACAAGGAATTCCAAACGGTTGAGCGCAAGACCCATTTTAGCGACCATAAATGTCCACGCACGCTATATGAACAACATCATTCTAAACAGAATCGCAGGTGAAACAGTGATATACAAATCTATTGACTTGGTGACGGACTGAAAGTAAAGTAGTAAGTTTTCCAACGGAATTTCTTAATTTACTCGATGTTCCCGGATCACCGTCACACATTCTGAATTACAAAATTGGAGTTCCAATGATATTACTCCGAAACATCAATCAGGCAAAGTTATGCAATAGTACAAGATAATCATAAAGGTCGGATAGGAAGACGCACTACTTCCATGGATACCAAACTCGACAGATATTTCCAACAAGCCTTGCGTTCGTTTGATTTTTATGTTTATGCAGAACTTGGACAAACCAAAAATCTAGTAAGTTTTAGATATTGAAATTTGGACTCTACATTGTACATAATGAATTGGTACTAGAATTTTAATTTCTTCATTACGCCACGGTGTGGTAGGTAATATCCTTCAAGTGTTATTTTTTCCCTCAGATGCCCTAATATTGCAGGAATTTTGTGCGAAAGTAGTAAATAATTCCAATAGAAGCGAAATCTTGCAAGGTTGTAGTACTTCTTGAAGACAGTATTTTAGAAAAAATCCCCAACTCTAAAGATTCAACCAACAATGCAATCAGGGTTGGAATAACCAATTCTAGATGTTTAGAAAAATGAAAATAACTTCTGAACGGTACACAGCATAAACTCGAAAAATGGCTCAAATGACGAAGAATTTAATGGTGCACTGTGTAACATTAGTTTTTAATTTATGGTCGTAAAGTTGGCCAAATGTTAAAAGCAAGTAAATTGTTGGAGTTTAACTGAAAAAATCGAACACTTAGCAGGACTTATTTAAAAAACCATATTCCATAACATTATGCGAGATTGAATTTATCGTCGTGAGCTAATTTGCAGGCTTGTGCGATGTACCATTTACTAAATAACTTAATTTTAGTAAAAAACCAACCCCAAAACATCCATGATAAGAAAACTAAAATATGAATGTCAATATTTTATTACTTCAAACTATTATTTCTTTTTAGTATAATAAAAAAAATTAAATGTTAAAATTGTAACTGAGTCGCTGAGTTTGCTTGTAGTGTTGTTGCATGATATACCTTGGCAGGTTTCATACATTGCTGAGCACAGCATTGCCGAGCACAGTGCGTACGCGAGTTGCAAGATATTAACCTGAGCAGATCTTCAGGAGCCATGCTTGACTTGGATGGTACCTGCTGGTGAACTTAAAAACGCAAGCAGCATGAGGATTTCCGAGTCCTCTGCAGCAACCACCACCTGATCCCCACGATTTGCAAAGCTCACAGCAATATTTGTGATAGAGGATCTGCGTAATGTTCGGCCTGATGTATGTTCAAACAATGTAGGTGTTGCTTTAGTTTGCCGATGAATTTCGATTTATTATGGTTGTTTGCGAGAAATTCGCTTTGAGAAATTGTGCACGTCATATTGCTCTCTATTTCGATGTTTGCTAAAATTTTGTCAATGGCTCTTCTCTTTTGCTCTTCTCCTTTCGTGGTGGCATAGTCCGGATAACCATCAAACACTACTGTTGTGTTTCTGCCATAATGTTTTAAAACATGATCACCATAAAATTGTAGAATCGTGCCATATGTCGTTGGCTTTGACCCTAATACCAAGTGAAACAGATGGCCTCCATCTACAACATATTTGTAATTTGTTGAACAACTGCCCCTACCTACTACTATAATGTTTGGTCTTCTAAAAATGGTTTTAATGCTCGATTTTGTTCCCTTTCGTAGGAGATTTATTTATTTATTTACATGACATACATTTTGTGAACCCCACGCCTCAATTGAGCATATAAGCTCATTCGTTTAAGGTATGAGGTTCATGATAAATACCAAAACTGTTGATGTAACTTTTTTCATATATGTTTAAGTAGGAATATGTATTTCAGGCAACCGCTTCTAAATATTTTGTATGACCTCAACCTGTTTTGGGGAACGTAAACATTCCTCGAGACAGCGCCGCTTCACTCCAGTAACAACAATATAGTTTTCAATTTCTCTTGAATGGTAATTTTGTATACAGGTCCCAATAAAACCAGATGAAATTATTTGCTTTTAAAACCTTATATTTTTATTTTTGTATAAAAAAATTCAAAAATATAAAATATCTGATGTCTGCCTGACACGAAAGTCAAAGCTATATCACGATCGTTGTTGAAAAGGGAAAGTGGAGCTGAAGCCAATTCATATTTATGGGGCATTTACATGTAGAAAATTGTTTTCTTCTACAAATTTTTGCAGGTAAATAAGAAGGATCCACTATATAAAAATAATCAATGTGCCAGAAAGAAATAAATATATATAGTAATGGCGTAATTTTTTTTATAGGATCATTATTAATTTACTTTTAATGAATTCAAATGCGAAATTTACATTTTTATCTATGGCATCTGTTTTTATTATGAATCCTCAACATTTATAAATGCGAAATAATTTTTTTTCTTGTTGATTTTAAAAATGTTGCCATAAAAATACTTGGATCGAATATATTTTATGGCAACATTTTATAGTGGTTTACAGTGCAGTTGTTGGGATATATTTCTTTTCTTGTCTCTCATCTGCAAAAGTCAATGCTATATCTTTTTCATTTTGCAGAAGAAAAATGTTGGTCGCATGTAAATGGGGCATTAAAATAAGACTGCAACTTTTTCTGACTTTTGACGACACAAAAAATTCGTTGATATAACTGCAGCGAGTTTATAAAGCACTATCACGAGTGATGTTGGAATCAGCATCAAGTTCAGTTGACAAACTGACTAGATCACCAGCCCGATTTCGAAATTGGTTATGTTGTTGAAGCCATGAAATAATTTTGTTTTTGTCCAAATTATCTCTTGCTTTCTTACTGCCACGGAGTTCAGTATGTTGTTCGGAAGTAATTGATGATAGTCCTGTAAAAGTTTTCATCGCGGATATCACTATAGCATGCTAACAGGAGTAGAAACAATCCATTTTAAAATGGTGTCATCGGTAATGCCTCGTCCTCGAGATAATCCTCCTATCATCTACATTGAGCGCATTGAAGATTTTTTCTTCTTATCGAAAAGTATTTCTCTGGAATTTATTTTACCCTTCTCTGTCTGTCAGCTTGGCTAGCAACTCCTTCATTTCCTGTAAATATAAATGAGTAGACTTTGCATAACACTTATGACCAGCCATGAATAAAAATATGGCAACAGTTTACGAACAGATTCCATACGCATCTGCCAGTTGAGAATCCTCTCAGCTCGAATATGCTGCAGCACAATTATAACTTGCTCAAAATATTAGAGCCAAAGTTTGCATGTTCAGTTTGTTGTTCTTAGTCTGTTGATGTTACTTTTAAAGCAGCTCTCTAGATTGCGGTGACATGCTGTTTTCTATCAGTTTCTGATACGTTTCCATAACTTCAGCAAGTTTCATTACAGATTTAAAATTTTCTGAATTGTCCATAATCAAATAATTTAATGCTGATACCATCAGTGTATAGTATGTGCTCTAAAAAATATCAAGGTTTTCATCTGGATCACTTTAAGTAACTGAAGTTGATTGCCTCGGATAGTTTTCATTTGATTTGGCGACAACTATACCAAGAACGTGTATTCTGCATCATTAATTGATCATTGGTGATCAATTTACCTTCGGTTAACACTTCAATAAAGTCATCTGCTCTAACAATCTTTTATGGTTTTTTTTTCGTAGCGAAATTTCTCGTTCTTTTGCCGTCAGCTTTGGGGTATCAATTTGAATAATTGATTTCTACTTCTACCATGGTGAAAATGTAAGCAATTAATATTGACCGCTTTCGTGTAACTATTCATTACTGCTCCAATGCCTGTAATTATAAATTTAGCAATACACCTTTTCAAGTTTAACCTGTGGGCAGCTTTCTGAGATGAAGTATCCTTGAGACCCTGAGTCTAACAGTGGTAATAATTTGTGAAAATCTTCGGGACATATTGTACATGGTGTTATTAATGTGATAATTGCCATGACTTCTAACGTTTGGTTGAAGCTGGTTTGACTGTTGCTACGTGTGACGTAATTCACTTATTTACTAAGTCGAAAAATCGGTTTAATGTTGGTAGATCATTATCAGAAGACTCTCTTTTCAACAGGCTATTGGTTTCATTGTTTGCTTGTCATGATGCTTAGCAGCTGATGATCTCTGGGCTCCGCATGATTTCCTAATGCCTAAAGACCTCGAGTGACTTTATCTGATGTGTCTAAAACGCGCCTCTCGTTAACACTATTTGCTGTTGTTATTGCTTCCTTTGACATACAATTACGGATAATCGTATATATGGTATATTTTCGTTTATCATATCATTCCTTCAACCTTTTTAACGCTTCGGTATAAAAGAGGTCATAGAAAGAATTGCTTCAGTATATAATCGTCGCTGAATACTGGAAATTCAATTTTCGGGAGCTTCACTTTTGTATGATTGCCGGACATGCCATAATTAGCCATTGTTTCACTTATTGAAGTCGCATGTTTCGGATTAAATCTTAGTGCATGGTTTAGTCCCACAGTTTTGGTAAAGCCGATAATTTTCTTCGAAATTCCGATCTGGTTTTTGCCTTTCGCTTAATTCACCTATTTTGTCTTCAACTGCAATTAGTTCGTCCACAAGTTTATTAATGAGTAATAGTCGGCTTTGATTTGTTCCACTTAAATTTAGTAACTTGGTAATTGAATTATATTGGTGAGCCCTCAACCGAGAACAATACATATCTACCAGTAAAACTCCAATAATATTTGGTCTGAGTTTTATCTACCAAAGTGCCATTCCGATAAAAAACATAATCGATAATAATCATTGTTACATAAACACACATAAACCAAAGTCCTTTGAACTTTACATCATCAAATCTTTTTTGTTTTTGTTGTTGTTTCGAATTATTTTGTCCACTAACAATAAGAAGTCCATCCTTTTATAAGAAGCATTAAAAAGCTTAAATTGGAATTATCATTTTTCATTTTTCTGTGTGTATTGTATTTCGAAAATTGGCCAATTTTTTATAATAATCGAATTTATTTTCTCAATTTTTCTATTTTCAGAATCATTTCAAAACTTTTTTTTTTTGTATTTCAACATAACAATTTTCACTTGTGACTAACTTCGTACAGTATTATAAGAAAACCTATAAAAATTCCATAAAAATGTATAAAGGAAAACAATAAAACGAGCTTTTAGAGAGAAGTAGAAAATTGTTTGAATTATATATTTTCTTTGGATAAATCGTTTGTATTGACATTTTCACTGTAAGTATGTGTATGTGTGTATCTGAATGTGCGAGTATGCTGAGCTGCAAGAAAGTACACATTATGAAACACAATAAATAAACTGTCCATGGCCAACTGGTAAAAAGATGTAATTTTCATTTTCAATTTACTTTTTTTTTCTGCGCCGAGATTAAATCATGTTTTTTCGGCCTTTGTTGTGATTTTGTCGTTGTATACATGGGATACGAGAAGCAAATGGAAAAATAAAATGAGGTGGACACAAAATAATAACACAACATACATAATAGGCATACACTGTACACAGAAGAAAATAATTTTTTCATTTCATTTCAAAATCCATTTAATTTTCCTTTCTTGCAAAAAAAAAAAAAAAAAAAAAAAGTCGCAACATACCATCGTAACAGAGAAGTAAAAAAATAAAGTCCATAAATATTCCTTATGTACATATATGCGAAGTAAGTTGGCAGAATAAATATATAACAACATCACATACATAAGACGGAAACGTAATCGAGGAGAGAATCTAATTTATATTGGTTAATCGAGATTAAAGTTATGTTACAACAACGTGAAACAAGTGGTGAGGGAAAAACAAGGAACATGAAGGAAAGTAATTTTTCTTTATTGTGTGTGCTGCATGAAGACTACTAACAACAGTGGTTTATGTTTTGTATGTTTAATATGCGTATACGTTGCTTTCGATTTTATCGGATTGTTTTGTTAATTTTCGATTAAAATCAATAATTTGAGTAATTTCTTCCTCGGCAAATCCTTTATTATCCGTTCTTAACTCATTTCTCATTTTCTCGCTCCAACATTGAACTGCTGCATTCTCATTTTCGCCCGAGCTTGCATGCCGTATAAGATAGCGGAAATTTGACAACGGAAAATAAGTGATTGCACTACTCGCCGCATGTGACAGCACTATCACTAAAAAGATTTGTTATAGTTATTTAATTATCAGCGGAAAATTTTTATTCATTTTGTATCCTTTTTTCACTAAATAAAACATCTCAGCGGAATAAAATATTAAAAGTGACCCTTAAAATGACAAATGGATTGATCTCCTAAGTAAAAGAACTCGGTAAATTAAATTTTAAAATTTAACAATATTCCGTCTTTCCGCCATTTCTTAACGAATTACGATATGCAGTTTAGATATAGTAGCATTGATAAAAGATTTCAAAGTAAGGTTTGGACATAATTCTATAATCTGATCGTGCTGAGCCAGGCTTGGCCATTTCGTAACCAATCCTTATGAAAAATGGTATCTGTACATTCTACACGATATTAATAAATTTTAAACTGGAGGGAATTCGGCTATCCCTTAATTAATAATTGTAAAATATGTATCGCATACAGGCACAATTCAGAAAAATTTATTGATTAGAATTGTGACTATAATTTTTTGATTTTCTGCGGCCATTTGAGTTAAATTATAGTGAAAATTCTAATCCATAAATTTTCCCCAAATTGTCAATAAAGTCTCAGTCCCAGCAAGATTTTTGCAATAATTTTTCATTTGCGACATGTCTCCCGAAAGCATAAATGCGAAATGCTATTCGCAATGAGTTTTAAAAATTAACGCTCTGCGATATAATTTCAGCAATTTTGCTCAATGCGAGCGAAATGGTTTGCGAAGTGTGATGAAAATAAACCAGAAATCATTAAAATTCGCTAAGACGTTGTGATTATACTTTGAATGTAAGTTCAACTTATTTTCAATATTTTCATAGTTTGGTAAATGCATTCTGATGGGACGACTGCATTTTTTAATATAAAGAACTCAATATTTCAATTGAGAAAAATTTCGAAACCAAACATCCAACGTCTTGGTAACCTAACCTTTATGTAAAAACACTATCAGGCTAATATCCGGAATAACCCAAAATTTCGTAATTTAATTTGTGAGTTGTTCGTGAGTGAGGTTAAAGTTAATCTGGCAACTACATTTGAGAATTATATGCGATACACGGACGAGTACGTGCAGGGTATCCTTCAGTTTTACGAAAGTTTCGTTCTAGGTAGTACTAGCGACATTCAACCGACATTCGACTGACATTCGACCGATATTCTTTAGCTGACCTCGGACCTATTTAAAAAGAAAAGCGCGATGTAAAGTAAAGATAAATATCATAGTTTTTTTGTGTGTGAACTCAAAGTTGTTGGTGGAACAATAATTGCGAATTATAGGCGATATTGCGATTAGTCCCTCGATAAGTGTTCTACAGATATTTTATCGATAATTTGCAACCTTGCTGGGTTAGGACCTAAGCTATTAGAAAAACAGCCGAAAGTAACGGTTACTAGTTTAGTTTTTAAGATATTGTTCAAAAGCTGAAAATAACTTAAATGGCCGCAGAAAATCAAAAAAATTATAGTGAAAATTCTAATCCATAAATTTTTCCGAATTGTTCCTGTATGCGATACAAATTTTACAATTATTAATTAAGAAATAGCCGGATTCCTTCTGGTTTAAAATTTATTTATATCATGAAGAATGTACAGATACTTTTTTTCATAAGGATTGGTTACTAAATGGCCAAGCCTGGCCCAGCACAAACAGATCATAGAATTTTGTCCAAAGCTTACTTTAAAATCTATGATCAATACTACTATCCAAATTTCATCGTAATTCTAAGAAATGGCGGAAAGATGGAAGATTGTTAAATTTCAAAATTTCATTTCCCGAGTTCCTTTCGATCAATCAATGTGTTTCTTTAAGAATCACTATTAATTAGTGAAAAAAATGATAAAAAAATTCTCTTTTATGATAGTGCTGTTACATGCGGCGTGTAGCGTAATCTCTTATTTTCTGCCATCTTATACAGTATCGAGCTGGCGATCCCTACACTCGCTGCACACACTTCACGCTGTCTGCACCAATTTACAGTGTCCTTGCGGTATAATTGATCCAATAAAACCGGTGTCTTATCTTATCTAAGGTTTTATTGATTCCTAAATATACTTCGGATCTTTCACCGTATGTTTCTTGTAGAACTTCTCGCATGCGATTGGATTGTAGTATAGTTTACTGTTTATTATTATCGCCGTTAACCGATTTACAGATTCTTACTATATATGTATTTCGTCAGCGAGTGCCAGTGCACCCAATACCTTTTAACAGAAGCGTTTTGAGGTGCAATTTCATGTCAACGCGGTCATCTACCGTCTTCCAATCAGTTCCTCACTGGCCCAATTAAAATGTTTATCGCAATCGTGTTTCGATCAATCTGTGTTTCTACAAGAACTGTGAAACAGTTCTTTACTTCCGGTTTTACACATTGCTTATACTGAGCTGCATGAAGCCTTGTTACGCCATCAGTGTCTTGAAAGTGTAACCTTATAGTCCTTCAGTCCACCTAGCTTATTGTCCCTTGGGTTCCTTAAACTGTATCAGCCGTTTGAGCCGCATTAGAGAAGAAGATCTTGCCCATCGTGGAAATGTTTAACATGGTCCACCAAAGCCAAAAGGATCGTCTATAAAAATAGGAAAAAAATAGGAGCACTGTACTAAAATTGTTTACTTTTTTTGGTAAATCGTCGGTAGTAGGAGCATAATCCTAGGAAACTTCTTATTTGGTTAATATTCTTTGATGCAGACCAATCCATTACTAATTTCTTGAAATAATATGACCCAAATAATTTCACACCTAAACAGTCTGCATTTTGTGGCATTTAACTTCAATCCTAAGGTTGTTTCATTATTCTTTTAATTGTAACAGACGCATTGCATATACCAACACCAAGCGGCATTGGTAAATACTATCAGAAGGATGGATTACTGCTTGCCAATATCCGCTTTTCTGATCAAATTTACTGAAAACATTTGCCCCTGGTAATCAACTTGGGTTTATTTGAGAAGGTACCACCACATTGCACTAATTGACTACCTGGTTATTCAGATTCGACGACCTGTGGGTATTTGTCATAACAACCGATGGTTCATTCATCATTTATTGGAGGCACGTTAATCCGATGTTTGAACTGCATTCCGCTGACCGTTACTAAAAAGGAAAACTTTCTTTTGACAATCGCATAGCCACCTGTTGCTGTTAGCAAGATATAACCGTGGACAGGATTATCACTCTGTTCTGGATCTATACCATATTAGGACGAACCATAGATTTCAAAGCTTCGGTATACATTTTAAACATGCATTTACGATGTGTCAATAAGCCAATAACAGCGATACTTTTGTAATACATCCGTAGTTGTGTGATTTTAACAGTGTTCTTGGGACCGGATCCAGAGAAGTATTTTTCTCTCCTGGACTCGTTCATTGTTTAAATGCCTAAGTTCTTCGCGATTCTTGCCTCGTATGTTAACTACTGGTACTTGGCTGCTGGCTTACAATCCCTAATGTAATGCCCGGGTTGTCATAATCTCCTCTTTTGTTGGTGTAATTTTTTGCGTGACATCCTCTGAATCTAACTTTCATATTTTTACTCTGAAACTAAACTTGCTCTAGCAGCCTCATATTCTAAAGCCAACGTTAATACTTCTTGCATGGTATTACACCTAGTATTAATTCTCAAATAGTGTTTCAGATGGTCATCCTTGGTAGAGCTGATAAAAGCGACCATTGTCCATTCAACATAGCGTGCATTGCCGTTACCATGATGCGTTAGTTTCCCTACCCCTCTTTCTAGAAGTTGTGGGCTTGTAACAGTTTAGCTCACGCTTGAACTGTTAGCAGAAATATTTGTATCGGCTCAGAGAGGTTCCGGATTAACAGTCAATTGCTCCACTAAGTCTCAGGACCAACAGGGGTGGGGTTTTGAGAACATGAGCAGATCAGTTATGACCGTATTTAAGAAAACAATAATAACGTAATACAAAAAAGGCATAAAAAACCGCACAACTCCAATGCAAAAGAGATTCATTCAATTCATTTTTGTCATCGTCCCTCATCAACTCATCCATCCATCGTACAATCGTGCCATACTGTTGTAATCGTCACCACGTCACAACTTATTCCGATACCCAATCAAAATACAATTATACGGCGTATATTGATTACAATATTGGCAGTCAAGATGTGTAATAAATAAAATATTAACCACTATTTCAGGGATAAGCACCTCACCACACTAACAACTCATAATTATTGCCACTCGGTGGAACAGGTTTTCCCCATGTACTTGCCACTTGCTTTTGAGCTAAATCTTGCATAGTTCTCTGGCTGCCCATATCTTAATTCGTAATCCACTCATAATTCCGTTCTGTTCCGGGTAAAGCTTGCAAGGCATCTGCAGTTTTTCCTCGGGAGCCGAAATAAGGACGTTGAGCAGCTCCTGTGCGGAGCAGCCATTGTGCCTTACATGCTGCTTGAAACTGGACTTAAAATTCTCAAAAGGAATCTCATCATCGACTGACGGAGGCTTTAAAATTTCTATTGAGCTTCCGGCGGTTGTTTGTGCGGAATGAACTTTACCGCATGTCCCTACTTCTCTAATCTTATTTTCAAGTCCCTTTAATCGACCGTCATCTTCCTCTTCAAGTTTTTTATCTCTCGTTTCAGTTTTTGCATGTAAAGCAAGAGAGGAGAGTTTCAGGAGGTTCTGGCGTCATCCCTGATATGGCGTCGGTGATGTTAGTGTATACATCGATGCCTATAGGTCATATAACACATGATAAATAATCAAAAAAGACGACCTATGCAGGATATAATAGATATTTATTCGCATGCGGATAAACACGATCTGTAAAAAGTTACAGTATATGATGGGCATCGATGTGGATGATCATGATCAAATAGTCCACGGTTTCGAACTGCGCATAATACCAAGATTTTACCTACAAATTTTTCGCTATTTTGATGAAGTTAAAGGAAAACACGAAGCCGAAGTTAAAGTTAGTTGTTTTGAGATTTATAATGAGATGATGATCATGATCTATACTTACTGTGTCAATACATGGCTGAATTAATAATCTGTACATCAAACAAACGTCCAGCGGTGACGGTTCGTGAACACCATATTTGGGGGTCGTATACATTGTTAACTTATCTACACATTCAATTGATTCACATCTTGCAATTCGAAATGGGATTGTTGTATAGGGTATAGCCAAGGTGCCACTGCAGCTATCGAGGTGAACGATAAAGTTCAGAGTTGCATTCGATATTTATTATTGTTTTAAATTTATCTGAGATAAATTCGAAAAATGCTGAAACGCAGCAAAATAAGTCTCGTAGATTTAGCGGCAGCCAAACGGTACAAATTTGCCATACATGTGCCAGTAGTGATCGATTGTGATAATTTAAGATCCATTTTTAATTTGTTAGCACAGATGCCTCTAATATACAGCCTTGGCCATAAGTATTGAGTACCCTATAAATTTGGGGCGTACACGATAAGTATAACAGAAAACAACCCCTTGTGTTTGTTTATTATTTTTTCGACATCTAAAAAGTACTACTAGATACAGCTTCTGCATGAGCAAGTGAATCACAAGTAGAGATTTCTAAAACCGTGAAATGTTCACGCTGAGCTGTGCAATATACTATTGAACGATTCACCGCTAGTGGATCACACAGTAATAGATACAGAACCGCCCGCAAATGCATCATCACATACCGTGACGACCGAAAATTAATGAGAGAAGCTTTAAAAAATAGGAAAAAAAAACTTCTTCAAATCTCGCTGCTGAGTTGTCAATAGAAATTAAGAAACCAATATCTGCTCGCGCCACTCGCAGAAGGTTTCAGGAAGGTGGTTTGAAAGGCTGTAAAGCCAGGAAGAAACCCTGGCTTTCCGAAAAACCAAGAAGGCTCGGTATAAATGGGGCTTAAAATACCAAAGTTTTACCGAAGAAGATTGGTCAAATATCGTATGGTTAGACGAATCAAACGTTGAAGTAAGTTAACAATTATATGCCCTATTAATATTGAATAATATGATTTTAAAATAAAATTCATCGATACAAATATTTTAGTTTCCCGACGTCTCTACATTTTCTTTATTTCAGATTTTATGTACACCTGGTGTGCTTTTTGTGCGTCGCCGGGTAGGCGAAGTAAACCCAATGACCAAATATCTCAGAGTTAATGATAGGCGATCCTTAACTGAAGCTGCATTACGGTAATTTGAATTTTTCTATCAGTATGTACTTGAAATTCTGGTAAAATTTTGAAAGGAAGGTCTCAATTCTCCATTTAATCCTTAGTGGTCAGTACTTATGTCACATAATAATTTTTCTGTGCCTTAATTAACTCTCCGTTAAGAGAACCAACCCCGCAATATCTCGGGTTACGTCTTTTTGGGTCTCGTTAATTACAAAAAACTATAGCTAATTATAAATGAGATTTTAGCATACTTGACCATATTTGTCGGTCAATAAGTCCCGAGGCCGACCCAAAAATGGCACATCTAATAAAAAACTCTTATGATTTTTGGGAAGTAATAACCTTCAAAAAATAATAATTTTGCGTGTTAATTAGACACTGTTGTTGATGGGAAAAATACCGCTCAAGCAAATAAATTCCTGGTTTAGTGTTATAAGGTTGTTCCTTTCCCTGTTCCTTCAAAAGCAATAGTCAAACGATGGCATGCTGATAAGATAAAGATATAAAACTGCACGAAATCGTAAATAGCTGACACCTTAAACATATCAAATGGCATGAACGTCGCAAAGCGCTGTTCTTTCAGGACGAATGTGAAGTTTGCAACAAATAACAAAATTTTTGTCTGTATTAGTAAGTTGAGTGTACAGTCGACCAACATTTTTTAATTGTTAATACATCAATATATTACAATGTTTGTGTATAAATTAAAAAATAATTTGAAGCAAATACATCTAGCCAGAATCACTTAAACCTGTCATACCAATTAAAATAGGCTTCAAATTCACACTATACATTAATTAATACCATACATAATAAATATTGTAGTTATAACTTGTTGAAACTTAATATTTTTTCAAAAATAATAAATCACAGATTTTTTTTCCCAGGTCGTCACACATATCAAAAGTTAAATCAATTTTTCAAGATTTGCAAACATCCTATACATGATTCCTTTATTGTGCCGACTTGCGGAGCACAATTATAAACGAATCTTATATTATGCTCGCGTAGTAAAAATTAACTATAATATTGTCCCAATTGCCGAATTTATTTCTTGACAACATGACGCATGGACAATAAACAAATTTGTATATGACGTTAAAAAAGAAATGAAACTTTTTGGCAAGCAATCTGTTGGGGCAAAGATAAGGATGCTATTGCCACTGCTGTTGGTGGGCTTACGGTTTGCCTCTGCGATAATTCCCAAGTTGAAAAGATGAAAAACTAAACTATACCTTTTATTTTTTTGCTTTTAGAAAATTTATTATTTTTTTATTAATTTATGTATAAACTTCACTTAGCACAGTTTGGTTCGTAATGAATTCAAGAAAAAAAATATACAGGATGCAATAGAAAATTGCCGAAATTGCGACATCTTATTTGCAACGCGTTCCCAATTCGAAACTGAGCCACTCTTCAACATTGTAATAAGAGTTCGATGAACTTTAAATTACTTGAATGGTCATTGCAATAAAATGTCATAATTTTGACATTACAAAATAAAAATAATAAGAATGTACACATATTTCGGTAAGTTTGGGATGATAATTTTAATCTTTTAGCTTGATTTTTAGGTAATGCTATTCCGAAACCAACATACCGCCGGGCCTTGAATTATTTAATTCAATAGTGAGGATTTATTATTGTTATTTCCGTGATAGTAATTTCCGTGGTGTTGATGAATTACAAGCACAGCGATGTGGGAAATTAAAACCAAATTGGTTCTGGATGAGAAATATTTGGAACATTGATACGGGATACACTAACTCGATGTTTTTGTAAGATTTAATAAATGTTCCAATTTGGGCATACGTGTTCTAATGATGAATATTGCGTGAGGTTTAGCAGAAACTACTTGACTTCTTGGTTTGTATTATTTGGCTCCGTAATTGAAACTGGAAGCAGGCACAATTTGTGAATTGGGCGCTTGATTTCACTATTTTTAGTCTTGATTGTGGCTACTCTTACGTGGCTATTGGAGCCAGGATAAAGCTTGATGATTCTACCAAGGAGCCACTGATGTGCGGGCAGGTTACGATATTTGATTGTGACGATATTGCCGACTTTAATAGGATTGTCCTTAAACCTCCATTTCGAACGCTGCTGCAATGATGTCAGGTACCATCTCTTCCAAAAGTGCTGGCTTATTTGTTGCACCATCCTCCACCGAGTTAAATGAGATGGCTTGAGGGGTGTAATATCCATTTCCGGGATTTTTGTAACAGGGTGGCCGATTAAAAAATGGGATGGCGTTAGGGGATCCACATCGGTATCGTTAAGCCTGCATAACGGCCGGGAGTTCAAAATTGCTTCTACCTCGGCAAGCAAGGTATGCACTTCCTCCAATGTAAGTACGTGGCTGTCTATAACCCTCTGCAAGTGGAACTTCACAGATTTTATGGCCGCTTCCCAGATGCCTCCAAAGTGTGGCGAATTTGGAGGAATGAAGCGCCACGTTATACGGTTTCTGGAAAAGAAATCGGAAAGATTATTAGACTCTTTGGTTAATTTTGAAAATTCTTCCCTCAGTTTAATATCGGAGCCCGTGAAATTAGTGCAGTTGTAGCTATGGAGCTCTTGACATATGCCCCTTCGCGCAGTAAACCTTTTCAATGCTCCCAAATATGCGTCGCTGGAAAGGTCACTAACCAGCTCAAGGTGCACGACCTTCGTGCTTAAGCAGAATAACAGGCAAATATATGCCTTGCAGATTTTTTCACCTCGTCCTTTGGTCAAATGTATAGCGACTAGACCTGCGTAGTCTACTCCCGTCTTTAAAAAGGGCCGAATCAGTTCAACTCTCGAAATTGGAAGGTTGCCCATTAGTTGTTGTTGGCATTTGGCATTGAATTTACGGCATATGACGTAAGCCTTTACGTCCTTGGCCTTGAGCTTGCCCTTTGAGATCCAGAATTCCTGTCTGGCGATAGATAGAAGAAGAGTCGGACCTGCGTGCTTATTGTCCTGGTGGATCTCCGCTAACATTAGCTCCGTAATTTTAGATTTGGCATGCAGAATTACCGGATGCTTGGTGGAATAGGGAGCCTCACTGTTTTGCAATCTGCCTCCCACTCTCAATATTCCCGAACCGTCCAGAAAAGGATTTAATGGTTGGAGGCTGCTGCCTTTCTTGACTTCGCCGTTCCTTTGCAATGATGTTATGTCGTCGTTGTAAAACAGGTGCTGTTCGTTCTTGCAGAGCTCGTATAGAACATGAAACAATTCTTCACGGCGTAAGTAGATGCCATCGATTCTTGTCGCCTTTGGTTTTCTCGAGTTCGTTACAAATCTGAGAATATAGGATAATACTCGTTGCAGCTTACGAAAGGACGAATATTTGGACGAAAGATGGTTATAAAGTTCATTCCGTGCGTTTAGAGTAGTCGTGAACGTTCGTGGTTTCTTGATTCTTTCCTCCAGGTTTGTATGATGATTTATTTGTGACGGCCAAAACTCCGACGATTGATGTAGCCAAGAAGGACCATTCCACCAGAGTTTGTTAGCTTGTAATTCGATGGGTGTTAAACCACGTGTAGCGTAATCCGCAGGGTTATCGGAAGATGGTACGTGCCTCCAATGGTTACGTGGCAACGAGTTTAAAATTTCCACTGTACGGTTGTCGACAAAAGTACTCCATCGTGTAGGATGACTCCCCAGTCAATGTATTAATATTTGGGAATCTGTTCAAGCGTGTATGCTGCCAATTTTCACTTGAGTTTCTCGTAAGATGACGTTGATTAGGTTAGTTAGCAGGACAGCAGCGCATAATTCTAAGCGTGGAAGTGTCTGTTGTTTGACAGGAGCAACTCTTGACTTGGCTGAAATGATATTAACATAAGTTTGTCCGCCGGGATTAATGATTTTGAAGTATACCACCGCCTCATAGGCCAACTGACTAGCGTCACAGAAACCATGAAAATCGACAATGCAACCTTTAGTCGTGTTTATAAACCGTGGAATCGAAATCGCTGTTATATGCTTCAGACCTTTTCTTATATTTTCCCATGCTGTTGTCTTTTTCGACGAAAGAGGATCATCCCAATCAAGCTTGTCACACAAAAGCATTTGTAGGAATATTTTTGTGATCACGATGACCGGAGCTAACCACACACAAAAAAATAAGCGGTGTTCATAGATATTTTATCCTAATGACTAGTTTATTTTTATCCAATCGGATAATTATTTTAAAATCTAACACCGCATCATCGGATAAATATTTAAGTTTATCCGATGGGATAACTATTTTTGAAAATAAAATTTGTTACCTCTTTTGGTGTTAAGGAATTTTTAACCGTTTGTGAATATGTTTTATATTACAAGGGAAACCCCGAAAAACTCAGGTAAACTCCCTTTGGATAAAATTTAATCCTTTTATGGTGTTTTTTGTAAAAAAAAATTTCAAGGATTAACGATTTTAAATATTACATTTCAGTGTTTATTTGAATTTTGTGGATATCACTTCACAATTTCATTACATTTTTGTAAATTTAACATAAAAAGTTATAGTACTGTATATTAAATTTGTGAAATGTGGAAATATTCATGTGAAATCATCATTGTTAAGAATCTATTAAAATGGTAAACAAATAAATTAATGAAAACAATGTGTGAATGACAAATTAATTCCAATTTTTGTTCTTTTAATCTATTTAGAATTTGATGACAATTTCAGTGTGCTGCATGTATTGAAACATCTTTGAGATACTAAGAGAAAAAAAAATGTATGAACGACTGACGTAAACCTACAGCCATATTCATTTTTAGTGTTTAAAAAAGTAAGTGTCCTAGTAATTCATATTTATAAATTAAAACGTAAAATAAAATAATAACATATACTTTCAGAATGGAACACATATAACAGATGTAATTACGCAGCCACACCTGATTCTGCGAGGTCCATCAAAAAATCTAGTTTTGTCGTACAGCATTATTATCGATAGTAAGAAAATTCCGCTATCATTGATTTTATAACCATTAATGTCTTTACAACGTTATTCAAGGCATTTTACCAAATTGTAAACCATATATTATTTACAAAAATAAAATAAAAAGAATTATAAAATTAAAATTTATGTTATTTACTTATTTCACAAATTCCCAATTTGGGTCTTTTAAATGTCCAAGAGGATATTTCTAAAAGATAAAAGAGGTGTTACGAAGTTCATCAAATCGGTGTTAATATAATAATTATTTTAATGGATATAATTTATAAACAAATTCGGTGTAAAAGTTTTTATCCAATAGTATTTTTTGTCATTTTTATGATAACATCCGATTGGATTCAATTTATATATATCCGATCGGTGGGACACTATGTAACACCGATTCGGTGTTGTGGTGACCTTTTATTTTTTTGTGTGCAACCTAGGGAGTCAAAGATGCGACTGGCTTCCGACAATACTGTTCGCTTTGTCACTGATTTGGTATCCGGTTGTTGAGAAGAGAAAATCAAATAATCGGTCTTGGCATTCCACATTACACCCAACACCTTAGCAGATTCGTGATAGCGGTCTTGTAGAGTTTTTAGGTGCGCATGAGAGTTTTCTTCTGAAGTTTGAGCTAATAACCGAGCACAATTTGATTCCATTTGCTGAGCTGAAATCTATACTTTGCTAGTATAGTAATAATCTCGTTTTGTAATACTAGCAGTTCGTCCTCATTTTCAACTCCAGTCATGATGTCGCTTACGTACATATCTTTCGTGAGTATATCAGCCGCGCGCGGTAGATTTGTTGTCCTCAGCTACTTGCTTTATGGCTCGTGACGCAAGGAAGTAGGACGACGCAAGCCCGTATGTGACTGTGTTTAATTTAAAATGACGGATTGGCTTGGATGGGTCGGTACGCCAAATAATCTTTTGAACGCAATCTTCGTTGGCGATGGCTATTTGACGATACATCTTTTTTACATCTGTTGAGAATACCATCTTGTGTTCTAGGAACCTTAGGATTATAGAAAATAGCGTGGACTGCACATTAGGCCCAACAGCTAAACAATCGTTTAGCGATATTCCAGTACTCGTTCTAGCGGAACCGTCGAAAACCACTCTCAGCTTGTCGATGGAACCCAACGATTTTAGCACTCCATGATGTGGTATGTAAAAGCCATTGGTGGTAACTTCTCCGGGCGGAATTTCTGTCATATGGTTTAGCTGCTCGTATTTCAGAAGAAAATCATGATAGAGTTTGGATAACTTTGAATCACGATCCAGCCTGCGTTCTATTCCTTTCAATCGTTGTATTGCCGACGGCAAAGATTGTCTCAAACTGTTGGGTGGTTCCTTAAACGGAAGTTTAACAACAAATCGCCCGTTCGTATCTCTTTGCACGTGTTGCAGAAAGTGTTCCTCACAAAAGGTTTCCTCCGGAGATAGTTGAATTTTTTGATCACCTAACGAGTTTAGTTCCCAAAATCTCCAAGACTTCTGTCGATATCAACTAAATCCTCCTTATCTTCAGCCACGGCTAACATTGAAGTGGTGTGATAGTTCAAATTCCTGACGATTCTTCCGGAGACTATCCAACCAAAGATGGTGTTTTTCAATAGTGGCCCATCTGCAGCTAATTGAATTTGGCCATCGCGAAGGATGTGAAAAATGAGCTGCTCCTACGAGAATATCGATTTCGCCCTTCTTGTGAAATCCTGGATCTGCCAACTTAACTCCTTGCCATGAATTGATTGCCTTGATATCCAAATTTTGTTGCGGCAGCTGGCTGGTAATCACGGACAATATCAGCGTATCTATCTTGAATTCCGGGCTATCATCAGGTTTCACTGTAAGTGTTGTGATTCCTCTGGATACGAGTGCGCTACTCTGTCCCAATCCGCTTACGGGTACACGTGCGTTTCGTATTTTAGCGTTTAGTCGCTCAACACAAGAGTCCGTAATAAAACTGGATTGTGACCCCGAATCGAGAAGTGCTCGGCACGCTATGGGATGTTCTGAAGCATCAATTATTTGCATTATGGCCGTTAGGAGTACTGAAGCCAGCGTTACGGTCTCCGACTGGAAGGTAGATGCGTGGCTCGTCGTACTAGCTTCTCCTGTTTCAAATATTTCGTCGTTAAGTTGTTCTTGGTGTAATAATGTGCTGTGCTTCATATTACATCTTTGGCATCTTCTCCGAGATGGACATCGGAATATAGGAGGTTTGCTACTTAAACAGTTTTGGCACCGATTAGTGCGCTTGGCAAACTCTTTGCGTCCCTTAACGTCTAATGCGTGAAAGTCATTACATTGGAATAAAGAGTGGCTAGGGTCCTGACACATCGCACATATGAATTGAAAATTTTTGGTAACCAATTGCGATTCGGTGGTTGGGGTTTCATCGGTAGAGATGTGTCCCTTTATCTCTGGCTTTGCAGTTAGACGTTTTGTGGAAGTGTTGAGTGATTCTAACGCATCGATGCGGCGTGCCAAAAATTTCAGGAACTGCGGAAAGTTATCGATATCCGGTGCCGTTTCTGCCCATAGAGCCTTGGACTTGCCATCCAACTTATTCGTCAGTATATAAATAAGCCAGGGGTCGCGAGATTTGGCAACATCTCCTAAAGCCTTGAGTCCGCGAATCACCTCATCCGACGTGTCCATCAATCGCTTGATTTGGAATGAATTTGAATGGTGCACGGTTGGCTGCTCAACAAAGGTACGAACAAAGGAGTTTATTATAAGTTTCTTTCTGTCGTAGCGTTCCTTCAGTTTGTTCAGGGCACCGATATAATTGCTCTCTGTTACGTTAATGTGCCGTAATAGTACCGCGCTATAATCCTTTTAGGTATTGAAATTTTTGGACGGCATTCAGAGCAGGCGACTCGTGAATAGTGGCAGTATACAAATCATAAAATGATTGCCACTCCGAATATTCGCCAGATAAGTCTTCTTTGTCGCATCAACGTATTGAGACCAGCGACGGCGTTGTAATAATTTTCTACGTATGCGTTGTCTGCCGCTTCATTTTCGTCCGCACGTATTATAGCATTCTCTAAATTGCTGAATTCCTGCATTAATTTTTCCACCCGATTTAAACGCACAACGATCTGCTCAGCCGAAGTGTTGTTGTCGGCGTCCTTTATAAATTTTAGGATGTTGGTCAGCTTGCCTTTATTAATGGCTCGTTGCCTTTTTAACGCACTGAGGTCTGACATTTTAACTACGAATTATGGAGTAAGCACCCTCACTTTGGAAATAATAACACAAAACATTGATTTGCTACCAATTTGCTAACTCAGAATACGTTTGATGAACAATACCGAATTAACTTCCCCGAAAATTTTGATTAAAGTTGTCAATTCAATAATGTAATGACGGTGGTGCAACCGAAACGTTATAGTAGCCTTGAAATTCACTTGCACGAAATATATTAACGTTATATTAAATCAGATTTGAGCAATAACG
Source organism: Nephrotoma appendiculata (assembly GCA_947310385.1). Classification (NCBI taxonomy): domain Eukaryota; kingdom Metazoa; phylum Arthropoda; class Insecta; order Diptera; family Tipulidae; genus Nephrotoma; species Nephrotoma appendiculata. The sequence continues at coordinate 252,832,553 of OX371225.1, forward strand.
ATAACGAAAACACAATCGTGAAAAATATATACGGCTCTATACTCAAAATCCAAACGTTCGTGAGTTTTATCGAGGTTATATTGATAATATATGCACCGATATTCACACGAGTATTTCTTTCTTATACACAAGGATTTTAATAGTATTAATTTACATAGGTATACGCGATAAATTCACCGATTTTAATACCGTATGTGTCTACTAATTGACTAAATTGTTCGAGCTTATTTTTCACTTATCGTTACTCGTAGTGAAATAAAATAAAAATGGCTACTTAGCTGAAGTCCATGCGGTGCAATTTGCTCGGGTTATCCAATTACGTAGGTGAAATTTCCCAATCGTATCGTTGCTTATTTGCAGACTTGTGTGATGGACTAATCCTTGCCGCTTATAAAGTCACGCCTATCCCGGTCGAAGGACCAGTTATGTTGAGGCAAAGACAGGGATGCTGATTGCCACTGCTGTTGGTGGGCTTACGGTTTGCCTCTGCGATAATTCCCAAGTTGAAAAGATGAAAAACTGAACTATACCTTTTATTTTTTTCTTTTAAGATTTTTTTTTTTTTTATTAATTTATAAACTTCACTTAGCACAGTTTGGTTCGTAACGAATTCAAGAAAAAAAATATACAGGATGCAATAGAAAATTGCCGAAGTTGCGACATCTTATTTGCAACGCATCCACAATTCAAAACTGAGCCACTCTTCAACATTGTAATAAGAGTTCGATGAACTTTAAATTACTTGAATGGTCATTGCAATAAAATGTCATAATTTTGACATTACAAAATAAAAATAATAAGAATGTACACATATTTCGGTAAGTTTGGGATGATAATTTTAATCTTTTAGCTTGATTTTAGGTGATGCTATTCCGAAACCAACACAATCTAAAGGGCACTGTTTTATTGTCGATTAGTCTTGGGCCCTCATAAATACAGTTATACATTCATTTAATAGTATGAACGTTTCTGAATATATTCAGACAAATTTCGATTCTTGGAAATATCGAAAGCCTTTGAAAAGGCCAATTGTGCCTGTATTCGTTTGCTGTTCGAATTTGTTAACATTATCAGGATTCAAATAAAAAAAAAATACCAAATATAAATGCAGAGCATCGTAATTTATTATTAGATTTTTTTGTGCTATTCTTTGCGCTAAATCAGTGACATTGGTGGACGAATTGTTTCGCCATTTTTGTTGTTCCCCAAACATAACAAAGAGTAGCAAGCACGCATATGCAACTTTTACAAAAACACTTGGCAAAATTTATACTGATAATTATGCTGATGCAGAAAGTTGTAAACCACAGGAAGTAGTCAATCTTAAAATTAACGAATGGCCAGAAGACACAATAAATCTGTGGCGTTTTCACACCTTGTATATCGAAATTCATTATATAAATTTATTTAAATTTTCTAGCACCCGAATGGTTAGTTGAGTATAAACCAACTTTTTGTAAAAATTTTCTATTTTCTTTGAAGCCTATTTAAAAATAACAAAAAATAGTTTTCACAGTTCAAGTTTTTCATTAAAGAAAAAACAATTAAAATAGAAATTAAAAAAAACATAATTTGTCGAGATAATTAAAATACATATTTATATGTAATTAAATATGTAATTAAATATAAATTAAATATAATTATTAAAAAATATTAGTGGTTCGTATTTATAATAAAAAGCTTGGTGGAGCTATAAACTACCATAATTGGTGAACCCGACGTGATAGTGGAGCAGTCAGCAAATTTGTCAACGTTCACAAATTTTAAATTACGGCTGCTTACATTTATTATCAAACTTAACAACGGCCACTAATAGCGATATTTTAATGCTGCTTTAAATGAAATAATCATCAGCTAGTATTCATCAATACTTGGTCAATTCGGAGCGCTGACAGCTAACTATATCATAATATTTATCAGCGAATGGTCATTATCACCTTAACTTCAAGCACGGACAGCTGTATATAGTACCCAACTAACTATTTTTGGTGCTAAAGTTAATAAAATTTTTTTTTTCAACAATAAGAATTTTTTTGTTTTTTCAATTTTGTCTTAATTAAAATGTATTTTACTTTTTCTCTATTCGTTTACGTGTTTTCGGTAATTTTTCTTATTTTCGCTTTTTTGTTTCGACGTGTTGTGCAAGATGTGAATGATCCACCGTTATTCCTACCAGCGACAAATGGTTCAGACTTGTCAGCAGCATCAAGCAGCGGTACGACACGGGAATCCAATATTTCGTTAACGCCTGCTCAGTCGGCTGGTCTTATTAATGATGCTGTTGTCAAGGCTGTCTCTCAATTAAATGTTAATAAAAATGTGTTTCCGGAAATTTGCCTTCCGGTGCTGGGCTTGTTGCTCGAGTGGCTTTCAAACCTCCACAGCCATTGCACTCTCAAAACCCAAATGTGTGGTTTGAGATACTCGAGCAGCAGTTCACTTTGGCAGATATCACGGTTGAGGCTACTAAATATGCTCATGCAGTTGGAGCCCTGGATGCACGTCTCCATGATACATTCGCTTATGTTATCACTAGTCCGAAGGGTAATACACCTTACACTTCATTCAAGGTGGAGGTGATTCGGGTACTTGGCGAATCTGAAAAAACGAAGCTGTATAATCTTATGCATGGTTTGACACTTGGGGACAGGAAGCCGTCCCAGTTGTTGAGTATCATGAAATTGAACGCTGGTGACAATTTTAACGAAGCGACACTTCGTCAATTTTGGATGAAGAGATTGCATCAGTCCGTTCAAATGGTACTCACACCATTCGAAAACGACGTCTCCCTGTCAGTCCTTACAGAACGGGCTGACAACGTGCATGAGACTATGGCTCAGGCACAAATATGTTCTATTGAGACTTCTGCATCTGGTTCTTCTAATCAAAATTCAACCTTTTCTCTAGATAATAAACTTTCGGAATTTAAAAAAACATTATTATCGGAGATTTCGGAAATTGGTAATCAAAATTATAGATCACGATCTAAATCAAATTCACGTGGTCGTAATTATTCGCGATCAAACTCTAGGAATAATTATTCTCGTAAAAACTCTCCAAATTCTCGAAATTCTTACAATCCATTTTACGGTGAACCTTCGGCTGAGAATAATTTTATTTGCTTTTATCATCATCATTTCGGCACCAAAATATTAAAATGTAAACCAAATTCTAAATTTGTATCATATAGCTCCGATAATAATGTTTCAAAAAAATAAATAGTCATTCACAATTGGCGGTGTGTAATGACGATTCTAAAACTAGCCGCCTTTTAATTTTTGAAATTGTTCTCCAGACTCATTTTTTAATTGATACAGGTGCAGATGTCTCAGTTTTGCCAGTCCGTTTTGTTCGGAATCCAAGGGTCGATCCATCATTCAGATTGTTCGCAGCGAACGGTTCTTCGGTAAATGCATATGGAACCAAATTTTTAAGACTTGACATCGGACTGCGCCGCGAATTCTCTTGGGAATTTATAGTTGCTGACGTGTCAATGCCTATCATCGCGGATTTTTTGAGGAAAACTGGTTTGCTAGTGGATATACAGATCCGTTAACCTCTCTGGCTCATAGATCCGTTAACCTCTCTGTATTCAAATGGATCTCCTTCCTCCTACGATGATACTACTGTTTCTAGGATCGACAAGTCAGCAATGGGCCCAGGAGTTTTCAACGTAATATCAAAATTTTTAACGGTCATTCACGGTAATATTAATATTAACAATACTAGACTTAGTGTGACTCACAAAATTGAGACGAACGGACTACCGATTGCATGCAAACCACGACGACTAGCACCAGACAAATTCATCATCGCGAAGACAGAATTCGAAAATATGATGAAACTCGGGATTTGCAGACCTATTAGCAGTCCTTGGTCCAGCCCGTTGCACTTAGTACCAAAAAAGAATGGAGCGTGGAGACCATGTGGAGACTTTCGGGCACAAACAAAGTCACAATTCCAGACAGGTACCCAATCTCACATCTCCAGGACTTTACACAACGACTCGAGGGCTGCACTATATTCACAACAATAGACCTTGTCCAGGCCTACCATCAAATTCCTATTGAACCGAGCGACATTCCAAAAACAGCAATTTCAACACTTTTCGGACTATTCGAATTTTGTAGAATGACTTTCGGCCTTAGGAATGCAGCACAGTCGTTCCAACGTCTTATGCATACAGTATTACGCGGACTTAACTTCTGTTTTGTGTATTTGAACGACGTGCTCATTGCCTCTCGAAATTACGACGAACATCTTGAACATATTAAAAAGTTGTAAATGTGGACCAATGCGTTTTCGCAAAGACCGAAATTATTTTTTTAGGCCATTTGGTAACTGGACAAGGTATATTACCGTCGCATGAACGGGTTCAAGTCATTAAAAATTTCGAACGACCACAGACTGTTAAACAACTGAAACGCTTTGTAGGTATGATAAACTTTAATCGACGCTTCATTCCGGGTGCTGCTGTTGACCAGGAATTGTTGAACGATTACTTAAAAGGTTATACCAAAAACAGTCGAGTTCCAATTCAATGGTCAGCGGCGGCTATCGAAGCGTTCGATAACTGCAAAACTAAACTTACGAACTCGCCTTTACTTATTCATCCATCATCATCAGCACCTATGGCCATCATGGTTGACGCTTCCGATACTGCGGTCGGAGCGGTAGTTCAGCAGTTTGTATCCAATTCTTAGCAACCACTCGGTTTCTTTTCAGTACGTCTCAATGAAACGCAAAAAAGATACAGTGCTTATGATCGTAAACTTCTCGCGGCATATTCGGGAATAAAACACTTTCGATATCTTCTCGAAGGTCGTACTTTTACGCTTTACACCGATCATAAGCCACTTGTCTACGCTTTTGATCAGAATCCGGAAAAAGCATCTCCTCGTCAATTTCGACACCTAGATTTCATTGGTCAATTCACTACCGATATTCAGCACATCTCTGGTCTGGATAACGTTTCACGCATTTATCAAATTTTTATTCCCGAAAGTATTGATTATGCAATCATCGCAGATGCTCAGACCAATGAGGAACTTCAAGAAATTTTAAGGAGTAACTCTGTTCTCAAATTTGAGAAATTTCCTGTTTCTTTCAATTCAAAAAAATTAATTTATTGCAATATTTCTACTACTACACCTAGGCCATTCATTCCCGAAAACAAGTTTTCGAGGCTTTTCATAACCTTTCACATCCTGGCGTCAAAGCTTCCATCAAACTTTTGACTCAGAATGTCACCTGGTCATCGATTCAAAAGGCTAAAATCTCTCGACATACAAAATCTCCACTTGGTAACTATAAATTAACTTCTCAACGTTTTTCGACTATTCACCTCGATATCATTGGTCCGTTACCAGTTTCTGATAATCAGCAGTATTGCGTCACATTGATTGATAGATACACTCATTGGATAGCTCGCTTTGGTGTGCCAGAGTTCATTGTCACGGACCAAGGCATGCAATTCGAATCACAACTTTTTCGCGAATTGGCTTACTTACTTTGTTTGAACGCAGGAGAACAACTAGTATCAATCCAAAATGTAATGGCATGATCGAGAGATGGCATCGGGTCATCAAATCTGCCATTATGTGCTATGATCGATTTGATTGGACTAGTGTTCTTCCTGCAATCTTACTTGCACGACTATAAACGACTTACAGTGACGAACTAAAAGCTACTCCAGCTGAACTGGTTTACGGATGTACAACTCTAGTTCCTGGAACATTTTTAGATACTACGAACGACCAAATTTTACAATAGACTTTATTACGAATTTAAGACGACACTTTGATGAAATTTGACCTGTACCGGCTTCTCGGCATACTACGGACAAAATTTTCATCAGTAAAGATCTGTTTACTTGCTCGCATGTCTGCTTACGGGCGGACACAGTACGCAGATCACTGCAACCACCATATACTGGACCGTATTTGGTAATCGACCGTACCAACAAATTTTACACTTTGGATCTGAACGGACGACACGGCAAAATATCCATCGACCGACTCAAACCGTGTTACTCCGACAATCCTATACAAACTGGATTACTTTTACCGACTCACCAACCAGAACTCATTATTTCGGATGACGGGCGTAAAATACCTACCGAGGAACTGAAAATTCGCAAAAAAGTTCGTTTTGATCTTTCGCCAAGTACTAGAACAACTACAAGATCGGGTCGTGTAACCAGGACTCCTACCAGATTCTTAAATTATCGATAGATCTTCGATCTCTCTGGGAGGGGAGTATTGTGGCGTTTTCACACCTTGTATATCGAAATTCATTATATAAATTTATTTAAATTTTCTAGCACCCGAATGGTTAGTTGGGTATAAACCAACTTTATGTAAAACATTTCTATTTTCTTAGAAGCCTATTTAAAAATAACAAAAATAGTTTTCACAGTTCAAGTTTTTCATTAAAGAAAAAACAATTAAAATAGAAATTAAAAAAAACATAATTTGTCGAGATAATTAAAATACATATGTAATTAAATATGTAATTAAATATAATTATTTAAAAATATTAGTGATTCGTATTTATAACAAAAATCTTGGTGGAGCTATAAACTACCATAAATCCATACTACGCAAAGTATGAAGCTATTTATCGGGAGGTTAAAAATAACATTAAAAAAGAACATGGCACAAAATCAAATAAATTTTATTGTGAGGATTTTATTCAGCGTGTAAGAAAAAAATATTTTTCCTACATCATTTTGTGGGCTAATTTTTTCTCGGAATCCTTTGGTGTTCAAGGAAATATTTCAAATGCAGTAATCGAAAATTGGTTTTCTGTGGTGAAAAACCATTATTAAAAAAAATAAAAGGTTGAAATTTGGACAGGTTGTTAACGTTCTAAAATTTCCCACCGAGTAAAAATTAAAATCTATTAAAATGCCAGAACCTCTCATGTCAACTCCAAAAAGTACGAAAAGGAAATACCTTCCAGATGATAAATTAAATGAGAAAAAGTAGAATAAAAAAATACGATCATCTGACAAAACATTTTGGTTAAAGTGTACTAAACAGGTATAGTAATCGAAAAAATGAAAATCCTGAAATATAACATATTAAAGGTTTTCAAATTGAACAGATTCCACATTTAAAAAATGGATTTTCAATGGTTTATGGTGAGGAGAAAATATCGGTGATTAATACGTACGGTTTCGATGCAATTACGTCAATATTTCTATGTTTCGGTATGGACATCGAATTTTTGAAATTAAAATTTGATGCAATAAATACAGACATTTTTAATTTCATCTCTAAAATACTATCAGAAAAAAGAATATCGTCTGATATATATGATATACGTACAAACATATTGTTTGATGTGTTTAACAAAATAAATTGTATTAAAATGTATGAAAATAGTAGTTCACGTTAGAAATTCGTTGAGCTGTTACCTACCATTTGATATATTTGTAGTGAATGAAAACACTCTCTGTAATGTCGACGGTTCTATTTCTTTTGGTAGCTTAACTTGTTCAAGTTGTGGTAGTAATTAAAAAGTTAACAAGATTATTAGCAACTATGGAATTGCCATTGCTGACGTTCAATCCTATAATAATGAAAATTATAACATTAAAATTGGCGAGATTCAAGGAAAGATTAAATTGAATAATGCAAGTTTTTACTTGAAGGGATTAATAAATTACAGTTATTTGGAAAAACATTACGCGGCTGTCGTTAGAAGGCCTAACAATGATTGGGAGGTACTAGATGATTTAAAACGGTTTCCTTTAAAAGTTACAGACAAGTTACTTGTTAATCCGTCTATAATATTCTACTGCAAATCATAAATTAAAAAGGTTGGGAAAGGTGAATGGCTGTCGAAGGGAAGGGTATAAGACCAGTTAGTTTAGGGGAACGATAAACTGGAGGTAATAGGAGAAATGGGAAGGGGCGGGAAGTGAAGACCTAGATTCATACCACCTCGTGGTACTTCCTGGATGACGCTCAATGAATCAGGCAAATAATTGTTATTCACACAAAAGATGCAAATAATATTTTCGTTTAAATTCAAAAAAAATTATTCAAAACAACTATTATATAATAATAAAGGAATCAGGTTGGATGTTTGCAAATCTTGAAAAACTGCATAACGACCTGGTGTTTGCACCTCGATAACAAACGGGAATTTGTCGTATTTTTTTTTAAATGGCCAATTTTATTTTAGTGAGCACTTTTTAAGCTAACTTTTGATATGTGTGACGACCTGGGAAACTACATTAGGTGGAAAAAAAAATTGAAAATTCAAGTAAGCTAGAAAAAGAAATATAAAAACAAATCTCGTTCCAATCGTTCTCCCTAAACCGGAATCTATGCAATGTAAAATATTTTTATAATATAAAATTTTGAAATGAATTTCCCATTTTTCACTTCTAGGTCAACCACAGATATTTTATAGTAGTCACGAATGCCGGGGCTTTTGTTCATAATAAAATATAATTTTGTATTTTATGTTGTTAGCCCACCGCCCAATGAAGCAAATTATTTAATTAATTTTTCCAAATTTTTATTTATTTTCAGATCCCAGATTGACCATCTCAGAACCAAGGTATGAATTACTAATTAATTTTTCAATTCTATTAAATTAAATTTTATACTTTTTTCTTGCGAATTGATAAGCAAAACCTCATCTTATAACTGAGAGGGAAAACAATTTCATATGCAAATTTTGTTACCCAAATTTTGTTTTTATTTGTTGGAAGTGCCTGTCGTGGAAAACAACTTTATTCAATTTTTTTTTAATTAAATTTTTCAACCTTTACTCACAACAACAACAATCTCGTTTTATTTTTTATTTTTTTAACTTTTCTAATGACTTTTAAATTTATTTTTTGTGCAATTCATAAATTTAAGTGTTTGGACGTGAGCTAACAATTACCTTTAGAACAATAAACAAACACAAAAAATTACAATTTCTACTTTGCTTTTATGAAGGCATTTTCACGTTCGAATAATAGAATTTTCCTCCTTTTTCTGCGCTTTACTCGATATGAGTATATGATGCTGCACTAGACTAGCTATATATGATATACATATATGTAAAGACATATAGTAGATAAATATACAAGCATATTATTGTACAGTGTACGTTGTATCAAAAAAAAAAAAACGTTTCAATTCTGTCTGGAAATTGACGAGTTTGGAAATGTTGGAAACAAAGTAAATTATATTTTTAGTATTTGTTTACTTCAAATCGATTTTCATTTTATGGGCAACTCTCGACTTGTGTGAGTAAGTAATTCTGTTGAAATTTGAGTGTCGAATAAGTTTACAATTGTACATGGTCATGATAAATTGCAATTTTAAATTGAAAATTTAATTGAATTTTTTTCGCGAAAGTGGTTGTAAAAAAATAAATTTTCAGTATTCGGTGGAATACGAGTATTACTCCTTAGTACAATATTATAGCTTTTGTAGTTTTCACTAAAGATTTTCGAAAGTATGTACGAAATACCGGTAAAACCGGATTTGCATAGACATCTTTAGACTTATGTGTTGATAGCCATCAAATGTCTACGAGATCGAGTGTAAAGTTCAATAACGTGCTAATCGTGTTTTAATTTCGTGTAAAAATCAGGTTATAATAAAACAGATCAACCCCCGGATCAACTCAATTATCTCTACGTGATTAACCTCCACGAATTTTCAGCCCGAAATTATAACTTTTGTGTTAGGCATATAGTCGTTTGAATTTTGACAATAAGCTGAGAAATTTTCGGAAAAACTCTATTTGGAATTATCAGGATAAAGTCATTTGAATCTCGCTGCACACGCGATTTACGAGCACTCGACACTTCTGACGCCAGATTTGTTGAATTTTTGACTACAAACCATATACAATTCCAGCAACAGAATTTTTTTGGAAATATTTCAGTTCTCGATGACGAGACAACTAAAGAATATTATTGTTGTTGTAAATGAGAGAGGCTGATGGATAATTAGCGTGTTCCGAGGTACAAATACAATATGCGCCTCTCTCATTATTTTGTGAAGACCTCGATCATGATGAAGGATCAAAATTTAAAACAAGTCGTCGATTTTTTGCTGAACGACATGTAACTCTTGACCAGCTCAGAGTAGTTGGCAGTCGAAGAATTTACTATCGAGAATTGCCTGCAGCATCCTCCTTCGATAATTGTTGTGGATTTTGACAATTAATAATTCCGCAGTGACAACAAACGGACCAGGATCAGATATTCGGGCTCGTGTTAGATTTTGATGACGTCACATAAAACCTGTATACTATACATCACCTTCTTTCAAAATTCTTACAAACCTTTCTATCTTTCCATTTGATAATGGACGGGAAAGAGCTTTTTTAAGTGATCAATATACTACTGCGTCGACAGAACATGAAAATCTGTTGAATCTGTTGAAATGCTGTCCCATTAACTAGAGGCTAGAGGTTTAGTATGCAACAGGGCTTAAACTTTTTTCCGCGGACTGAGAGGAATTATAACTCCAGTAAACTCAGTATGGTATTGAATACAAAAATGGAATTGCTTCTTACTTGAAATTCCTGAAGATCTCGATTTTCGACAGAGTCTGGCCATCCTTTCTTCACATAGAACTGAACACTCGCTTGAACGTATTCTCTAGCTCTTTTTGCAGATATTTGTTTACTATTAAAGGGAAACTTTCCCTACATTTCGTAACATTCTTTCTTCATTTGAGATGACCCTCCACGTTTTTCTCGGTGAAACAGTGATACGAAGGGCTTATGATCCGTCTCTCCAGAATAAATTCACTGCTATAGAGATATTGGTGACTCTTACAGACAAAAATTATCAAAAGTGATTCTTTCTCAATCTGATTATATTTTTCTTCTGTGATGAGAAATCTCACTTATGTAGTTGAAATACTCCGTACAAACTCCAACTTGATTGGCAAATAATGCATTTACTTTTAGCATAATGCATGGTAATGCCATAAAAACCTCTCAACTATTCGATTTGCAAATCAAATCATTTCCGAATTGTAAAAATTAAAGCAAAAGCTCTTTGTGCACGTATAGAAAATAAGAAATAAGCAACATTTTATTTTTTTTTTACTTTCATCTGAAAGATTTTTGAACCATCTTACAATCAAATTTAGACGAATATGCAAATATAAAATTGAGTTACATATAATAAGATAAGATTTTATTTTGAGATTGTACCAGAGTACGATGAAAATACGCTTCATGGTGTACAAATAAAAATTTGTTGCTTAGATCTTTGATAATTTTTTTACATTTATGTAACTCAATAAAGCACACGTTAGATATATACGGTTTGCATTTACCAGAGGGGAACAAAGTTCGATTTGGTTCAAAATCGAGATATTTTTTTTCTATTTTGATGTTAGTGAAGTGTCAATATTTAAAGTAATTTACCGTTTATACTTAGTTATGGGTTGTATTTACTTTATACTGAAAATTTTTCCTTCTTTTTATGTAATTACCATATTATGATTATTATTTACAAAATAAGATTTTATATATTTTTTTTTTTTGTATGAAGTGTCGTTGTAAATCAGTTTAGAATTTTCCGGGTGTTTAGCAAACCACCTCTCCGCACACAAATAAATTCGGTATTTTGACTGTCGCAAAAATATACGAAACAAGCAACCAAACCCAAAAGATGGGAAAAAGCTTTTCTTATTTTCATTTGAAATTTTATTTTTTTTATACACATTCCAAATTGCGACATCAACACAAGAAATAAACAAATTTTTTTTTAATAAATGGTCGAACTCAAACCATAAAACACAATTTCCTTTTATCCTTCCTCTTTCCTGATTTTTCCGGTTTTGTTACTGTTATTATTTATTTAAATATGTATTTATGCTAAACGAAACACCATATACACACACACAGACACACACGTAGACACCAAGTTTCAAAGTATAATAATTGAGAGCTTTTTTGTGCTGTGTGTCTCATATTCTTAGTGCTTTTTGTGCAGAAATGTGTTGGCACGTCGTAATTGCTGTTATACAATAATAATGATACAGTAAAAAAAAATTGTGGATAAAGTTTTTAGTACAGTTAAGTGTGATATACTGTCTGAATTTGTAAAATTTTGTAAAGCATTTTTTATATGTCATTTGTTGACTGTATAGTTAAATGGCTCAATTACGAAAAGCAAAAAAAAACTCGTGCCATATTAAAATATTAGTAAGCCACACCATAGCCAAAACCAACATTTGTCTTTGGCCAACATTTATTGTTTGTCTTGGTGTAAGTTTGGCTGAGATTCTAAACTCAGCAAGACATAATTTTCATAACTGAATCAACTCATTGTAATTGAATTTTATAGTTTCTGTGGTACGGTTATCATCTCCTTTAAAACCTACGCTTGACTTTTTATCTTAACATTGTCTTTCGATACCTTTGCTTATAACCGAAAAACAGCTGCAGCCCTTGTGTTCAATGCATTAGTCGCAATGTCACTAATCAAAATTTGTACATGTGAACGACACAATTGTAATTTCGAAACCAAACTTCTCGCTAAAACTCGATTCTCGCTAAAACGTTCATTCTTGACTAAAACTTAAGATGTCGGAAAATTTGACACCAATGTGAAACTGGCCGGAAAAGTATCCCGAAAAGGTGTGTCTTTGCTTAATCTATAATAATTTCGGGCTGAACCGATAAATTTAGAAAAACTGCATTACCTCTACTTCTTATCCCGATTTTCTTTTGCATTATCATACTACCACACGAAAACCGGGCGTTGTTTCCGCCCAATTTAAACGCATTATTATTTAAAATTAAATAACCTTTCATAATTGGTACAACATTCCATAATTTGAAACAAAAAAATTTTGAATTGTGCATTTGTCCTGGTAAAAAAGAACCGATCATTTTAAACCGATTACACGCAAACATAAAGGCGGCATAATGTATTGAAAAGCGAATGAAATGTCGATTCAAACTTAGGCATCTATCGAAAATTAAGTTGTTTTCCGATTTTTTCTCTCAGTGTGGAAATGAATTCAAAACAGTTGGAATTCAGTTAGTTGGAAAGAATTCAATGTATTTTATTCGAGTGGAATGAAATCGAATATACAGACGCAAATCAATACAATGCATTGTGGTAAATAATATTTTTCGTTTTGTTCTCCGGCGTGTATAATGAACAACGATGATGCTTCGTATACGTTCTTTTGATGTGCATTCAAAAGCGGGACATTCGTTTGTATTATTTGGCTCAATGAATCTCGATCGCACACTTGCTCTCGTTGCAATTCACGATAAAATGTATCGAGCATCAAAAGAATTGTTTTAGCCGCACACAAGAACGCATTTGCCTTCGATCATGCTCAAAGCTTTGTCATTCATTTCAAGCTCATAACTCAATGTTGCAGTGCAAACTCGATCCAAAATGTCGTCAGCCATCTCGTCCTTGTAAATTTGTTCCACAATTCCAAATCCATCAATAATAATCGCGAACAATGAGCAAATTTGATTTGCCGGTGTAGAAACAGTGGCATCGGCGGGTGTTGAGTCCCAATGTTAGTCGAAATATACATGTTGTCCATTCTCCAAGTGCATCCACAAATTTTGAACAGTGGGTTGACATCCGTGTATTTCAAATGAGAAAATACAACAAATCGCCTCATTGCAACTGACATTTCGGCCCAATTAAAATTTTGAACACTTCGCCATTTGCATCAGCAATGCCAAACACTACCGGGTCGCTATCTTTTTTCACGTATTTCAGACATATGTAGCTGCTTCACTTGCCAAATCGATTAACTTCATTTGTTAAATTTTTTTAAATTTTTATATCAAAGCACGAATATGTTTGAATTTCACAATTTTCTGAGATTTTTCAAGCTTTGCTTCGAGTTTTGGCGCTTTACAGCGTCCAAAATCATCAAAACATGCAAAAAATTCAAAATTTCATAGAAATAAAATTCCATTTGCTTCGGGTGTTCCCAGAAGTTTCCAAGTTTTCTGCTCAGATTTTCCAATTTTTCTCTTCTAAAAAAACCTTCTGGATCGGATGCGCGCGAACCATTAACATCATTTTTCGATTTTCCGACTTTTTCGGCGAGTGTTCCCAAAATTTTCTTTCGTAAAAACCATCTGCTGGAAATTGCGAACACAATGAAAAAAGATTGAGCCAGATTGGTTCAGCCGTTCTCACATACATTTTTTACAACATTTTTATAAATTTAGATGTATTCAAATTTCAAAACATTGAATTTAAATTTTTTATATTTCTACTACTATACAATTTACGCTTATGCAGCATACTATAAAAATGAATAATTTGTCGGTCAGAAGAAATCATTTGAGTGTTGAGGATTGCGTGAGGGCCATCACATTAGTTGAAGAAGGAAGAGCTAAGTCTTACGTTGCACAACTGTTAAGAGTGGACCAATCCACAATATCAAAAGTGATCAAACGATTCCATGATAATGGACAGTATCATCGTCGTGCTGGTAGTGGGAGAAATCGATGTACAACACTCGTATAATAAATTAATTTGCTTTAGAAAACGGTTCGTAACTGGACGAATCATCAAATCAAACGGGTTAATCGGATCCCGAGATGCACCCATTAGTGAAAGGACCGTGCGTCGACGAATCAAGGAATTCAATGTGACTGTAAGAAGGCCTGCCTTATGTCCAAAGTTGTCTACAGCACACCGCAGAGCTCGTTTAACATTTGCTCTCGAACATGAAAACTGGACAATGGAACAATGGGCCAATGTTTTGTTCTCCGACGAGTCTAGATTTTGCTTTGGATCATCAGACCGTCGGATGAGAGTTTATCGTCGGCCTTCGTTTTCGATTAAATTTTATTTAATAATAGATATTTCGTTGAGAATTCCCCTTATAAATGAAGCAAAAATAATTATGCGTTTTTTTGCCCATAAATATATAGATGATACGTGATTTATTGAAAATTTATTATAATGAGCATTTTAAATATTTTAATGTTAAACAATTTCTTTTGTTTTATCAATATTTATTATAATTTTTGTTTCGATTTTAATATAAAATAAATACACTGTTAAAATTGCACACCTCCAAAAATTTTGTCCAAGAAAAAAAAAATTGTGTCCAAAAACTTCATAAAGAACACTCGCGTAAATTTTTGTCTAAAAACTTTTGCCCAAGAACTTCACACCGGAAAACAAGTATATAAAATATATCACGATATATAATAATTTGGAATGTAAAAATATATGTATATTATCAATATATTGTGGTTTCAGTGGTTGACACATAGGCCATTTTTGACCCATTGTGATACCACTCATACACGCTACATAATTAACCCATTACCTATTCACCTACTGACACAACTACAGTATACCACCTGCACATTGCAATCTCTCTGTACATGGACGGTGGGTCGGCACCGAATTCTGCACTCCATCAGAGGGCCTTAGTTGTGTTTATTAACATCATCGATTGTAATCGATGATGAAAATTCGATTTTGCATCTGGCCTCTGATAAGATTCGACCAGAGATGTACATAACAAGCAAAGAAAGTAAAAATTAAATAATTATGAATATTATAGTCATACACAACATATATATATACACCCCTTTACCGGCCACACAATTGTGTGGATAAGGCAAACGAATCATGTGAAATATTTATGGTTGTATGTGTTTTGAACCAACTTACACATTTGTGTATTCCTTTTTAACTTATATTCGTCCGAAAAAAGCACTATAACTATACACACAATTGTGTTAGTTGTACTTCAAATCAAGCGACATTTTTCATCAAAACCGTCATTACAAACTATGTTTTTTACTCACACATTTGTGTGGTTTGTACTTCAATTGAGCCAATTTTTTTTTCTTGGTCGGCAAAGGGATCTACTTTTAATAATTTTTACAAATTCTGCAAACTTTTCAAATTTTACAAATTTTACACTTTTTACAATTTTTACAAATTACTTATAATTTATAATTATTACTTATTTTACGATTTTTTCAAATTTTACAAATTTTTTACTATTTTTACAAATTTTACTAATTTTACAAATTTTTCAAATTTTTACAAATATTTTACAATACATTATAAATTTAACAAATTTTTCAAATTTTACATTTACAAATTTTACAAATTTTACGATTATTACGATTTTTACAATACATATATGCTTATTTTAAAATTTTTACAAATTTTAAAATTTTTACAATTTTTACAAATTTTACAAATTTTTTACTTTTTACAAATTCTGTAAACTTTACATTTTCTAAAAATTTTACCAATTTTACAAAATTTAAAATTATTACTTATTTTACAATTTTTCAAATTTTACAAAATTTTACAATTTTGATTTTACAATTTTTACAAATTTTACAAATTTTTCAAATTTTTCAAATTTTCCCAATTTTTAAAATTTTTCAACTTTTTCAAATTTTTACAAATTTTATATTTACAAATTTTACGATTATTACGATTTTTATAAACTACGCTTATTTTAAAATTTTTACAAATTTTACAATTTTTTCAATTTTTACAGTTTTTACAATTTTTACAATTTTTACAATTTTTACAAATTTTACAAATTTTACACTTTTTACAATTTTTACAAATTTTACAAACTTAACGATTTTTCAAATTTTAAATTTTTTTTATAATTCTTTTACATTTTTTACCATTTTTATAAATTTTACAAATTTTTCAAATTTTTAAAATATTTTCTCATTTCACAAATTGTTTACAACTTAATTAAAATTTTACAATTTTTTACATTATATACTTTTTACAATTTTTACAAATTCTGCAAACTTTACAAATTTTACATTTTCTAAAATTTTTACCAATTTTACAAAATTTAAAATTATTACTTATTTTACAATTTTTCAAATTTTCCAAATTGTTTACAATTTTTTTTACTAATTTTACATATTTTACTAGTTTTACAAATTTCCAATTTTTAAAATTTTTCAGATTTCACAACTTTTTTAAATCTTTACAAAAATTTTACACATTTTACAAATTTTTCAAATTTTACATTTAAAAATTTACATTTACATTTACATTTACATTTATATGTTACATTTACATTTACATTTACATTTACATTTACATTTACATTTACATTTACATTTACATTTACATTTACATTTACATTTACATTTACATTTACATTTACATTTACATTTACATTTACATTTACATTTACATTTACATTTACATTTACATTTACATTTACATTTACATTTACATTTACATTTACATTTACATTTACATTTACATTTACATTTACATTTACATTTACATTTACATTTACATTTACATTTACATTTACATTTACATTTACATTTACATTTACATTTACATTTACATTTACATTTACATTTACATTTACATTTACATTTACATTTACATTTACATTTACATTTACATTTACATTTACATTTACATTTACATTTACATTTACATTTACATTTACATTTACATTTACATTTACATTTACATTTACATTTACATTTACATTTACATTTACATTTACATTTACATTTACATTTACATTTACATTTACATTTACATTTACATTTACATTTACATTTACATTTACATTTACATTTACATTTACATTTACATTTACATTTACATTTACATTTACATTTACATTTACATTTACATTTACATTTACATTTACATTTACATTTACATTTACATTTACATTTACATTTACATTTACATTTACATTTACATTTACATTTACATTTACATTTACATTTACATTTACATTTACATTTACATTTACATTTACATTTACATTTACATTTACATTTACATTTACATTTACATTTACATTTACATTTACATTTACATTTACATTTACATTTACATTTACATTTACATTTACATTTACATTTACATCAAATTTACATTTACATTTACAAATTTAGCTAATTTTACAAATTTTACAAATCTTATAAAGGACCCCGCAATAATCTTAAGGAAATTGGGTTTCGGTCAAATTTTTTGAATTTTTGATATGTTGTACATTTTGTCATCTTGAACAAAAGTCTCTATAAGCACAAAGTTCCAAATTCAATATTTTGGCAGCTACGGAGCTCCAAAGCTCCACAGATCCGTTACAAATCTATTCATTTTTAATACTATTTATAGATGTCAAAGGCATATTTTAATTATTTAAATATATAAGATTATTTTTTTGAGGTCGTTGAATTCAATTCGAATGTCAGATTGGAAAAATTGACAGTTGACAGCTGTCAATTCACTGTCAAAGTAGAATAAAAAAGTAAATATTCTTTTTTGACATTGAGAGGTTATGTTTTTGAGGTCATTGAATTCAATTCTAATATCAGATTGGAAAAATTGACAGTTGACAGCTGTCAATTAATTGTCAAAGTAGAATAAAAAACTAAATATTCTCTTTTGACATTGAGAGTTTATGTTTTTGAGGTCACTGAACTTAAATCTAATGCCAGATCGGAGAAAATGATAGTTGACAGCTGTCAATGAAATGTCGAAGAAGGATAAAAAACTATAAGAAGGAGGATAAAACATAAACTCTCAATGTCAAAAGAGAATATTTACTTTTTTATTCTACTTTGACAGTGAATTGACAGCTGTCAACTGTCAATTTTTCAAATCTGACATTAGAATTGAATTCAGCGACCTTAAAAAAATAATCTTATATATTTAAATAATTAAAATATGCTTTTGACATCTATAAATTGTATTGAAAATGAATAGTTTTGTAACGGATCTGTGGAGCTTTGGAGCTCCGTAGCTGCCAAAATATTGAATTTGGAGCTTTGTGCCCATGGAGACTTTTGTTCAAGATGAAAAAGTATACAACAAATCAAAAATTCACAAAATTTTGATTTGACCGAAACCCAATTTTCATCAGATTATTGCGGCGTCCTTTATGAATTATAGCTGGTTATGTTGGTTGTTGCGTTATACGTTATGTCCCTTGTTTTGTTGCGGGCCAATTAATGGTTAATACGAATCGGGTTGTTGTGGCGCAACCACCCACGCGGATCCGTGGGCTTCCTGAAAGATAGGAAAAAGTCGTGGCTAACGATGGACAATACTTTGAATAAAATACATTGTAACAATTTTTCTGAATAAAGCTTCGAAGTTATAAAAAAACTCAAAATGTATATAAAATAGCTGACCGTGCAGTGATCCGACTGTTAAATCAACATTTCGTCACCTCAGTATTTAAGTGATATATACACATTAATGACGTTTTTGAGTTTGTGACGCTGTCCTTACTAAAAAAAATAAGATCTTTCGATTGGTAGTTTCAGAATGTTCGTATCTGTTTTCGTTTTTGAGATATTCAGTGTGATTAATGTTACAAAAACAGTTTTCATCATGACACTTCCGTATTTGTTTGTTACATAATACAATTACATGTATGTATGTGACGTAATTACTACCATTTTTCGACGAAATCATTTTACAATTTATGTGTTACAAACATACAATTAAAACACTAAAAAAGATTTAAAATAGATAAATACTGAAATTAACTCAATATAATAATGGTACTTACATACTAACCTGCAATCATACAACTCTCTCAAATGAGAATTATGTGATACATACGTGCAATAGGTAAGTAGTTAAAGCACTGTACGCTGAAAAAGGTTCAGGATTTGTTTGATATATACATACACTTAAATTGATAACACAATCGTAACCAAAAATTATACACATTATTTATCTGATATAAACATACAATTATTAAAAAAAATTAATTCAAATGGCTAATTTAGAATTTGTATGATATTTACGTACAATGATATTGAAATTTGCAATATAAAACTAAATCATAAGTTTGGGTTTAAATGTTACACGCATACAATTTTGTTCGCTATAAAACATAATAGGAGTTAGTTAGTTTCGAATTTATCTGATTCAAGCATACGTTAGTTTCGAAAATTTACATAAATCAAACTCGAAATTTCGAATATGTTTGATGCAAACATACAATTGACAGGTTTTTAATACGTATGGTGCTGCATGCCTACATCTACATTCCGAACAATTCTGATAGTACGTATTATTTAAAATATTTAGTCTTTCCTTAAACGTTGAACGATTAGCAGCGCGGGTCATGAGTGACAGGTATTTTTAATTATTTTATTTTATTATACATAATTATTTAATAATAATAATGCAAAACAACAAGTCTCCTGCTAAAATGATATAACGGTATTTACTAAATTACGGTTATTTGTTTGCTCTCGCTGGTAAAACGACTTGGTTAAAATCATGTTAACAATTTTAAAATTTGCGATAGATGCAATGTCCGAAACAATAGTGCGTATAACGGGTTTGCAGGTGTTCTGTTTTGTTGTTTAGAACAATATTATTTCTAACGGAATATTTACACAAATATACTGATTATTTGTTTAAGTAGTGGTGTGTAAAGCGTATTTATTATTTTAAGATCTTCACCTGCACCTGAATTATCAGAGGAAATTGTATATGCAATGGACGGTATTTTGGATGAAATTGATAAAATTGAATTTATTATTGGTATGTATTAAATATAATTAAATTAAAATTAGTAGAATGCAATGAGTTTAAAATTGCAAATACGACTAAAGTTTATGACGAGCACGCTCAGTTGTCGGACAAAAGCCTAAATAATATAATTATTTAGGGAATTTAGCTGAAGGTATTTTTGCATTAGACGTTACCATTGCACCGTTGTGCAAAATTAATTCATCAAATCGAATAAAGGATGTATTTGCTGTTGAAAGGTAAGCTCAAACGTTTGAAACATTTTCTTATAAGCTTAATTTTTATTTTTATTTGGTTTCACAGTGAAAATAATATTTTGGACTTTGATCCAGATTACTCGTTAGAAGGTCCTAATTATGAAGGTGTTTTGGATTCTGATAGTAGTCTAGATTTGCCAGTCACAAAAAGATTTAAGAAAAATAATACCAACATTTTACACAAATATAGCAAGCCTGTACTAACACCAAAAAATATTCCACCGGCAAACATAACAAATTTCTACGCCAAGTAATTCTGTTGTTGTGAAGGAAAGTACACCACCATCTCGCAAAAGAACAAAGAATGTAGCTGATTGGAAAAGCACTATAAGGCACCTAAACCGACAAAAAGGTAAACCGTATGTTGACCTTAAGGGTAATGAACGTCCTTTAAGAGCAGTGAAACTATTCGAATGTTCGTTGTATACCGGTGTTCTAATTTCATTCAACCTTGCCGAAGACAAGCAATGCATGAGGGGTTTTGGATGTTAGACGAAATTTCCTGCTAAAAGAATATCGAAGATGGATCCAAAAAAAAACGACTTAATATTTATCATAATTTTTTTCAACACGAAGGTAAATCAGTTAGAGTCTGCAAGCAATTTTTTTTTAAACACTTTGGACATAAGTTCCAGAAGATTTCAATGGTTTTTTACTAATAAGCTCGACAAAACAACAGGGATACCCTCCTCTCCGAAAAAGGGTAAACATATCAAAAGAAAAACACCAGATTCTAAAATCCAAGAAATCAAAAAGCATATTGAAAGTTTTCCTCGAGTTGAGTCGCATTATTGTCGCGAAATACGCAGAAAGTCTATTTGAGTCCGAATCATTCAATTCGAAAAATGTATTACCTCTACAAAGAATCGTGCGAGGGATCACCAGTTAAAAAGAATATTTACGAGCGAGTATTCAACGAATCATATAATTGTGCTTTTCATTTGCCAAAGAAAGATCAGTGCGATACGTGCACCTTATTCAAGGGTGAAACGGGTTTAGACGAGGCCAACCAAGGCAAATATCACCACCATCAAATAAATAAAACCCTCGCAAAAACAGATCGTGATGCGGATAGAAAAAACAAAGATTCAGGAATAGCGATCATAACTTATGACTTACAAAACGTGGTCGAGTTGCCAAAAGCTGAGGTATCCAATTTGTATTATAAACGAAATTTGCTGTGTATAATTTGACTGGACATTGTAATTTAAATAAAATTACATATTGTAGCATATGGACCGAGGCTCAAAGCGGGCGGGCCGGAAATAATTTAGCTGGTGCTCCTTTTAAAATTTTGAAGGCTGTTATGCTAGATTGTCTTAACGTGAACAAAGTCATTCTGTGGTCCGACAGTTTTGTTGCGCAAAATAAAAATCGCATCAACACAACTATGATCATTAAGTTTTTGCAAGACCACTCCAAAGTAACAAGCGTGATTCATAAATATTCCGAGCCAGGGCACTCACAACTTCAGGAAGTGGATTCGGTACATAGCGCTATCGAGCGACACTTACGTGGAATCGCTATTTACAGCCCGGTTTCACTATTGAAACGATTGAAAAAACTTATACGAAATAGTTACTTTACGACTAATGCAATTGAAAGACTTTTTCCATTGCAACTTAGCCCCCAAAATTTTTATTAATATGGTTCGATTTATTCAAGTATGCCTACTCGAATATCAAGCAAACGACTTAAACATATTACCAAAAACTAACGGGTGATTTTTTAAGAGCTTGAGAACTTTTTTTTAAAAAAAAACGCATAAAATTTGCAAAATCTCATCGGTTCTTTATTTGAAACGTTAGATTGGTCCATGACATTTACTTTTTGAAGATAATTTCATTTAAATGTTGACCGCGGCTGCGTCTTAGGTGGTCCATTCGGAAAGTCCAATTTTGGGCAACTTTTTCGAGCATTTCGGCCGGAATAGCCCGAATTTCTTCGGAAATGTTGTCTTCCAAAACTGGAATAGTTGCTGGCTTATTTCTGTAGACTTTAGACTTGACGTAGCTCCACAAAAAATAGTCTAAAGGCGTCAAATCGCATGATCTTGGTGGCCAACTTACCGGGCCATTTCTTGAGATGAATTGTTCTCCGAAGTTTTTCCTCAAAATGGCCATAGAATCGCGAGCTGTGTGGCATGTAGCGCCATCTTGTTGAAACCACATGTCAACTAAGTTCAGTTCTTCCATTTTTGGCAACAAAAAGTTTGTTAGCATCGAACGATAGCGATCGCCATTCACCGTAACGTTGCGTCCAACAGCATCTTTGAAAAAATACGGTCCAATGATTCCACCAGCGTACAAACCACACCAAACAGTGCATTTTTCGGGATGCATGGGCAGTTCTTGAACGGCTTCTGGTTGCTCTTCACTCCAAATGCGGCAATTTTGCTTATTTACGTAGCCATTCAACCAGAAATGAGCCTCATCGCTGAACAAAATTTGTCGATAAAAAAGCGGATTTTCTGCCAACTTTTCTAGGGCCCATTCACTGAAAATTCGACGTTGTGGCAGATCGTTCGGCTTCAGTTCTTGCAGGAGCTGTATTTTATACGGTTTTACACCAAGATCTTTGCGTAAAATCTTCCATGTCGTCGAATAACACAAACCCAATTGCTACGAACGGCGACGAATCGACATTTCACGGTCTTCAGCAACACTCTCAGAAACAGACGCAATATTCTCTTCTGTACGCACTGTACGCATTCGTGTGGTTGGTTTAATGTCCAATAAAGTAAACTGAGTGCGAAACTTGGTCACAATCGCATTAATTGTTTGCTCACTTGGTCGATTATGTAGACCATAAATCGGACGTAAATCGCGAAACACTTTTCGAACCGAACACTGATTTTTGTAATATAATTCAATTATTTGCAAGCGTTGCTCGTTAGTAAGTCTATTCATTATGAAATGTCAAAGCATACTGAGCATCTTTCTCTTTGACACCTTGTCTGAAATCCCGCGTGATCTGTCAAATACTAATGCATGAAAATCCTAACCACAAAAAAATCACCCTTTATAAGAAATACAAAGACAAGCCATATGGTGAAAAAACGGTAATCAGATTCAAAATGATGATTTACAGTGGAACTTGAATAGTCGCTTACGATTCGAAGAGAATAAGTAAAGAAAACAATATAAAACAACTCTCCGTTCTCATTTTCAGAGTTTTTTTGTATGTTTTTTTTTATTTTCAACAAAATATAGCTGTGTGTTATTATGTGTAATGTAAATTGGAATAATAATGAAAACGAATATTTTCGTCAACTCAAAGACATTTTGGGCCTTTGCGGTTGTTTATGTGTTTCAGTTATTGAAAATGGGTTTATCGCAGCATTGATTAAAATTACATTTATCGTTAAAACTTTATCGTGTACCGAGTTTCTTAAAAATAAAACGGCATCGAATAAATCAATTAAAACCAAAACAAAAAATGCAAAATACAATCTGAAAATAAAATGGTCATGGTAAACGGTTCTAAGTCCGGAAAGATGTTTCTAACTATAAATTGTTGAAATAATTTAACAAATTTATTGTGTATTTCCTAATTGTTCATCGAAAATTGAGCTTTTTTGAGCGAAGCAAGCTATGTCGTGAGATCACAGCTTTTCATTTTACTTTGCAAAGCAGAAATAAGTGAAACCGTTCTCACAGAGCTTAGCTCAACACACTCGTAACAATGATTTGTTTAAAATAGCAAGATAGAAACATCGTTTCATACGAGATTGTTAGCGATGTACTCGTAAGCTGATCATTTATCTTCTAAACGGAAATAAAACATTTAAATCTCTGGGTGTATAGAAGGCGTTGATTATTTGCCATGTATGATATACACCCATACCTCACTATACGGTCGCTCTTTATACGGCATTTCACTATAACGTCCCTCTTCAATTAAGGCACGTTTTCGATTTACGGCCTAAAATGTTTCGCTATAACGGCAAAAAGAACTTTTTTTTTGTCGATATATCTACATGTTGCCAATCTCCTGAAATTAGTCAAAACATTTTGGATCTAGCACATGATCTCAGCTTTGAAGGTTTGAACGAACGTGATGTGCTTGATCTACTTGAAGCTGATAGGGAACCCCTTTCATATGAGAAACTCATTCAGTTGCAAGCAGAACCGGCATTTGATGAAGAGACAGAGCCTGTTTTATCCAAACAGCTAATATTAAAAAATTTGTTGCTTTTTCCTATTTCGAACAAGGAATAAACATCCTCCTTGAAAAGGATCCTGACGTCGAACGTAGCGCTAAAGTTTCTCGAGGAATTAACTCAGCCATTAGCTGTTATAAATCACTGAAGAACGAAATAGACAAGACGGCAAGACAAACAACGTTGGACAATCCTTACCAGCGAAAAATGATGACGACAATGATCTGCAGGTTACCATTTCTTCATCGTCTTCAGATTAAAGCCATTTTAAAAAAAAATTATGTACATATTTTATGTAACATGAAGTTGTTTCATTTTTGTTCTTAGATTACATATTGTTGGTTTTTGGAGTCTGATATTATTTTATGTACAAACATGTATGTACTTGTTATGTATGTATTTATGATTTAAATGAAATAGAAAGATAAAATACATTTTAAATGATAAACCATGTTAAATATTTAACAAATTTGGAACCGATTATATTGAATTTGTATGAATTTGTATTAGAATAATTGATTCCTTATACGGCTTTTTGCTTTGCGGCCAAGTTTCGTGGAACGTATCTAGGCCGTAAAGCGAGGTATGGGTGTATAATGTTTGATTTATTTGAGCTTTACCTACCAAAATGGGAAGCAGTGAGAAAAAAGCTGGTGTCAGCCTTGAAACTGAGCTTTTGTGTGCAAGGAGCCTTACAATGTTTACTGCTACCAAAATTTTGTTTGTAAATTTTAGTAAGAAATACCTCTGTATGTGTTAGACAAATTAATTTCTACTTAATTATGCTTTCTAAAAAGTGGTTGCAAACTTCAGGACAAATAATTTTGAAATTAATCTTATTTAAAAATTTTTCTTATTTCCTTCGCTCTAGAAAATTCAGCAAAAACACTGGAGGACTTGATGATATGAAATTTTAGTTTATGTCGCTATAAATGGAACTCACTGCCATTGCCTAATCGAATTAAATTTAAATTAAATATTCAGAAAAAATTGAATTCAAACATGGATTAACTTGTTAAATATAATTGTGCCTAATGAGCTTTTTTAGGCACAGCTTTCTTAGCAAGAACTCAATATAGAGAATGCATTTTAGAATTTCAGTTTCGTCTGACTAATTAAATTTTCTACCTGTTTATGATCAAACTCGGTTCACAATAGCTGTATTACATTGGAAAATAAAATATTCGAGGAGAGTTTTTGATTTAGAAGTTTTGTGTATGAATTTATCATAGCGAAAGAAAATTGTTCATCATAGTTGGCGTTGTTTTTCGGTAGTATAATGAAATTCGAGTCAGTATTATATAATTCTTATTTTTTTTTATTTCAGACACAAAACTTTAAATTAAAAACTAGTTTAATGTTATACGAATATTTAATAATGAAATACAGCTATTTAAAATTAAGAATTACATAAGTCATAATTAAAAAACATATTTTTTATTTCTGATATTACTTTAGCAGATAAAGAAAATTTCATTATAAAAATTAATTCAGTTATGATTCACCCCATCTATGAAGGTTAACATCTGCAGTCTCTTGTTTGTGCTATTAAGCGTTTAAAATTTTGAATTTCGGATGTTTAGTAATTGTGATCGATTTATTTTGCATTTTTGTGTTGGAGTCGTTATATTTTCTCGGCTTGTTGGTGGCTATAAATTTCTTTGTTCTCCATTTTGAATGTTTCCTGAGCATAATAAGTAATACATTGGGGTAGATACTCGATCGGCTAGCAAGCAAGCAATTTGCTAGCCAAAATCCTGGCTACTCAATCAATTTTACCAAAGAAATTTGAATTTCAAATTATGTTTTTCAAAAATTTTTTATTTTTTTTGCGATTGCACAGTAAATTTTGCGGTTTCAAAAAATGAACAGCAAATTTTTGCGTTGTTTTGCTGTGCAATTGCAAAAATAAACAAAAATTTTATAAAAAATATTATTTGAAATTTAAATTTTCTTTGTAAAATTGATTGAGTAGCCAGGATTTCGGCTATCAAATTGCTTGCTTGCTAGCCGATCGAGTATCTACCCTATTATCTAATACATCTGGATGTTTTCATTAAACCAATGCTGGTACTCCCTGTTTTTAACTGTTTGTGCCACGCAATTTATGTGTGTTATTTATTTAATTATTATAAAAAAAATATTTATTTTCACTTTATTTTTCTTTACAACTTTATTAAACTTATATAACAATTTTTTCGATCTCTTTAGAGTCGGGAATCAACACTGTATACTCTTCAGAGTTTGAATATTGAATGATTTTCTTATTGGCTAATTAATTGTCTTAACATAAATCTTAATACTTGTTTCAACGTGTTTAATTTCTTATCTCTAATTCCTGGAAATTTCTTTATGCATAATTGCATCTTTATTATTTTATTATAATATGATATTTTATTGAATCAAAGTAAAATGTGTTTCAATACATTGTATTATCTATAATTTTCATTCTTGGAAATTATTTTACTTTAGTGTGAAATTTTGTTTTGTCTTTCAATATTTATCTTTAAAATAATATTGTTGAATGAGCATTTTTATCTTCAACTTTACTGGTTTCATAGAATGTAACTCGCAGACAACGCTCACGTAGCTCTTGATGTTTTCCATATGAAGCTGCATTATAAACAAATTTTTTAAAATATCAATGTGCAATTTTGAAATATTAAAAAATGTATCACTCGGCTTCAAAGTTACTATTGCTTGTATAATTTTTATACATTATAAAACGCTCACTTTTCGCTTCTAAAATATCATTACTCTTTATCAAAATTTTATTGCAAATGACGCATTTTGATTTTTTTAAATTTTTGATAAAATATCTTTTGGAAGAATCATCAAAATCGTCTTGGCATCCAAGTCCATCATCCACGTCTGTTTCTATCAAGATTTCCAAATCTTCATTATCTCTTGAGATGTTTTGTTTGCTAAGTTGAGATTCATGAGCTTGCGGCTCGTTAAGTGTCTTTTAAAACTGCATTGGTATGATGATACAAAATATCCGTCATAATATCAGTGGTCAACATTTCGTCTGTATCGGTTTCACAGTTTGCAAAAGCAGAAATTTAGAAAAATTGTATAGCTATTTTTTCCCTATGGAATGATTGAATTCATAGAGCAATGGATTTGCACTATTGCCACCCCGTTGACGAACAAGTCCAAACAAATTTTCTATTGGATCTTGATTCAAACGAGCTGTTAGAATAAAGTCAATCTTATTGTTCTTTTGTTTTAAATAATCTAACATTGATAAAATTCCACCTACAGTATGGATTATTCCATTAAAAAAATAAACGGCAGATTTATTTATGGTCTTTACTTGAGAAAAATAACTTAACATATTTTTAAGATTTTGATGAACTTGATTATCTATTTTTAGAGCACATTTCTGAGGATTCGGGTCAAAAACTAATTTGCTATTTAAATTATCAAAGAGCATATCGACTTTCTGAATGAAACTATCAGTAGATGAAGCGAACGGCTTAGCATTTGTAGAAAATTTGTTAAAATCGGCCATCGTTCTTACTCCAGCTGCCACTGTACGACTAAAAATTTGAGTAGCAAATTTTCTCGCTTTTTTCGAATGAATTTGGGTAAATATGCCGGTTTGTAAGCTTTGGGCACAACTTTGTAGTTCTGAGTTTTTCTGTTTCAAATACTTTTTTACAATATCCCACGAAACGATCCCGTCAGGTGTGCTTAAATTGCCATTCATTAAAACGTTTCTCATGGATTTTATTAAGTGCGGAGCGTCATATAAGGCAAATATTTTGTGTTCATTGAAATAAAAAATGGTGAATTTTTATCAGCATTAAGTAAAGTGTAGCATTTCCGATTATTCGGTCCCTGGTCACAAACGACCGCCACAACCTTAAATCCAAGGTTGAACAATACTCTCACATTTTCTAATAAAATATCTTTTAGATTGGAACTTTCCATGTTATGTGACTTGCGTAAAAAGATATGACATATTTAAATTGTTTCATCAGTCCGCGAATTAAAAACATTGTTGCATATTTCGCAATATCTGGAGTTCGTTTATTTGTTTGTGAAAATCCAACGACTTCATCATTCACGAAATTGTACTCCAAGTCAGGTTTGATAGACATTTCATCAAACATCAATACAACGTACTTTTCTTCATTACTCATCACATCAGCTTTTTCTTTTAAACCTATCAAGACCGAATCGTTTAATCCTGGCTTTAAATTTTTAATCGGAACCTAGCGAAACAGTGAAGTCTTGGATGGCTTATTCTAGTTTTAATTGTCTCGTAGATAGGTGTAACATGCCAGTGATTTGAAGTATATCTGTTAGGCAATATTTCGCTGATATTGTGGCCATTGCTTTTTTCGATCTATAATCATATTAACAAACTTCTTTGCATCAGGGCTCAAACTTGGCAACCTTTCAATTTCTTTGCAAACCAATACATTTTTAGGCACTGAATGAACTTTTGATTTTTGTTTCCTTAATTTGATTTGCTTTTTGATATTTAATAATGCTTTTCGTAACAATATGTTTTTATCTCGTAATAATTCTAAACGCTTTGCCGCTTTTTCAAACTTAGCTTTATAATAAAACGATTTTTTTAATTGATTAAAGCATTTACTACAGGAATAATCGGCCTCGTCATTTTGAGAAAGATAGTTATCACAGGGTAAATTAAAATCAGCAGAAATATCCACAGGAATATTCGACTCAACATTCGCTGAAGTCCTTGCATAAATTTTAATGTTTTCCTAACGAGTAGGTATTTGATTATCAGTTTTATACGTCAAGTAATATTCAGGAACACAATTTTTTTTAACCGCCGCTTACCTATAGATTTCGGATCAAAATGCTTTTCGCAAACCAACAGCTTTTTCGGGAAATTCCACTTCGGCAATCCACATTTATATACCCATACGTCAAACATATCTTTATTCGATGGAAAAACAAAAAATATTGTTCGGGATTTATTCTACGAGATGCTGTACAAGTTTTCACAGCACACAAAAAAACCAGAGTTTATACTTGTCATGATTATACTTTAAACTTATCAGAATAAAAAAATAACGAAATAATGTTACTATTATGAACGATTACCAGTATGTATTTGAGTTTGCGAATATATTTTGTAGTTTTAATTGTTACAAAATTAATTTAACACTAAACCTACCATGCGCGGTCAAATGACCGTTTTAAAAATTTCGTTTAAAATTTCTCGCATACAACGTTACTTTATCATCATGTGGCTTATTATCTTTTTCTAGAATATACAAACAACCTATTTTACAATGTTTACAACGTTTTTTATTGTTTAGTTTCCGAAAACAAATTATATTATATCTAGTCTACTTTACTAAAATACATATGTTTTTTAAAGCGGTCATTTGACCGCTCATGGTAGGATTAGGTATACATAAAATGTCGGTATGTTTAGTGTTAAATTGCAAAATATGCTATAAATCACTTTTCTAATTTCCAAGGATCGAAATTATTCTTCGATTTACAACTACAACTATTCATCATGTTTCCTTGTGTGTGATACTCATTTCTTATGGAATTATTTTCTATTCGTCAACCGAGAGTAACAAAACAAAATTTTTATTTTTGTATTCCATTCACTGAATAGTGAGCGAACAATAGAAAAGTAAAAAGATCGATCGTTTTTATTTCGTATACGATGATTTTTTAAGCATGATTTTATTTTCTCAATCTCTCATCTACAATTGTAGTAGCATAAAATAACGAGAATAAAAAGAGAGAATAACAATAGTGAAGAGAATTCATTTCTATATAATGTTTTAGATTTCAGGGTTCTGCGTTGCGATCGTCCCCAAATTGAAATCGATCGTCCCCAGAATTTTGTTTAGCAAGTTATATGGTACGGAAAGTCTTTATAATATTATAGTTTTTGATATTACGTTATAAAATCAATTTATCTGAAACTACAGTACTCACGCCCGTTGTCTTAAATAAAAATTTCAAAAATAGATTTCCTAAAATAGTGTTAAAACCACTCATTTTCAATTGGACTTCAAGAGATGAGAAAAAGAAAGATATTCAAAGTATGATAAGATACATGGATGAGGTTGATGTACAATATTACAACACTGTGCTAAGTCACCATAATATATCGGATTCTACATTAAAATCAGAAGTTGCAACTAAAACACACCACAATAAGACAAAACAAACAAAATTAGTATCTTCGGGAGATTTACCTAAACCAACTCGAGAAAAAAAATGAAATTCACTGTCCAGATGCGGAACACCGGCAGCAAACTAGCAAAAGCAGTCCTTACAGGAAGGATGGATAAGACAAAACGCACCGGAAATCGTGTACCAAAAACAACAACCAAAGCGAAATCGTAAATTTCTTATAATTAAACTTTAGCCAATATGGATTTTGTGGCTGTGCTTTATTTATTTTATTGTTTTATTTAGTTAAAGTTCTAAACAACTAGCTTTTGAAGAATTTCTGTTTTTATTGACTTTGAATAAATATATACATTAATCCTCTAACGATTCCATTATTAGTTTTATGACAGTTTGGTTCAGACCAGTCGTAAACATACCAAAAAATGTTATGTACAATACATATTCGAACACAATGATAAAGTTTAACACTATTTTCTGTGGCACACAAATTTTGATCTATTTTTGATCTTTTTTTGATTCAAAGTGGATTTGTTTACAGTTTTTGTCTTTTTTTTTGAAAATTGATCAAAAAAAATCCAACAAAAAAAAAAGACAGAAAATGTAAACAAATCCATTTTGAATCAAAAAAATATCAAAAATAGATCAAAACTTGTGTGCCACGGAAAATAGTGTAAATGTTACATATGCAATTAACCAAATTTTGAAAATGAATAAAAATTTAACCGTTGGAAATTTTTTAATTTTCTTTAAATTCCAAGAAAGAAAATTATTATATTTTCATAAATAATGATTCGTTGTGTCAATTTTTGAAAACCCTTACGTTCATAGTAATCCAAACTTTGTTTTTCGTTTTCTCGAAATCTCGTTTTTGTCGTTTGTAACACTTAAATACTGCGGGGTGACGATTTGATATAAAAACAATTCCTCAGGATCGCGCAATTTCACAAATTTATAATAAGAACGAAACATTAAATTAGTGTTATTTAAGAAGCATTCGAAAATTTTCCACTTTGATCTCAAACACATCAATAATTTTTCCTATATATTGTTTCTCAAAATCATTCACAATTAAGGTCCTCCATCAAGAAGTCTAAGCATATTATATAAAATATAATTCCCAAGGATTTTTTTTAAATTCGTTAGAAGTGCCACTTTCGCCTAAGAATGATGGGATGCTGTTTCTTATATTAAACATTATACATCGAAGACGTCGATCTACATTAAATTTCACAAAACCAAGTGTTTTGTTCTTATTTCCAGGCGAAAAAATATTCAATTCATTCCTAGCCAGTGTACGCACGCAGAAGGAAAACCTAAATAGGAAAAAAAAATATTTTACTTTAAGTGAAAAGGGATAAAAATTTATGATAATTTCCCTGGAAAATATCTAAAATATTATGTGATTGAAACAGATGGAAAATTTATCTATCTGCACACGTCGCATATACAATACGATACGGTATGTGAAAAAAAAAACATTTTTGTATATTTTATATATGTATTTATATGTGTTATATATATATTTATTTCAAGATGTTCCACCAGAGGCAGATTTATGTCACAAACTTTTCTTTTTCATTTTCTCCTATTTTCAATATTCTAATGTAACTTTCCTTTATCTACTCTCAAATATACTGCCATACATACTTTTGTGTAATATACGTTGATGTTTTGTTGTTGTTGTCGCATCATCACCCTTTTTCAACTACGATTTAATATTTTTTTTTTTTGCTTAGTTTCCTGGAAAAGTATATTTTACTTCGGAAAAACTTATGTACAATACCGTAGTATAAGAAAAAACAACAACGTCGTAAAATAAAACTTTAAGTTTTAATCTCAGCATAATTTTAAGTTTTGTTTCGTATATTTCCAACTTTAAAAAACAAAATAAAAATGAGAAATTAACGGAAAAAGGAAAAATCACATGGTTTTTTTAGAATTAAAGTATTTTTTTTTATATATACTATGAGTTATATATAGAATAAAGAATCCCTAACTAATATTTTATATAATGATGATAAAGGACAAAAATACTAGAAAACTTTTTATTTTAATTTTCCATTTTTTTTTTCGGAAAATTGTTCAGTTGAATAAAATATAGTCTTCAAGTGGCTACTCATGCGTGAAAAAGTTCTTATGTTATCTAGAAAAATTATGGTTACGGTTGGTTGGACTAATTTTGATCGATCCAAATAGATTTTTCATGATACGTACATAAAGGATTAAAGGCATATTATTTTTTATTGTTGAGTACACTTGACAAATTATTCAATGAGATGACCCCCTCTCTAAAGTCATTGCGGTTCCAGTATAAATAAAACATTTCGTCTATACATTTTATATAGCAACACAACCGTACAGCCAAAAATATATTCAACTCGTCCATAAATAAAACAAAACTCATTTGTACCTGTTCGAGGATGAAAAACGGCAACAATATAATCTATTTGGAAAATGGTATTATATGTGTATTCCAGTTTTTGTTTTGTTTTCATTCGGAAAACTTAATTTTCTAACCTCAAATTCAATTTTTGTTCTTTAGATTTAACCAATTTTTCATTTTATGGTATACGTTCCAAAAAAAAATGTTTGTTGCTTTTTTATCAAATTTAAAAAGTTAAAATAAAAAGTTTTAACATTTTTTATTCTGTGCTGTTTCGATGTGAAAGTTTAAAATTTTCATGAAACAGTTTTTTTTGTGGAAATAAAGCAGAACAAAAACAACAACAAGTAAATTAGATAAAAGTTGGAAAGTTTCGTCAATGATTTTTTTGCTTCTCCGAAGACGGTATACAGACTCTCGAATCGATTTGATATACTGCGATGTACTTGGGATATTATGTCTCATTAAACTGTAATTATTTCAATTATAAGTTGTTGTGTTTTTTTTTTAAATTAGTTGTTGTTTTTATTTTGTGAGACAATGAGTATAATTCAATAGAATTTTTAATGTATACGTAGTATATAATACACCTTCGTAAAGCTTCTTAACTTTCAAAGTAATTACGGTAAAAAAGTGATGTTGAAAATCCGTAATTTCTTTCACAACTCTGAAAATACGTATTTTAATATCAAATCAACCCCTATGATTGGTTGATTTTATTGGATTTATTGGCCGCCGGTTGTTCTGGTGGCTCGAGGAACCAATGTTTATTTAGAGAAGCACAGCTGAACACTTACTGGCAAGCATCAACAGAACCAGACCAGCGTCGCGGCTTAAATTAAAGAATATGGAGAGGATGATGATGCCGATCATGGAGCTACATGAAATAATCTTAATATCCACGGGGGCTCCCGAAGAACAGGAGGTTAACTTAAAATACTTTGTAGAACAACACTACGAGAACTTAAACAATTAACACTAATGAAATTGTTTGAAGAAGAAGAACAATGCAAAGTGAAGTCTTTTGAAATTGCCTACCACCAGTGAAACACGCACAAAATACGAACTACTTTAAAAACTTGTATCTAATCTGCTAAGCACCTTACTAAGTCAGCCAACTAGCAACATGGAATCCACCGTGGAAAGGATTTGAATTGACACATGGAGTCCATTCATCAACTTTACTTTGTTATAAAAATTGGATAACGAATCACGACGTCTGTTCGACAGTTCTCTAGAAAAACTAAGAGAATTCGAAGAGACGAGCCAGTTTTTGAAATTGCTGGAAAAGCGTTTTCCATCCTTAGAGTCTATCGGTAGCAACAAGTCAATACTAATACAAGAACTCTACCCGTATCAGATCCCCATATCAAGCACACACACAACCAACTTATATTTGCGTATGCTGTCAACAAAACCATCGAATGGAAATAAGCCAATGCTTTAAAAACATGTTCACTTCCGAACAAAATCAAATGGTTATGTTGCACAATTTGTGTAGAAATTTGTAAAAAATCTACTTGCAAGCGCAACCATCACACTTTGCTGCACGTAAAAAGACCGGAACAGCAGAACAGTCATACGAAACTGAACATATCAACGTTCGACGAGAAATGTGATCCAAGATCATTCGGAATCTTTGTCACGAAAGAAGCAGCATAACAACTCGGCTTATCAAGGACAAGGGTTCTTCCATCGATCGAGATTTCCATCGATCGATTCTAGTCTTAACAACTATTACTAAACCGCTTCCAAATACAAACATATTGGGTCTAGACAGTCAACAACAAAAGGACATAATCCTACGGAGAAATATTGTTGGAAGGAACTGGTTTGAACTGGAATAGCAAATCAGTTGAAGTCAAGGAAATTCGCGGAATTAGACATTATTCTCCCTTGAACGGCCCTATCAAAATCCTTACCACTATCACATTGTAATCAGTCGGGTTCCATTGCACAGTTTCGGTGCATGAAGATTTCGTAGCGCAATAATGATAGATCCAATTTTAAGACGCAAATAATGAGGCGACACGCCAAGCAAACCCAAAGAGTTTAATAATTCCACTGGATAATTGACGACTTCCTTGTCATTTTCAACGCGTCCCGGAATTTGCTTTTGAATCATCCAATTCGAGCCATTGGCATCAACATTTTTCGCTGCTAAAATTGCGCATGAGTTATGTTTTATATTATAAGAAACTTTTAGTTTTTTTTAACTGGGGAATTATCTTAAGTTTTTTTTTATTTATTTGAAATATAACAAAAATTATTAAATGGGTAAGTTGGATGTTTACTCTATTAAGTTGAACAATGAATCGAATTTATTATTACAACTAATGTGTTTAAAGGCTTTGATGATGGTTTCATATTTTGGTATGATCATTTTGAAAAAAAATTCAAGTGAACTATATCAACCGATTTTAGGACAACCATAAGTGATAATATTGATTGGTTGAAACGTACGACCATACAATTTAGCGTGACTCCACTGGACCACGCCGCATGTTAAATATGGCCGAATCGACCCGGTTACAGACACCTAAGTAGTCAATAGTTAGCACATCACAATAATTTTTGATTTTTTGGATATAAATATTCAGCAATCAGCATCCTAAACAAACTTTATAATTAATTAAGTTGTTGTCTTAATGGTAAATTTCCTAAAAAAACCAAGAGCAAGACTTTGAATGTCATCATTGTGTATAAAACTGTGTACGATTAAATTGATTAAAACAAGTGTTGGTTATATTGATTGCTCATACCCACTCCTTATCAATTTAGTATACATAACCATATGCATAGTGATTGTTATTCTCCATATTAATTTGCTAATTATTAAAATCAAAACCACTAGCATCCTGTAAATACATAAAACGACAAATTTGCTTCCGTTCAGCATCATTCAAATGCGATGAACGCGATGTATAAAAGACATGCTTTCCCGATAGATTAAATTAGTATCGCAAGCAGAGGTCAAAAAACTCCGGAGTGAGTTGCACATTTGTTATAAAATTGAGGAATGTGTGCAAACAATGCACATGAAAACGAAAAAACTGAAAAATAAGGAATTTTGTTGTTCGTGAGAAAGTTAGTTTTTTCTTCTCATGAATATTAAAAATATTCTCTTAGGCCCGTAAGTTTGAATGAAGATTAATCCACAACCGAGGATTTACCCTCGATTTGGTAAGTTTAAACGAGGATTATTTGATCCATGGTTATTTTAAAAATCCACCGATTTCGATATATTATTTTTATTTTTCTATGATTTTTTCGTCCGAATTTTTTTTCGAATTGTCATTGTCAAATTAACTTGATTTTTTTTACTCTCTGTAAATTTTTATTTTATTTTATTTTACAAAATGTTATTGTTTTTCTCGAAGAAGCACCTAAATTTTACGATGTGCAATTCTTTATGCCAAATTTACTATTTTATTTACATAATTTTACTTGTATTCATAAACCACCACTCGATCGTATCATCAAATTATGACAAATCCTACACAGGCAATGCATGGAATCTGGTTCCACCTTATAACCAGTCGAAATTCTGATTCGCATCGTCTAGCTAAATCAGGTATTTCCATTCTGCTCGAAAAACAGCGCCCCGCCTCTGCACGAACATTTATTAAAGCGGCATCGTTAAAATTATCCGACAATTTAACAATGGCTTCATAATTAATTTCACCATGTTTGACGATAGGTTGGACATGAATTTTTAAAACATGCCTGTTCATTAGGAAGCAGAATTTCCATTTTACGTTCTAAGCGTCCGGGATGTAATAATGTCGGATCTAGCGTATCCGGACAGTTTGTAGCCATAATCATTTTAAACTTTTCCAACGAATCCGTTGAATTTCATGATCGGCTGATGTGCCTTCGGAAAAACGACGACCTCCAATTGCATCAATTTCATTCATAAATTGATGCACGGTTGATGATCACGAGCGTAGTTTTTCACACATTTAACATTTCACGTATTATAAACGAGCACTTCATATATCAGGAGCTACACTAGTTCGTGCCTTTAATTTTGTCATCTCTAATTGATGTCGACATCCAATAACATATTCTGGCCCGTTTGTTGCTTTCACAATAACTGTAAAAATATAGATAAACATAAATTATCGTTTTACTGAATCACTGACATATATGAGGTACTTACATTTATCCTCAGTCAATTATTTGAGTACCTCCCCGATAATTTATCCAACACTTTTAAATCATTTTCTGATTTATCAATTTTTTTCGGTAGATCTTTTAACTGTTGTCGCAGTGAATATAAACATATAAAATACCAATTTGGTACATTGGCTTACAGACGGAATGATTCTGCTATTTTCCATTTCACTGTTGTTATTATCCGGTTTCAATGATCGATATACATTTTACAAATATTTTGATACAAATATTTTGACGACTGGTTTTTATATTAGGATTTTTTTTATTTATTATTCATAAAATAGAGGTTATCCGCTTTTTCCTATTGAAAACACAATTATTTACAATTATTACTTTTGTTTTACGTATATCAAAATGAAATCAGAAATTTAGTAACTTTTTCTTTTTTCGAGCATTTGTTGGTAACCATGTGTGCGATGTTCGAAAAAAACATCGCCGATTAATCGTCGTTTAAACTTACCAATTAAAACCATGGAAAAATCCATGGATTTTTTTACACACGGATTTTTCGAAAAATGTTCCTTGTTCAAACTTATGGGCCTTAATGTTTATTTCATCACTCACCGTTTAAGCTGAAATTATTTTTGTTAACATTTTGTTGACGAATACTTAAGAGCTATGTATGCAAGAAAACACACGAAGATTATTCGTATCAAAATAAAGGAATTATACATTTTTAAAACCAATTATTTTTTTTTTTTTTGTAATGTTTTTCCTTTTTATTTTTATACACATACATTTTAGAATTTGAAAGGGTGCGTTAATAATATTGTGTGTAATCAAAATCTTAAGCTCAAAACAGAACAAGAGCGAAGGCGGCGAGCGAAATCGCTTGTCATATTAGAAAACACCGAAAACATGCAATACAAACACAACCATCGACGTTGGCGACAACGATTTTTTCGTTGACAAAAATTTAGAGTCTATTTCTATTTTTGTCGCCGGCGAAACAATGTTGCCAACTGTTTTTTTGATGTATATAAGTTGGTAATCTTTTAACTGTCACATTATTACCAATTTTTTTTCAATCGATTTTTATTCTTTGTGGAATATTATTATTATACATATATAAAATTAAAATACAAAGTTTTTAAATAAATAGAATAAAATAAAATATAAAAATTAGAGTGAACAACAAAAACAATTAAGTTTTAAAATTATATAAAAATTAGAGAGAATGTCGTTCGAAGAAAAACTAATTGAATTGGTTCGGCAAAATTCATTGTTATATGATCTTTCAAATGAAAATTATCGGAGAACCGATATTAAAGATAAGATTTGGCGTGATATTGCCATTAATCTTAATTCAAGTGGTAAATAATTATATTATTTATATATTGAAACAAATGTATGTAGTATATCTATACGTAATTTTATTAAATGTATTTTAGAAAGTGCTTGCAAAACCCGATTCAAAAGTTTACGAGATACGTACAAGAAAGCCCGCCGTAGCGAACCATCCGGTAGCCCTGCGATTGGCCCAGATAATTATCACAAAAAAAAATGGAAGTATTTTGAACTCATGAGCTTTCTGGATGCTGTGGACGATCAAGCAGAGTAAGTAGCAACCATCCTCAAAACTTAATTTGTTTATAATACTTTACTTTATTTACATTTTTAGAACGGTGGGAAATTTTGATAACTACTACCAAAGTAGTAGCAACACAAACAATAGTTGCGATGATAATTCTTTCGACTATCCAGAATACTCGAATCCCGAGCTTATTGAACACGATGAAATATTTTCAACACCAGCGAAAAAGAAGAAGCCCGTTTCGGGTAAAGAGCAAATCCACAGTGATTTTTCAAATTTTTTGAATACGGCATCTAAAACTATAAGAGAAATAGATAAAGCGCCAACTAAAGCGACCAGTTCCACCGCGACGCTCTTTTCATCACTATCATTAAAAATTGAAAATGCCAACTTACCGTCGGATGTGTTGGATGAACTGGAGATAGAAGTTACAAATCTAGTATACAAAAGATTACGCGAACATAAACGAAATTCGTAATACTTTTAATTAAAATGATTATTTTTTACTTTTGTTGTATAGTTTTAGTATATTTGAATTAATATAAAAAATATAAAAATAAAAAAATATGATTCCATTTAATTAGATATATTTTTATATATCTAATTAAATGGAATCATATTTTTTATATTAATTCAAATTTACTAAAACTATACAACAAAAGTAAAAAATAATCATTTTAATTAAAAGTATTACGAATTTCGTTTATTTTATGAATTATTTTGATTTTTATGAATTATTTTGATTTCTATGAATTATTTTGATACTTTAAATAAAATAACTTTTTGAATTCAATAAACGATTTTTATTCAGTGGTATGTTCACTAAATAACATACGAGCACAATGAGATTCTTACATTTAAAAAAATATACCCAAACTCTATATTAATCCAACGATAACAAACATCAACGATTCCATTGTTGCAGGAACGATTTTAATACATCTCTATTCTCAAAAGCTTCACGGGTTGAACGATTCCCTCTAAAAATTCGATGCTGTTGTAATGTCTCGCCCTCGTCACGCCAAGCTCCAGGAACATCAGTACCATTTTGCGAATTATCAACATAATCGTCTGGACAGTATACCTTACTTTTCTGAAGCATTAAAAAATTGTGCAATACAATAGTAGACAGCACAACTTTTTGTGCATTTTTTGGATGCATATTAATTGTGGTTCCTAGTATGCGCCACCTATTTGCTAAAATACCGAAAGTATTTTCGATACGAATTCTAGCACGTGATAATCTTTTATTAAACAGTTGCTTATCTTTTGAAAGGCACCTTCCAGGATAAGGACGCATTAGGTTTTTCTTCAACGGAAATGCAGCGTCACCCACAAAATAAAAAGGAAAATCTATTGTGGAATTGGGTAGCATTTTACTAACTGGAATATCGATTGTACCATCTTTCAATTGCTTTCCAAATCCACTATTTTGGAAAATTCCAGAATCACTTTGGCTACCGTAACCTCCAACATCTACAGCTGTAAAGCAATAATTGGTGTCACATATACCTAAAAGAACGACGCTATGGTGGCCTTTGTAGATAAAATGTAATGATCCGGCCTTTGGTGGGCATCGGATATTAATATGTTTGCCGTCGATAGAACCCAAGCAATTTGGCATACCAGTTTTGACTTCAAAATCATGGGCAATTTTAAACCACTCTGCATTGTTTGGCTTTGAAACGTATACATCATTAAGTTCCCACAATGCGTCACATGTATCTAATATAATCTCGCGCACGGTCGATGCACCCAACTTGAAACTCCATGCCAGCACCTGAATAGAGCAACCATGAGCAAGATACCTAAAAGAAAATCAGTTTCGTTTACATAATTTTTTTTACTATTCACTTATTTTTACTGTGTTATACTTCCGTACATCAGTGTTACAGCCAATCTAGTTTCAACGCTAACTGACGTCCGATGGGAGTGCTTTTCTAATCTATCCTTCAAAAGATCGAACAGCAGTTTGAAATGAGCAACACTCATTCGTGTTGCTTTCTGGAAATGCTCCGGGTCATTTTCTTTTATTTCTATAAAACTTCGTCGAAAAAATCCGTGTTGGTTTCTTGTAAGATTTACTGGCCTAACCCACCAACGTCTACTTGGCAATATTGAATTATAATATTCATGTGCCAAAAACACCAGATAAACAATTTTTATAATTTTACATAACTTTATTATTCGATTTCGCATCTCAGAATCCATTTGACACAGATAAAATATTTTAGGTTATGTCGTTTGTTGTTTTTTTATCGCCATACGCTGACGCTTTTGTTCTGTTAGCTACAGCGATATCGCGGCGATATTTTTTATTTATTCGTCGACGCTCGCCGTCGTCGCTCTTGTTCTGTTTCTAGCTTTAGATATATAAAAAATTGAAATAATTTTAAATAATTTTTGGAAATGTTGTATATTAAATTTAGTAGAAATTCTATTAACATTAATAATGATTATGCTTATATCGGAAATGTTTATGATTATTTTGTCTAATTTGTTTTTGTCTACCTTGTTGTTTTAATTTTTAAAAATTCTAAATTTATTTTAAATATTTGCATTTTTATTTTATAAATTCAAATCATATTTTATATAATTTTTAAATATACCTTCTATTCAATTTGTATTTATATAAAATTTACTGTATAGGCTCTGTATATTTTGTAACGGAAAAATTTTGTTTAATAAAATTTCATTAGCTTTGATAATGATGTCGAATTGACATCGAAAGCTCAGCAATTAATTATTTTAATTTCATATATGTGCCATATACCAATAAAAAACCTTATAAATGAAATAATTTTATTTTGAAAAATTACTTTGATTATATTGTTTATACAAAAGTGATTAGTGATTAATTAAATATAATTTTTTAACCTGAACTTTTCAAATTGGAATAAAATAACACAAAATAAAACAGATATTTATTATGATAGTATTTAAAAT
Source organism: Nephrotoma appendiculata (assembly GCA_947310385.1). Lineage (NCBI taxonomy): Eukaryota > Metazoa > Arthropoda > Insecta > Diptera > Tipulidae > Nephrotoma > Nephrotoma appendiculata. The sequence continues at coordinate 252,874,667 of OX371225.1, forward strand.
TTTATTAAAACAGGTAACATAATTATCGTCAAAACTTCATTAAATTACTTAGTAATTAATAATTTAATTATTATAAAATATAAATTTAACCTAAATTAGAAAAATTCAATATACATTTTTATTAATAATAGGAATGGTAAGTAATTCATTTGGTAACTTCGTATATCACATAATTAAAAATAATTGTCTTAGACAAAATTGCATAAATTTTAAGTTCAATAGTATTATAAACATAAATAGTATACTAAAAATAAATATTTAGTTCTTCAAAATAATAACTTTCAGAATAAATCAGGATTTAATTTTATTAGAAGAATGTCTTGCATCACATCTGCTGATAATCGGTTTCGAAGTGATGTTAATATGAGCGACAACGCACTAAATGACCGCTCAACCGATACTTGCGTGGCTGGAACCGCTAATGCTGTTTCCGCTAGTTGGTAGAGTTCTGGAAATTCGTATCGGATTCTTTCCCAATAATTTAATATATTTTCGTCCGAGTGAAGACGCTTTTTGAAACACAAAGAATTTAGTTGTGTTTCTAAATCAAACACATCCAAATTATCTCCTAATGCAGTATTATCCATTGACTGTAGATATTGTTCGACAATAGATGTTTCGTTGGGTGATTCCATTATTTGTGTTGATTGTGACATTAACAAAGTCGTATCACTCAGTTGATAATTATCATTATCACTTGACATGCTGCTTAAATTTTTAATAAATGAATGCAGTAGTTTTAAATAAACCTAAAAGTGAATATTTTGATTAGTAATTTTAAAATATTTTAATTTATAATGTACACCGCGCTTACCTTGGCATTTGTTTTATCATCATCTGTCAAATTTGATGAATTCAGATAATTAAACCTTGGGTCTAAAAACATTGCCGCAAGAAAAACATCGGATTTAAATAATTGCTGCTCGCGATCAACCATTTCGTTTTTTAATTTTTTTGCTATATCATTTTGTTGAAATCCCAGGGTGATTTTGCAATAAAGCCATTCTTTATAAAAATCGCCTATTGTCAGTGTTGAAGACTGAAATTTTTTTGTGGCTGTATATATATGGGCTTAAACGCTTCCAAAAACTGTTTCATGAAACCTAATTGCTCTTCACTGAATCCAATTTCCGGATAATTTTGTGCCACTTGAATATAAAATTGTCTATTTTGTATTAAATTTTCAACCATAGAGTACGTTGATCCCCATCTCGTTACAATATCTAAAATAGGCCTCTTGGTAGAATTCACAATAAATACACTTCTGCATTTGGATGTTTTTAACTTTTTGACTGTATTTCTTATTGCGGTCAATTTAGAGGTTATATCACTTTCCATAATAATACAGTTTGCTACTAGTTGAAGTGTATGTGCAGCACATCTAACACATCCCAGGATGCTAAGAAATTTGTTTTCTGTATTTGTGTCAAAACTGGATTCCGCTGATGTAATAATTTGATCGTCTTCATCGTCGACGTCCGAAATTTCAGTTGATTCAGTAACACTTGTATTAATATTTTGATTTTCTGATAGAAGTTTGACCGTTTTGATCATATTGGCGCCATTATCAGTAGTTACAGAATATAATTGCGAAATATTTATATCATATTTTTCTAACAATGAAAGAATTACATCCTTTAGGTTCTCAGATGTCATACGGTCAGTCATCTGTATCATTCCGATGGTTCTAATGATAATTGACCCGTTTTTAATAAATTGTAGCTTAACTCCTAAAACATTTCTGTCCAGCCGTGTATCACTATCAATTTTTAACGATATCATTCTTTCTTTTATTTTTGCTTTAATAGTTTCAATAATTTTTTTGGGAGTTGACCTGATGTGTTCGTGGATATTGGATGAGTGTAACTTTATCTTTAATGCACTTTCAATGGGATTTAGTATTTCTCGAAACCCTTCGTAGTCTATTGTTGCTAAAGGCAATGCATGTTTTGTTAATAATTTTAAACAAGAATTAATAAGAATGTTTTGATCAATTTGAACTCGTACATATGGTATTTTACTTTTCTTTTGATTTGGTGCGCAATTTTCTTCATCTTCATTTTCAACTAAATTGAGTTGAATAGCAATATTTATGTGGCACCGTATAATATGCCTTGATAGGTTATTAGTATTTTTACCACAGAATGTTTTACCACAGTAATCAATTTTACAAACGCATTTATTAGTATCGGCACATACATTAAAATGTCGCCTAATAATTTGTGCTTTAGTTGACATTATATCTAAATATAAATAAACACACAGTTTAAAAAGCAAAGAAAATAAAAATTAGTTTTACTATATTACTAGATAACAAGAAATAAAAGAATGGTTAATTTGGTCCGAAAGAACCACTATTGTTTACACGAACGCCACCAAACCCGTCTGAATATCACATCCTCACTAAATAAAAATAAATGAAATATGTAGCACAAAAACACAAAAAAACGGAGTCTCTCCAATTTTATACTCTCCAAAAATAAATAAAAATGGAAATAAAAATATTCTGTAATAAATATTTACCATCGTTCTCACGATCATATATACTCCGGAGTTTTGTATTGTATATTGTTTTGTAGCCTTGTTTGCACACGGTTACATCAAACATAAAAACAAGAAAAATAAGTTCTTTCGCCATTCTGGTGTTGTAAAATTAAATAATGTGATGAAATAGAACAAAAAGGAAAAAGAAGAGTTGAAAATATTCATACACACAAAAACCATAAAAGAATTATTGCACTGTTTTCGTTATTTCCGCTTGTTGATGATTTTTAATACACACGTGTTTTTGTACGCATTCATAAATGTGCAATTTTTGAACTCTGATCGCAAGTACGATGAAATCGATAATACAGCTTTTTCTCATATTACTGCCATTAAGTAAAATTGCCAAAAGTGGTGAATACCTTGAACATGGTAATCGAATCTATTATTTTAGTTATTCTCAAGAATATAGGTTGTACGAATCATATCGGTATTATACCGCCCTCGGAATGTTGTGTACAAAGTGAAGCGGAATTCAATCGAATTGTGAATATTACAAAACAATTTCAAAAGGCCGATTAGTTCACAAGGCACTTATTATTGGACTAGCGGAACCGATCTGCAGGTAGCGAAGACAAATACTACTGGTTGATAACAGGTCAGATGTTAGTGTTTCGTAACTGGCATGAAAACGAACCGAGTAATGACAAGAGTCAGAATGGTGAATATTACAACTGTTTATTGCTAAGTGGTTATGATAGTTTTAGTTTTCGATGGGTTGATTATATTATTGTTCAATCAATCTAAGTTTTATTTGTCGCAATGCTTTGGAGGTCGTAGATTTTGATACAAATCGATGTTCTTACGAAAATATTTTAATGTAGTAAATTTTAATAATTTCAAAAAACATTGTTTTAATATTTATTAACAATAAATAATAGTAAAAATTATTTATTATTGTGTTTTTAAGGATTAAGAAAATATTTGGCAAATTGTTTCAAGATTGTTATCAGTATTTTCAGGAATATTCCGGAAGCTGCGTGTATTATGAGGATTTGTGGTATAACAACCATTAAATCCAATAATCATGCGTACATATACAGATACATGTGTAATATGATCTGGTAACATTTCCTGACACATTGTTTATATCGCTAGACATCGGTGTAAGACACTTAGTGTAATCTTTCGTCAAGGAATTTGGAAAATAGAAGCACCGGCGTTCTAACCGACTTTGCTGGTTAGAATCCAGTTACTTCGATTGTACTCAAGTGCTAGAGAATTTTTTTTGATCATGTTACGACCGACAAAGGGTCAAAGCAAATGAGTGGGCGATTAATCACAGATCGCCCTATAAAAATCTGTCTGATGAGACTAGAGATGGGCCAACGACATTGCAATACGTCTAGGTCTTGTTCTCCAATAGTAAATGATCAGACCACAACAGTTGCAAATTCAAAACGAAGAATAGAGAAAAATTCCAACAATTTTTTGTTAGTAGAAAGTCTTTTAGATTGGGACCTCGGGATAATGAATTTTTGAGCCCATTAATTGAATATCAGTTATAAAATTAGAGGACGATGGGAGACCTAATTTCGAAGTGGATGTTCTGGTTTTCCAGATTGCCGAATTGCTGGGCTCGAGTGCAGATTACATTTTACTATAGGTAGTGTATGTTTCATCGTAGAATCGTAGAGAAATTAGGTTCCAATGCTTGTTCATTGAGGACACTAGGACGGAGAACTTTGGATCGAAGGATGAATCCATTAATCATATCAAGTCACAAAACCCATCAAACTGGGTTGCATCAGCCTTATTCACAAAGAATAAACACCGATGGCGCACCATAGGGGAAAACAAGAGCAATACCTGTATCTCCTCATGAACAGCACGAGGTGGATAGAGAAGATACGACCAGCAAAGTAGACTCAACATGTATTATCTATGCCCCTTTGGGCAACCCTCCTATTTCACTGAATGTACTCTACTAAACCAAATAACGGATAAAGACAAATACCACCTGACCTACATTAACAGAATACTAAACTGAATTGTAGAAACAATCTTTCGTGCATAGATTCAAATAATAGTTTTGGCAATTTGAATGGCACGCCGAATCTAGACAAGTGGTTCAGTGGTTAAAGCTTCGGCACTTAGTCCGGGAGGTACTGGATGCCAATCCCATCAGAGGTTGAATTCAAAGCGAATTTTCATCTTCGATTACGATCGATGATGTTAATAAACACAACTAAGAACGACAGCTTTTATTGTTCCAGGACATCAAGATTACCAATACAGCCGCATGCCAACTGGTTTATGCAATGCCTCTCAGATGATCACCGTGTTGACAGAGGTAATTGGATACCATCTCGAGCCAAGAGTATTCGTATATTTGTACGATATCATCGTTTTATCACAAACGTTTCATGAATACCTATGGATTTAATTCGCGAAGTGGCTCAACGATTGTGTAGTGCACATTGGACGGTAAGTTCAAAATTCTTGAATTTTTTTTTATAACATTGGTATTTTGATATTTTGTTACAGGCGGCATGAAGCCAACCCGCAGATTTCATCTAAACATGCACAGGCCTCTCTCACGGTGATTTTGCCGACTAAATCTCAGAGTTTTGGGTCGTGGCGAAGTTGAGGCTTGCATGTTGCTGGTCTACACCGTGTAACAGAACAAAAATAAAATTAAAATTAAATGCTGAAACTAAACTTACATGACACCAAAATTATGTCAGCCGAAATTTGAGGAACAATGAAATACAATAATCATAGACGAAATGAGGGACCGACACGAAGTAAAACCATCCTCCCGACATACCAATCCGAAAAATTAATAATACATTTTATTACAAAAAATTAACAAAAACAAAAATAGGTAAAATAACCAGGATAATATAAAGTTCAGATATCAAAATAAATTTAGGCCGATGGGGGGAAAAAAATAAAACCGAATGCCGAAATGAATCATACGCAGTGCTGTTTTTCATTCAAATACCAAACAAATTTTGTCCAACGGGAAAAAATCAGGGGCGGAAGGAGGGATAAAAATTAAAAAATAAATCAAACTAAAAGGGTTAAACGTGAAAAATCCCGGAGCGAAAGAAAATAAATCAAGCTAAAAATGGTCGAAAAAAAATCAAACTAAAATATGGTCATCGAATATGAACAGTTTTAAAAGCGAAACCAATGTGCCTTCGCCTGCTCGTGTCAAACAACTGTTATGGCGCTCAATTACAAATATAATTAAAAAAACTTGAAATTTGGAAAAACCTGAATTTACTTTATCAAAAAAAAAAATATTGTGAAATGTAAAAAATTAAAAAAAAACAAAAAAAAATGTACCTTTTTGACCATCAGAAAGGTCCCGCCGAAATAAGCTGCGGTGTCTTGTCACCGTTAATCCAAAAAAATACCAATGGCCACGTGGTTGGCCGAAAATAACGTTAGGCGTCTTTCCGTCTTTAACCTAGAATGTTGGGGGTTATTTCGTCAAAAATGCTAGAATGTCATGCATTGCCTCGTTAAAAACCGTTAAATGTTTGGCGTCGTCTCGCCATAAATCGTAGAGTGGAATGGCTTCAACTGCCCTCTTCCCCCCCCCCCGTATGTTTGATCCGAGTATCGATGATAATTACGGCACCGGTTATACCGTGAATGACTCGTGTTGGCTGCCCGTATATAAAATGGCAGAATTGCCTCGATAATTAAACACTGAAAAAAAATTTTGCCGTTGAAAATTTAGGCACCCGTGGAAAAAACGGTACCGTTGAAATATGGTATTCATTAAAAATGCGGTACCCGTCTAAAAATGTGGTACCGTCGATAATGCGGCACACGTAACAAATTGTGGCACCCGTTATACTGTGGTACTCGTTAGGCAACCTGTAGGAATTGCAGCGTTCTTCCGTCGATAACGCACCGAAATTCGTCGAAACTCCTGTTCTAAATTTTGGTTTAATTAAAAAAATAGTATTAAACATTTTTATACAATTCTGAACATTTATATTTATATACATTTTTATATAGAAACATTTTGTTTCCCTTCAATAATAAAATAAAAATCCAAGTAAAGTTTACACAAACTTATATCAAACTAATATTACTAGTTCTAGAGTATTTTTGAATTAAAAAAACTAGACGTCGAATATACAAACTCAACTTGACTTTTATTTATAAAATCCTAAAAATAGATTGTACTACATCAAAAATTAGACTATAAAAATTGTCACACACAAAAAATATAGAAGAATATTTTTCATTTTCAGTGCGCGTCACTCGCCTATGCTTCCACGCCGCACATTAATCCACACGCCAAAACGGAAATGTACCACAAAAATACTATACTCTATTCTTACTCGTCGCATACACGCACAAGTTGCACATTGGTCTCACTCTCAAAATTATTCGAAGACTACGCGATACGTAGGAGTGTGCAAAATGTGAACCAGAGTATAAAGGCCAATTCACACTAACAAAAAAACGTAGGGACAATGCCCGAGGGTAGATGGCAATCGCATCAGTAAAACTCATTAATTATTCGACATTTTCTAGAAATAAATACAAAAAAGGTATGAGCGCGACGTTATGTCCTCAAAGGGGTCGTAACAATTTTCTTGTTGAAACAAATTAATGAAAAGAGTGTTATGGAGTGCTAAAACTCTTCTCTATTCGAGTAAGTACGGTTCTTACCATCATGTAGAGGTAAACAAAATATTTTTTTTTATATCTAGTTGGGACAATAACGACACTGGATTTCTAAAAATAAAATTTAAATTTAAAGGACTTTTGGTGAAAATGTTGTCCGTATAATCGAAAGTATTTTCCCAGCGTTTAGATTTCAAAAAAACAATAAGACCAACTACTGTTGGAGGAAAATTTAATCTTTAAATTTATTTAAACCCTTTAATTCTTTGTGGTTTTTTATAAATGCTACATTTTAAACATCAAAGCAACAATTGAAAAAGCTTCCTTTGTCAGTTCCGCAAACATCTCCTAATTATTCTGAAAGGTAAACTATAAAGTTTGATTCCTAAAGTTTAATCCGCCTGGACTGTAGTGAAGCCGAATATTAAATAATTTTGTCGTAAACGCCATTTCCCTTTCAAAAAATCTTCAAAACTCGAAGAGTTTTGTTCGATTCAACCAATCCGTATTGATTGGGCTATTCAATGACCAAATTGTTGGTGAAAAACAGTTTTTTTTTTGTAAGAAATCGTCATTTCCGCTTAAATTTTGGTGTTCTGCCTCGATATTATTACAAAATAAATTTACAATCTATTATTTCGTATTCGTTTTTCTCGTAAACGATACACTTTTCAACTACTAGCAATTTATTTTTGTTGAAGAACGGGTTTTTCTCCAACGGGTTTTGGCCAAAATCGCCAAAGTATTTCTTAAAAACGAAAACGCTCTCATGGAAGCTGTCATTTTCGGGTGGACCAATTTCTGCCAAAAATTTATGAGAGCTCCATCCTAATCAATCAATCCATCTGAGCAGTACAGGGCCGATTGTTTCAAGGTCGATTATTTTTAAATGTTAATAAAACCGTGTGTGACATATCTTTTCAATTTTTGTTTATAGTGTGAAATATAACGTCGTTCAAATGTTCACCTTGGCTTTGCTTGGTGGTACGTATTCGGGAGGTTCAATTTTCGATGACTTTGTGGCAAAAATCTGGCTGAATTTTTGAATAGCTTATGTTGACTTTGAGGGCATCAATTGTTTGCGGTTTACTCGCTTAGACCTGAAATTTAAGATAGTTCCAAAAATTATTTTATTCTCGGCCGGCGGTCAGTTCATGTCGTGCAGAATGTTCATCGTGCGTAAAAATTTTCGAGCGTCCCTATTGAAAGTTATGTACATATAATTAGAGGCCATTCATTTGTTTTTTAAAGAAACTTGTAACGGTACGTTTCGGGGAGTGACTTCGTCCAACCTCCTTCACGCCCGTTGATAGACATGTTAGCGTCACCACCTGCAGCTTTTGCCGACTATTGCTCAATCTGTCGTGGGTGTGGGTGGTGGTGCCCGGTAACACTTCGAATGCTGCTCTTTACCTCATCACAAAAAAAACAGAATACAAAAAAAACCACCAACAAAGGAAAAATTGCCATATCCATCTAGTGGCACTGCCGCGACTGTTCTCCTCCCGAACTCTATATTTTAAACAACCATGCTTCGAATAACTACAAACATTTCGAAATACATTTATATATTATAATATTAATAAAAAAATAACAAATTAATTTAGAAAAAAAATTAAATTATACAATATTAAACGGGGTTTTCCCCCCTTTTCCTACGTTGATACGTTACATTAATATTTACTAAATGCCACCTGCGTTAAACTATTCGACATACAGGTATACACTTTAGGTTGTGGTTCGCTGTTGGGGCGGAATGTATTATTCCTGTGTGCTGCGTAAATAATACTCTCGTAAATAGTATATGTAGCTATATAGATATAGACCTGGAGTACACAAGGAGCTCCCTGTATCTCTACGCAAAATCTGAAATGATAATGATTAAAAAAAACACGCGACGCGCGCCTTTAGTATTATATTCTCCAAAACCCGGAATATTACCTGCCCACATTTACCAACCACACATGTAATCCGATAGGTGCGGACATAGTTTTCCTTTCTAAATTTAGTTTAATTTTTTGGTCCGAATGGTTGTAGCTAATTTCAACATATCACAATGAATTTTATGACAAGTCACACGAATTAAATATATGAACCCGTTGTTTTTTTATCGCACGACTGAAATCGATACGCCCGTTGTATTCTCGCACGACTTAAATAGGTATGTGTACCCGTTGTTTATCGCACGACTAATATGTGTTTGCGCTCGTTGTATTAGCGCATGAATTTGGTATATGCACAAGTTGTTTTTTTAATCGCTCGACTTGATAGGTATATGCACCCGTGGTTTGTGTCGCACGACCTTATAGGTATGGACACCCGTTGTATTCTCGCACGCTTAAGTATATGTCCCGTTTTGTTGATCGCACGACCTTATCAGTATTTGCGCTCGTTGAATTAGCGCACGCATTTGGGTTTTTTTATTGTACGAACTAAATTTGTGCACCTGGATATACGTATATAATTAACGTAAAAATAATATAAGTACGAGTATTAAATGTTATGCAATTTACCAAAATATATATATATTTTCGGTATATTTTGTTTTATTTTTACCTTTGTGATTTATAGATGCTTACCACCCAAACGTCCGCAAAAAAAGAATTATAAATTTCGTGTTATTTGTTGTTAAGCTGTGAAGCCTGCACAAACACCCTTACCAACCGAGGCGCTCAATATCATGTGTTCGACACCGAAACGAAATCAACCACCAGCGACCACGCTGCCACCTATTTTACTATAGCGGCACTGCATACACTTTTATCATCAGCACAAATCCCTATATATATATATATATATATATATATATATATATACATATAGGGGTGTAACGACGTGAACGTTACAAACTTTCGTGCCAGAAGTATTTATTATTTTAGTTAATGCCGATTAGAAAAAAAAAATGTCATTAATCCCAAAGCATTTTGTTATCCTGCTGAGAATATTATTGAGTGTAACAAAATTATTAAACATTTGAAATTATTTAACTCGGCGGCTCCTTCAGATCGCAGCAATTTGAACATAGATGGTATTGACAGTTGAATTAACATTTGTATTTTGAATTAAGTCGGCTAGTAATTTTGGTTTCACATAAAGAACCACTTCGATTACCGCCTTGCGATCCGCATAGGTCATTAAATAATTTCAAATGTTTAATAATTTTGTATAACGCTACTTCTAATGATATTGTCTCCCGAATACTAAAGATCACAGACATTTCCAAATTCATGACTTATTCAATTTGGTTTTTTACATCTAATGCTAATTTAGAACTACTTACAATCACCTCTGAGCGATTTGCATAACGTGTTTTATTTTAAAGAATTAGATTTTATAACTTTCACTCAACACTTCAGCTCGTCTTAATGAGTGTTTTTTAAAACTTAAATAATTATGGGACGCAGTGTATGGTTTATTATTTTGGCTTAAACTTCATTTCGATACTGGTTTAATTATGCAGAAATTTGTTTTCCTTGTATTCCAACCCAGATAGTCCACGTGGAAAGACTGGGGTGATTTAAAGTTAATTTTCAATTTTTACAAATTAAATGATCCTTTCCTGCATACTGGGCTCTTACGAAAATCAAAGGATTCCCGATTTTAAATTGTCAATATTCCCGCAATTCAGTGCGTGTCCCACAATTCAACTTTTGGAGAGCAGTTATTACATAATCTCGGGAGGTTTCAATCTCAAACTTTTTAACATTGAAACGAAAGCCAAACTTTATATTGAATAGACCCCAAAATTTACCAACCTGCAGGAAAATAAACTATATTAACCGCGACTATAATTAAAACCTTGTTTAAAAATCAACAATAAATCATTTCAAATTTTGCTTCACGTTCAATTTCCCGTTTTTCATTTCATTGTTTAATTTTTTTTTGCGTCCCAAACGTATTTTTATGAAGAAATTTATTTTTGCTTCGGCCATTCCCAATAAGCAAACTTTTATTATTCTAACAATTCTGAAAGAAAATTAAGGCACTACCAAAATTGAAAAAAAAAAGTTTTTCCTGATAATGATTTTTACAGTATTTTTCCGATGATTTTTGATGTTTGTGTTTTTGAGAGCAATACACCCACACACAATAAAAACCGCTGAATTATTGCAACCAACTAAAAAGAGTTGATGGGAACAAAGCAGTATACGAGTAAAATAAAGTTCGGCAAAGCTGAGTTGCATTCAAGCGATACATCGACACACGGTACATAATACAGTGCTGTATTGTATAGATACCCCGCATGTATGGAGAAATACGTGTAAAAAACTTTATTGTGTATACGATAGTCTTGTATATAAACACGAATATATAGACTGAGTGTATGGTATAGTAAAGCTACGTGCTATTTGATAAAATAAACATCAATTGTATGTAATGTAATGTAGATATACGAACGAGTAACGATTTTTTGTTACAACTTTCCTTGTGCTGAAAAAATAAATTATCTTTTAGTTTTTCCAAACTATATAACCGTAATATTTGTACTCGTATATATATATTATTATATTACATAAATGTATCATGTTCTAGTTTGTGGAAAATTAATTTTGAATTGTTGCATGCTCATACGTGAACATTTATTATATTATGCCAGTGACTCGACGCCATTTATATAGAATACAACACTTCGAGCTTTTTATTAGTATGAAGAACGACTATACATATATCGCTCTTCTAAAAATTTTTGCTTGAACATCTGTTCTCTTCGCTCAAGTGAACGCTTGATTATAACGTCTTTTTTAAATTTGGGACAAAATAGGATTTTACTAAAGACGATCCCTTACATAAAGTTGCCAATAGAGATGATTCTGTTTAACGATATTCTCATGGTTGGGAGACGTGGCACTTACAATAATGGGTTATGAAATGATGACTAATAGCGGGTTGTAAAAGAGCCATCTCACAATATACAATATGTTGCACTATAACATTTACCGCCTGTTAAAAATCACAGATAACAATAACAATAACGAAAAAAATCAAAAAAAAAACTTCTAATTACGCTTACCGCGTTCTTTGGCGAATCAGTCTGGCCATGTCGTAATCATCATCGATCGAGCCGTGCGACGTGGTTATGTCATCTCTTCCTCAGAATCCGCTCGGACTCCCTCAAAACTCTCGTCCTGGGATTCTGTTTCCAGTTCTGGCAAGACATCAGTTATTTTAATTTCTCTCTTGCCCAATTGTGTCTCGGTTGAAGATACATCTGTTTATAGTAACTCCGGTGACTATTTCCACTATTATTGCTGAAACTCTTGGTTAACATGGGTCTAATTTCGTTTTAATCGGTCGTCCCAGCACCACTTGAAAGGTGACTTCATACCAAGAGCACAAAATTCGACACAAAATTAACAGCAAAATCATACCATTTGGATAAAAGTATATCTTCTAATATTAATCCTAGTTCGATAATCCTAATATTATCATAAACCCAACAATCGGTGTCGTTTGATCAACTGTCATTGAGGATTGGTCATTGAAAATATCCTGTTGATTTGTGTTAAAGCTAACGTGACTATAGGAAAATATTTTCATTTTGTGTTATTATATTTGCCCCAACACCCAAGTTAAAAAATATAAAAACTATCTTTCGGTCCTATAGCCGTACGTCTTCGATTTGGCATAACTGCGTAAAGTTGGATGGAAAACATAAAGCGCGAAACAGCAGGGAGTGCTTCGGCCCCAAAACAGATGGCATGGATAAAAAAAACTATCAGCTCCTAGTGTATGCTGCTACTACTTTGACATGAGCACGAAAACACTCACTGCTACCTTGAGGAACAATTTATAATCTTCCAATGATCCATCAATCACTACTAACCCGTTGGTCAATTTTCCAGTCAAGCTTTCCCTAATAATGATTTTGAAATAGACTCGGACTAGTTTAAGTATTTAAACAATTTTGCTGACACAACTCTAATTTCCATACAAATCGATCAAGACACTGTTGTTCAACACGATTATCAAACTAAAAGATGATTTTTCAACCAGGCGCCTTACCACCATCTCCACTGGCGTTCGTTGTTTTTCGCTTTTTTATTTTCGCTTCGTGTAGTAAAATCTTATCTCGAACAACGGAACGCTATCGTGCACTTAACATATAATTTATCTGTATTAATTTATTGACGATTGTTAAAGTAGGGAATGTGACATCTCGTGCATTAAAAATAAGCTCATTCCGGATTTTGTTTTCATGAAATTCTAGTACGACATACTTTATGAAAATACAAATTAACATACAAAAATATCCCCAAGCTTAATTTTTTCCCCGTCAGATCCACTCGGATCGGATTTTCAATAAACTTCGATAACTACAAATTTTGACATTTATGGTTTATACTAGCTTAGTTTTGATGATTTTATTTAACATTTTGATGATCCACCAGCGACGCTTTTCTTACTTTTGCAATCGTCAATTTTTTGGATTGGTTCAACAAACTATTAGTAAAGTGTTGGGTATGGATGTGTCTTGATACAACAAAGGAAGAAAAGTTGGAAACTAAAAAAGCACTTTAAGAATAATTATTATTTCTTTATATCACAAAAAATATTTTCGCTCTATTGTTCGCCGTTGAAAACATCGCTTGTCATCAAAATGTCATCGCTTGTAAATTTATGTTTGAAGCAATCAAATTTTCGCTTTGCGATTTTTGTGGTTCAAAAAATGTAAAAGCGAAGCAGTAACGAACGCCGGCGGAGACGATGGTAAAACTCTAGTCCTCAAGTCTGTCGCCTATCATTTTCGAAAATTGCACCAATCATGGCATGAATTTTCCATAAAATTAGTTTGTTTAAACTACAAGCCCTTGGTTTTCCAGCTCAATTTCTGTTGCGGGTGAGGTTCCTGCTTAAAAACGAATGTATCAAGTACTCTCGGATCACTCACGCGTCACCACTTCTTATAGCTATATCACGAGTACCCCAAGATAGTCAGTCATCTGGGGGTCTATATTTTTATTTTGTCTAACAATAACTTTGAGTGCGTGATTAAAAGCTCGGTTATTTTGATATATGGTGACGATGTAAAAATCTATCAAAAAATGTATAAGTGGACATTTTTGTATTAATACCAATCTGCTACAGGATGACCCAAACGATTTCACCATTTCGTATGCAAAAAATAACCTCGAGTTGAATGTGAGCATTTCCCTTCTCAGCGACTACAAAGCTAAGAAAGCTGATATTAAAATTGTCATCAACAGAGCAAACTACATACTTTGTATATTTGACCTTTGCTCAAGTACGCTTATTTACAACTTGCCTCCTAACATTGATCGTTTAAAACTTACCAACATGCAATCGCTTGCTTGTTGTTACTTATTTGTTGTTAGTTTTCTAAAGATTGGTTCGTTTTCAGATATTTTAAAACTTCTGACTGAAAATTTTGAATTTCACTTTAACTCTTTCTTTTTTTTATTCATCAGCTTGATATCCTTATTTCTGATTCGTCTGAATTATAGTAAAAAAACAATAATAATAGAAATGGTGACTCCCTGCGTGCAGTCAGGGATGGGTAATTGGCCGTTAGGAATTATTATTATTATTGTTGCTGACCACTTTACCACCAAGGCGGCGCGTGGTTCTAATACTGCAATCCTAAAAAATACTACGAGTAGGTACAATTTGTTTGTTTGGTTGACTGATAAATATGATTTCCGATTAAAATATACAAACTCTTTCTTACAGACTTCTAAACTAATGATGTTCCAATAGCCAGCACATACATATGCGAAACGTTAGACTTACGTTAAATCTGCATAACGCAAAAAATGAAAACGTATCGCTTATCTTTGTTTATTTTCTCATCCATCGCGTAATAAATTTCCACAAAATTTCTTGAATATTTTATAGAAGTAACAGCATAGTTTTGAACAGTTTTTCCATAAAATTTTCCAATCAAACACCCCAATCAATAATAATCGGAAGGCGCAATGTGCTTTTCAAAATGTATTTCGCCCAAAGCTATCTATCTCCTCGCGCTCAACTATATATGTACATGTATAGTATATACATAATTCTAAGTGTCGGTGGAATTTCTTTTTAATATTTGCGCGAGATAAAAAGAAAATCACAAAATACACAGAAAGAAAAATTCTTTTGTGGAAAATCAATAGAGGATGAAACGTGAAAAATGTTGTTTGTTATACACGCTGGAGCGAAAATCAATTTTTAATCTTTTATTTTCCGAGTTCTTATACGATTTACTTGTATTTTAGCAAAAAAGTCACTCGCGAGATGCATCTTTAGTCATTTAGAAAGTTGCACACACAAAATACTAATAATTGTCAGATTAATCAATCGATTGTCGACCCTCCATTCGACTTTATATTCTCTCGATGGTTTGTGTAAACTTTTTAACAATAAATTATGTGTTATAGATCGACAAACAACTAAAATCTAATTCCACTCAATTGCTATAATTTTCTTATTTATTATTGAATTATCGTCACCAACAAGAAAAATAGAAAATTGAAATCGACGCATAAAAAAGTTTCAATTTCGGCAAAATACATGACTCACCCACGCCATGGGAGAAAAGTATTTTCCCATCGCAATCTTATCCCCCGTCCCGTCTGGGTGTATAACACACGTACACTGTATATACGATTCAAAAGCATATAAAAGTATTTCCAAACAAAAGAAAAACATTATAACAAAAAACTTGTTTCCAAAATATCTTTTTTCCAAGAAGATAATAAAAAAAAATGTTTTTCTTTTAATAATTGAAATTAAAAAGTTCGATTAAAAATGTGACACGAATCGTGAATTTAGGACATATTTGCCGAGATCAGCTGTTATAAGCGCGCGCACACACACACAGACATCGTAAAATGAAAAGTTCAAATTACTTGATACCGCAGCCACGCCGCGCACACGACACATTAAATATTAAAAAAATAAATTTAATCGATGCCGATAACCATAAAAGAAAATTCGTTCGCTATAAAAAACCACTTTACCAAAAAAAGAAGCTGCCAGGAATTACAATTACATATTTTGCTTTGTTTGAATGTAGAGCCCTTTTAACCTTCTTGTCCATCTTGTTAACGTTTCTTTTTATCGGGTGACGCTTACTTGAAAAATCATAAAATTTTATTTTACGAGGACAATTTACTGGGGGTGTTTTTAAAAGGTGGAATTGAACTATAATATGCGGGATAGTAAAGTTAATGCCAAGGTAGTACTCTTAGTTAAACTCCCGAAACTGTAACTGATGTTGTCATTCTCCTCGTTGTACATTAATCGAGTGAAGAAACTTCGAGACTTAAGATGTTGCTTATTGAACATATCAGCTAAAACAGCATTTTGCTAAGTGAAAATCAGTTGAGATCAGATCATTTGAGATCAGATTAAAACTCTCTATGCTCTTTAAGCATTCTCACAACATTTCTGATGGGACACTCTCAGACTGATAAAAGAAAAAATTGATAAAATAATTTTGCTATGTGTGTGGTTGTTTGTAGCTATTTTTATTAGAGATAAGCATTTGTTTTTGGTGAGTTCCGTGGCAGCCATACATGGAATTCAAACATACCTATCAAAAATAATTCAAGGATTTCTTGTATTCTATGATTTGAAGTAAGTACAAAGTAAGGAGCAAACTAATCCGAGACTGAGAAGTCTTATCAATTCAGGAATAGAAATATATTGAAGGACCTGTGTTGCCCTGCAAACAAAAACATTTTTCAACATGGAAAATAAAAATTAACTAAATATTAAAAACTTTTGTTTGATGGCAGATTTCGATATTGCTATCGATTTAGAAAAGTTAGAGGCACTGCTGGCATCTCTGGAAAACACCAAATCAGTTTTGGGTGCAAGGTAGTACCAAAAAAATAAGAAAGAAGCCATCTGGTGCTCAGAGAAAGACAAGGCGGTAAAAAGGCAGAAAAACTCTTCTATTCAACCCGAAACTAACATTTTTCGGGATTCTCCATTTCGACAAGGACGACAGAAATCATAAACTCGATTAGGAACCTCGTTCTAGGTTTCGAACGTTGATCGCACTTCGTTTTCGTATTTCTATATTCTTGTAATTACAGCATTTCCTGTTGTAAGCGATGTTGGTCCTTTATCAAGTTGTTTATCGATACAGCAGTTAGGTTTTTGCTATGTTTTACTAGATTGATAGTGCTTTCGATTATATGTAGTTGTTTGATTTTTGATAAGCGCCAAAAGATAATTCTCGTCATCGTTAATTTTTTCAAAATGAGACTCATACTTTTCAGCTTCCAGTTGGGTGAGAACCCCAAACTTAGCCCCTAGCACAAGGCCCACCGACTCACCGAAACCTCGTTTCACTCGTTTATGGTCCTTATTGCTTTCGAACAATAGCTCGCTGTTTGCTATCAAGTAATTGTATAGCCGTAAGAGTTGCTGAAGAATGATGTCGCATTTTAGACTAGACAGGTTCACACGAGCCGACTGCAGTTCGGTGTGGTCTCTTTTAAATTTGTCAATTTCCTCCCAATAATAGGTTAAGTTGTAATGAAAGACTAATGTCCATTTCGTCGCCACTATTTCAAGCTTGCCTAATTCCTAAAAGTTTATCCTGGTAGACTGGTTGAACGAATTTATTTGGATGGTGGTTTGTACAAGTTCTAAAATGCAGCACATAGATAATATTGCTAGTGCCATTTGATTTATTCTCCCTAATTGTTTTGTAGTTGAAAATGCTTCCTCTAGAGTATCCATTCCAGTTAACATGTCATCAATGTGGGTCCAAAGCCATCATGACGCAACATAGTGAAACATCAGACGGCACCTCTCCACAAGCAACACCAATAATATTTATTATCCAGAATTCCACAATTTCAATAAACTTTTGTTCCGTAATTACATTTCCGTTAAAAGCACACCCCTATAGTATTTTGTACACTGCGAACATAAAGACGAAAATCTCCCCACCAACAACACCAAAAACGGAAAAACCGATAAAATCTTAAGACAACAATAATAATTTTTTGTGTGTGTGTGTGTGTGTAGATTATATTTCGTATTTCATTTTGCTTTAACTCAAACAGAAAATCGTGACACAAATCAATTCAATTTGATTATTGGATATTATTGGTCTTAAGTCTATATAGTATTTTGTGTCTTGAAGAAAGTAAACGAAAACTCAAAGACAAAAAAAAAATAATAATATCGACAAATTAAATGGTACAGTTATAAAGATTTAGAGACATCATCTTAATTAGAAAATTATTGTTGAGATGAGTCGCAAAATGAAGGATCTCAATTTAAAAGGATTTTTATCACAAAAAAATTCTTTGAAGTGTATTTATTACTCTAAAATTCTCGGAATCATATTGTTGTCAAAGCTGAAACGGACATCTAATAGAAAAAAAAACTTAATTGTAATGAAAAATGGATGAAAATCATTACGGTAGAGCAACTGAGCATAACAATGAAAAACTATTGTAAGTAAATTAAATTACATCGAATTGATACATTACGGAATTTCAATTAAGGAAGTACTACTTAGAAACGTCATAGGTATTGTTAACAGAGAATTAATGGATGGGATTTGTTGTTCACTCAAAATTCTTAAATAATTAAATCACTAATTTAGTTTCATTGGCATCCCGAAAATTAACAGTAGATTATTTTAGACTGGACTGGTTTACTGGTACTGGAACATCGGTAAATTAGAAATGAAATTCACATAGTTAGATCGCCGCCTCGGAAACACACTTTAATATTTTAACGAGGATGCAGGCATGGTTAATTTAATGTTTGATTGTAGATATTCCAGGAATGTGTTATACATTTTAAGGATCGCTGTTATGTAGGATCTGAACGCCTCCTACCACATATCATATTATTACGTGCCGAGAAGTAATGAAACCAAGTTGCGGTTTGGGTTAAAACAAACTTGTTGAATTACTGTCAACATCGACGGCAACGACGCATTCTAGCGGGAATGGATGAAACTAAAATGAATGAGAAAAATGAAACAAGCTCCTTAGAAGAGCTTAAAACGAAAGTGCCTGTTGAGGAAAATGGTCGGAAGAACCATTTCCACCATTTTCGAATGATGTTATCACCAATTCACTGCCGAGCTAGTCCGGGATGAGAGGAATATCTTTAGGCCTGCTAGCCCGTGGCATTTTATTGATTTCCCCCGCTGTGTCTAATACAACATCCACTTCTATGGATGCGATTAAATCATTCATAATTTCTTGGGCCAAAGTGATGACGGAGTAATTATACAGAATGCACATCGCTTGTTGAGAGGAAGCTGAAATATTGCAATTGTAAGAAAAACAATTCGAAGGAAAGCTACTATTGTCCTACAGAATACCTTCCTGGGCCCATAATCGAATTGTTCAAACGATCACGAGTTTCCTTAGGACAAGAAGAAAGCGTTCGTGTTTTCTTTACATTTATTAGATTTTGGGCGCATCAAAGTAGCCAACCACAAGACTGAACTGTAGAGTAGTGCTCATAACATAGCTACAACATCGTATTCCACCAGCAAAGACAGAAGAAATCTATAGTCAGCGATATGGAGCAACAAGGGGTAGTAGTTAAAATAGAAGAAGGATGAATCGCCTCTAGATTTTGTGTTAGATGTGACGTAAAAATTATTACATCTGCGTGTTTAGTTTATTTAGATGATATTATAGTTCACGGGAAAAGTTTGAAGAATATCAATCTGAGATTGAGTCGAAAGAAGTGCATATTAGTGTAACGAGAGAACGATATTTAGGAGAGTTAGAATCCCAAACTGGAGTATGAACGGACGCGGCAAAAACGGAACGTATAAGAAATTGGTTGCAGTAGATAGACAAACGTCAGCTTCGTAATTTTCTGAAATTGATGACATATTACAGGAGGTTTGTTCCGGTCTTTTCTACAATACTTAAACCCCTTTACAGACTTACAGAAGAAACCGTACGGTGCGACTGGAAATTAGAGTGCGAGACGGCAATCAGCAAACTAAAAAGGGCTTTAGTGAGCAGTTTTGGTTGTTTCTGTCTAAGACTCAAACTCAATACG
Source organism: Nephrotoma appendiculata (assembly GCA_947310385.1). Taxonomy (NCBI): domain Eukaryota; kingdom Metazoa; phylum Arthropoda; class Insecta; order Diptera; family Tipulidae; genus Nephrotoma; species Nephrotoma appendiculata. Next base: position 252,894,812 of record OX371225.1, read on the forward strand.
GGTGTCAGTAACGTCGCAGTGGGAGACGTGTTATCTCAAGTTCAGGGAGATAATGAACGAGTGTTCGCCTATTAATGTAAGACGCTCAGTAAAGAAGAAAGGAACTACCGTACTGCGAGAAAAAAGTTGCTGGCGTCGATGAAAGTGATCGCTCATTTTCATTGTTACCATTATGACCAGAGATTTATTCTGCGCACCGACCGAATTGATACAGTACGACATAAAAATTTATCATAGAGCTCGGATAAAAGACGGGAATCCAGTTGGCCTTTCTAGGAGACTTATGTGCAAAAATCGTGTATTCATTGCAGTCCTTTCGAGGCGAAGGATGCCGCAATCCTATTAACACGAGTTCAGAAACTTAATCTCAACCACGAGATACTAATGTCGACGTCACTTTTTTAATTGTCTACATACATTCTCTACACATATGGAGAGTATTAATTATCTACAACATTGGGCAAACTGGGACGTGTCTCTTTAATTGTTCATGAATCGGTTCAATAGCACACTACAGTGGAGTTGCGTAATCGTCCTTCCATTCTTCGAATTTCCTTTGGGCAGCCTTTTTTCGGCCGATAGGACTATAAGGATCTTCAGGAGCTTTAAATACGACTGCAAAAATCTGTATAGTTTTCACTGGCACTTGATCTTTGGCTCTGAATAGAGTAATGGTTCCAGGTTTCGACTATGGTGAAGACTCGACGAAAAAACTCCTGCTGATTTCTTTTAAAAGTTCGAACAATGCTTCTATATACTTCGTTCTATACGATATGCCGACTAATATACGGTCTTTGGTTCTTTGTGGACTTTATAAAGGTGATCAACAAAGTCATATTTTGGAAGTTTTCGACGTTTCCCTCATTTACCACGTTGGCCGGGCTTCCTAGGTGCTCATCATCACAAACTAAATTATTACCGCGTTTAAATTCATTGAAGGAACATCTCGCAGTTGTCATAGACGATAAACGATTTTCATAAACATCATAAATCCTCACTTTTAATTGTGACAAAATTATGACAGTCAAATTTTTTTGACTTTTGGGGGGGGGGGTTATTGGGGGTTTACCCCCCATGATTGAACAATAGAAAATGTAAATTAATTAATGAGACGACTTAAAACGTATTTACGCAACACAACGAATGACGATAGGCTAAATGGATTAGCGTTACTTAATATTCATCGCATAATGTCGCGGTTTCTGTTGATGCAGTTCTAGATGAACTAGCAAAAAGTTCACGTAAATTATAAATTCGCTTGTAGTAGGTAATTATGAAAAGAAAAAATCTTTGAACTTCATTCTTAACTTCTATCGCTCTTTAACTGTTTCAGAAAATTGTCCTTTGCTGAATCTGCCTTTTTTATTCTATTTTATAAGAAAAAATATATAATTTTTAATATTTGTATTAATTTTTCTTGTACATACATCATATTATAATTTTTTATTAACTTTTCTTGATGAATTTTTTATTAATTTTTATTATATAATTTTTAATATATTAATTTTTCTTTAATAGTTAAGTTCTTTCTTGTACAGTTTATGTATTTATAGTGAAATAAAATAAAATATAATATACAGTGAGTAACTTTAATATTCGGTTTTTCTATAATCTTCAGGTTTCAAATGCTTTTTGGCATTAAAATAGTAAAAATGTTAATTTTTCTTTTTCAATAATTATAATTTTATAAATTTTCAATAAACTTATATTTTTATAATAAATAGAATTACCGTAACATTATTAATAACATTAGAACAAAATATACTACTAATTCATCGTTACTTTAATATTCGGTCAAAATCAAAAAATCGATTATTAAAGTAAAAAAAATAAATTAATATTTTGTGGGATATCCTTTCTGATTCAAAACGTGATGTAAGTGTTTTGGCATGTTCTCAAAAAAAAATTTTGCAATAATCTTGGCTGATTTTTTAGACCACTCCTGTTCCAGTCTGTTTTTTAAATCAGCTACTGAAGTAATCGAGGTCTTTCGAATTTGTCGGTCTAGAGAGTCCCATATATTTTCGATGGGATTCAAGTCAGGTGATTGGGGTGAGATTTCTATCACTTTTGGACAATTATATAATAGCCATTCTCGAACCAAATAGGACTTATGTTTAGGATCATTGTCCAGGTAAAATTTAAAAGTGAACCATATTCATAGATTTTCAGCGCTATAAATTTTAAATTTTTTTAGAATGTCTAAATTCATTTCTTTATTGATGTTTCAATTTATAAAATCTAATTCCCCAACCCCATTAGCTGATATACATCCCCAATACATGATACTCCGCATATCTCCTACTACATGTCCACCACCATATTTTAAGGTTGGAGTAATATTAAATGGTTTTAGCTCCTCATTACACCTGCGCCACACCATATTCCGTCCATCTGATCCAAATAGGTTATATTTGCTCCTATCAATAAATATTACGTCGTTCCAGAAACTGGAATCTTTCCCAATATATTCCTTGGCTAAATGGATTCGAGTTTTTTTCTGATTCGTTGATTTAAAAATGGTTCTGGCTACGCGGCCGTTATAACCTTGCGGTTTAAATGTTCTGCAGATTGTGGTGTACTGCTGTTCCCAGTTCTTTCAGCACCTCCGATGCAATTTTCGGCGCACTTAAATGTGGATTTTTTACTTTCTGTTAATTTGTTTGGTTGGCCTTTTTGCTATTTCAAAATAATTCTCCCTTCATTTTTATATCGCCGAACGATATCGCTAACTGTACTTTATGGTATATTCAGCCATTCTGCAATTTCCGTATACGTATGACTTTTAGCATAATGGCAAACTATTAACTTTCGTTGCGCCAATGTTGAATACTTTCCTTTAAGGCCCATAAAAATTTTATTTTACAATATCACGGCCAACAGAGGAGAACTAAATAATAATTAACAAAATCCTTCAAAATATCGAAGTACCGTTATTTCACAAATAAATGCATGCACAATGGAAAAAACCGAATATTAAAGTAACGTTAAAATAGTAGTCTATTTTGTTTTAATTTTTTTATTACAATCCTTATTTATTTATTTCATACGAAACTATTTAAATTTTATTGAAAAATAATAAAATTTTAATTTTTGAAAAAGAAAAATTAACTTTTTGCTATTTTAATACCAAAAGGCCTGAAGATTATAGAAACCTGAAGATTATAAAAAAACCGAATATTAAAGTTACTCACTGTATATTAGCTAGTTCTATTACGTGAAAAGAAATTATATAAAATATGTTTTCTGCAACCCCCCCCCCCCCCCCCCCCCTCCCCCGATGGTTTCATCCTGCGTACGCGCCTGCGTCCAAATAGTACTCGGCATCTTTCTCTGCAAAATACTTGTTTACGAATGTGAAAGCCTCCTCATACGACGAAAATCTCCGTCCTCTGAGCGTAATTCTTAACTTAGGGAACAAAAAAAGTTTTTTTTGGTGTATTTCTGGGCTAAACTGTAGTTAACCCGAAAAAAGTGTAGTCGTTACAAAAATGTAGTGCTATCCCGAAAACTGGAACTTTTTGAGCATTTCTTGCATAAAAGCAACTGTTACATAAAAATGTAGGATTATCCCGAAATTAAAATCTAATACAAATTTAATTTTAATTTACACATTTTTAATAAAAAATAAACTTTGAAAACTGTCAAAAATTGTTGCAACCTCTTATTATGGACTAACCGTGCAATATCATAATTTTATTAAAAACATTCTTAAAATTTTAAAAATCTCAAGGCCTTTTGGAATAAAATATACAAAACAAATTAAAATTAGAAAATTAAGCTAAATCGAAAAGTGCATTGGTAATTCATGACAATAAAATAAGCAAAGCATAATACCAGAGCTAAATTGCACTAGCGGTATATATACGGCTAGGGGTTTTGCCCAAATTTGTAATGTCCAACGATGAAAAGAGCAAAATAAGTAAATCGGCGAAGAAATAAAACTCAATCAGCACAGCTTCGACATAATTATTATTAATGTTAATATGTTGACAATTAACTCGAGAATGATCTTTTTTCTCATCTCGTTTCCTATTGATTAACAAAACAGTTTAGTTCAATTACCGCTGATTGCACAGGGTAATACTGCAATGTTTACTACTGAGGTGTGGTGCGTTGCGATGTCGGAGGTTTGAGATCCTACAATCGGCCATCCTGCTGTTTGGTCGACTCGATCAAACTAATATTATGACGCTCAAGATTCTCCCCCATCATTATTTTTATTTCGTCGTTAATTTCGTCGTTAATATCGTCGTTAATTTCGTCATTAATATTATTATATAATACTTCGTCGTTATAATGATGACATTATCGAAAGCATTATCTCAAATTTGAGATTTTATTTTAAGAGCTGGATTGTTGGTGTCCAGACTTTCATATGGTCGGCACTCGTCGTTGTTTGTTTTGGACCACGATGATTTCCTATACTCGTTCCACGTCGTATCGATCATTATAACCAACTCGAACCACCTTGTAAGGCCCCATAAACATTGGATATATTTTTTCTCCAGTGGCAAATTGAGATTTTTTAATGGCGACCATATCACCAACATTATATTTCATGGCTTGCTAACGCTTGCGATTGAAAGTTCTACGGTTTTCATCTTGAATTTTTGATATACTTTCACAAGCTTGATCTCGTATAGCGTCTCTCTCATCCATAAATTCACTAACCAAATCTTCTTCAATAATTTTTGCTAAACGTAGATCCTCAGGATTCCTTATCTTCATATCGAACACGACCTCGAATGGGCTACGATTTATACTTCTTTGAAAGGTTGAAATAAGAAATCGTTGCAAGGAATTAACATGTTTGAACCAATTTTCTGGGCATTCAATAGACAACTTCGTTAGTGCCTGTAAGATTACTCGATGTATTCTCTCCATCTGACCATTTTCCCTAGGAAATCCTGTTGTAATAAGCGTGTGACAAATACCTTGTTCTTGACAAAAATCTTGAAAATTGTTAGACGAAAATGCCGTACCCCGATCGGAAATAATAATGGCAGGGTTTTCAAAGTTTGTTCTGTACTGTTCTAATTTCTGGAGTACTTCCGCATTAGTCATGGATTTTACCGGAAACAGCCAAGTGTATTTTGAAAAGCTGTCTACAAGAGATAAAATATGATTATATTGTTTTTTAGTGCTTACCAATGGACGCAAGTGGTCAATATGAATTGTTGATAATGGTCCTTCCGTAATTGGTAGTGGTGTTTAGCAAACCTTCTTGTTTGCCTAATTTTCTCTCGACATAATTTTTGTAAGGTCCATGTTCAAGTAGTTGTTCAATTAAGTGTAAATTTGTATCTTTTTTTTGTTCAATTCTCATTTTTACAGGAGAAATAATTTGTTAAGCAGAGCTATAGTTACGTACCAGAACCTCAATGGCTGCTGTATATTTGTGATCTCCAATATTTAGACCATCGTCACCGTCCATGTTGGGTAGAACTTCTGATTTTTTCTTGATCTTTATTTCCTTCTGTCCAATAAAAATGTCTGTGCCAATTAAAACATCTTTCTCAATGATACTTTTTGTATGCAGTACATTAGTTGGCACCACCTGAATTTTTGCACCAAATTCATTGCCGTCCATGTAGATTTTGGAACTAAAATATCCCATTGTAAACGCTTGGCCTTCTGTTATACCACAAATCTGGATAATGTGATTTTATAGTTTTGGGGAACCAATAGTTTTCCATTCAATTTCGGTCATCAATGTTACTTCACTCCCTGTATCTATCAAAACTTGTACTGTGTGATCACCAATTTTAATTTGTTTGTAGCATCTTGCAGAGAATGATCTATGATTACTTGCACAACCGATTTTTACCGCTTTTTTGGGACATTTTGCCGATATATGACCATACTCGTTACAGCCAAAACATTTTAATCCATCGGCACGTCGTCTACAATTTCTTGATAAGTCACCGCTCTGCCCACAATTAAAACATTTTAAGTTTAGTGTCGATTTAGGAATTGTTGAAGATTTTGCAACGATATTATCGTTTCTCAATTTAAACGTTGAATATACTTCCAGCTTTTCTCAAAATTCACTAACTGTTTTTGCTCCATATAAAATAGCCTTGGTAGCTGCAATGTCACCGATCCCATCTATAGTGTATTGAATAGTGTCTGGTATGTCAACATGTCCACGAGCAGCTAGTTCCCTCATTTCCAAAAAATATTCGTGTAGTGATTCGGTTTTATTTTTCTTACGTTGCATCAGTAATCGATGAATATCAGCACTATTTTCATTACGCTTAAATTCACTTAAAAGGTAGGTTTTTAACTCCTCAAAACTTGTTATGTTGACACCCGTTCTTAACGAAGTTTTTGCGGGACCTTTAAGGCATCGTTGTGCATGAATTAGTTTCTGAAGTGGATTCCATTTTAATAAGGTGGCGGCATTTTCAAAATCGCTTAGCCAGTTTTCAATTGAGTACGAGACGTTGCCGTCAAAATCTGGTGAAAATCAATGTCCAATGCAAAAATTGTAACCATAAAATTAGCTCAGTTTATTATTATTAAAAGAACGATTATATTTTATATATTTATTATACGTCTTTAGACAACTCCAGCTTGATATAGAATCGAATGGCTACCACCCTCATCATATATAATTCATTCATCCACTGAACTAACAAATAACTATGTATGTTCATATGAATATGTCTAAATTAGATCAAATTATAAATTGGATCAGTACAAAAACAGCTTTTATTCCAACTTATACATTATCTCATTTTTTTTAAAACATTAATAATAAAAATTAAATTAATTATTTAATTTATCTTACATAACTATTTAAATAAGATGGTGGTCTAAACTCTACCAGACCTAGTGATTTTAATCGCAGAACTCCGATTATCATTAGTATTACTCCATTCTGGAATTTGAATTTCTTCTCTTTCTGTTAAATTTGGTAGAATATTATGACCATTTTCAAAATCATTATACTGACTTTTAATTAAAGGCTCATTTGAAGATCTCCTTAGATGTAATTTATTTTACGTAATAATCTGTTATTTTCATTTTTTATTATGAAAGATCGCGGACTTGAATGAGTTGAAACTACCTTAGCTGGTTCCCATACTTAATTTTTCCTATAAACTATTCTCCAGTGGCCCTATTCTGGCTTTCCCTGGGAATAGGGAATTGGGAAAAATATTTTCATAGCATTTTTGTCTAAATTGTATTTTTCTGGCCTACTGAGGAACATGATTGGTGTTAACATTTTCGAAACAAAGTTAAATGGGAAAATATTTTTCCCTACAAAAATTTTGTGGAACAAAAGCTTCCCAAATCACTTTGTTTTGAAAATTTTTGTTCTAAACTTATTCTTTCAGTAAGCCAGAAAAGTATAATTTTAGCAAAGATGCTATGAAAATATGTTTCCCAATTCCCTATTCCCAGGGAAAGCCAGAATAAGGCCACTGGTGCAAATTCAGGTCGAACCCTTACTCGCGCGTCATGATAATTTTTAACTTTGCCTTGTTTTTCTTTTAATCTTTCCCTTACATTAAAACCAACTAAACATGGATTTAAGAGTTCTTCATTCAACGGATCTTTGGTTCTTGTTCTTCTGCTCATTAATAATTGAGCCGGTGAAGCATTTAGCTCAGCTACAGAATCATTGCTGTATTCAAGTAACGAGTACTCCAAATCCTTTCCATCTTCTCGACTTTTTCGTATCATATTTTTAGCAATGTGTACTGCTTTCTCAGCTTGACCATTAGACCTATGGTATCTTGGAGTAGATGTCTTAATTTCAAAATTCCATACCTTACTGAAACTATCAAATTCTTTCGATGTGAACGGCATGTTATCCAAAATCATGATTTTTGGGATACCTTTATCCGAAAAAATTAGTTTAAGGCATTTTATTATATCCTGTGACTGCTTTGTTTTTAACTCAACAATTACAAGCCATTTGCTAAAATAATCAGTAACTACTAAATAGTCTTCTGTTCCTACTTGTAAAATGTCACACCCTATCTTTTCAAATGGATATTCAGGAATCTCATGTGGTATTAACGGTTCATAAGTATTTCGACGGTCTATATTTCTCACATATACGGCATTTGTTTATGAAAGTCTCTATGTCCTCATCTATTCCAGGCCAATATAATATTTGTCTTGCTCTTTGCTTAGTTTTACTTATACCAACATGTGCTTCATGCAAATTTTAAAGCATTTGTTTACGCATAACTCTGGGCACTACCATACGATCTTTTAAATAAATTAACCCATTATCAAAGATTATGTGGTTTTTAAATTTCCAAAATGGTTTTACCGTATCAGGGAGCATTTTTTTCTCGTTCAACTCAATCTCGTATCTTATTAATTTCATCTTCATTCGTTGAAGACACGATGAATTAATCTAACCTATTTCTTTAATAATTATACTCACTAACGGCTTATGATCGGAGTGAATCTCGATTTTTCTTCCATAGATAATAATGAAATTTAGTACATGCGTAAATTACAGCTAAAAGTTCTTTTTCCACTTGGGCGTATTTTTGTTCGGTTTCAGTTAAACTTCTAGATGTGTAAGCTACTGGTGTTTTTTCTGCAGTAATACACTGCTCATCCCATATTGGCTTGCATCTGTTTGAATCGCTATTTTTTCCTTTTCATTAAAAGGTTGTAAAACTGGAGATTGTATAATCATTTGTTTTAGTTTGTTTACCGAACTTGAGTGCATGTCCACCCATAAAAATTCAACGTTCTTTTTCAGTAACTGACGTAGCGGTTCAGTATGACTCGCTAGATTTGGAATAAAACTCCTCATGTAATTTATCATGCCAAGAAATCTTTGCAATTCCTGCCTATTCGAACTGTTTGGCATTTCTGTTATTGCTTTGATTCTAGTTGGATCAGTACTTATACCGTCCCGACTGAATAAATGCCCCAAATAACTAACTTTATTAACCTTGAATTGTATCTTCGACTGATTAAACTTTATATTAAGTTTTTGGGCCCTTCTAACTACCTTTTTCAAGTTTTCGTCATGTTCCTTTTCTGTACGACCGTAAATTAGTATGTCATCAATGTAAATGAGTGTTCCCGAAATATCCCCGAAATTTTTCTCATTCAATTTCTGAAAGGTTTCCGGTACTATATTTATACCAAATGGCAAATGTTTAAAACTATAACATCCAAATGGTGAACTAAAGGAACAAAGCTTTTTAGATTCATCATCCAATTCTACTTGATAGAACCCATCTTTCAAATCTAACACTGTAAACCAATTTGCACCAGTTAATTTAGTTACCATATCCTCCAACCTTGGTATCTCGTAATAGTCTTTCTTTATCGCTTGATTTAAATATTTTGGATCTAAGCAAATCCTTAAAGAGCCATCAGGTTTTTCTACCAATACCAAGATTTTCTACCAGATTTTACTAATCCACTCAGTGGGTTCCCTTAATGAATTTATTATACCATTTTTCTCTAGTTTATCTAGAGTCTGCTTCACTTTATGCTTTATGGCAATCGGAATTCTACGTGGCGGTTTAGACACTGGCTGCGCATTTTCTTTTAAAACTAATTTTAATTTACCAGAAAATTTTCCTAAGCCCAAAAATAGTTCCGAATTTTCTCTAATAAAATTATCCTTTTCATTTGTGATTTCATTAATATTTTGAATTATATTTAAATTTTTGTTTGCCTCCAAACCAATTATGGGAGTCAAATTAGCATGAATTATAATAAAAAGTTCTATTTTCTCAACATTATTGTATATGACATTTATATTAACTTTACCTAAAGGAACTATTTTTGAGCCTCCATATGCTCGTAAAATTATGTCGATTTCATTAATTTTATTATTTATATTAAATTTTTCAATACTTGTAAAGGTAAAATATTCACATCAGCCCCTGAGTCTACTTTGAACAAAATTTTGTTCTTTGCAGCTTCTCTTGCAGTCCTATGTCATAATTCCCAAATACCTATGTCATAATTCCCATCCTATCCCTTATCATATTTTCTTTTAGTGTCCCGAACTCGCAATTTTCCGTTAAAGTTTTGAGGTCCGTTAAAAAACTATCAAATTTTTCCGCTTCTTGTTGTCGACGATTATAAATATGATATCTCTCATATAAAATGTTTACTTTTGGTACACAACCAAAATGTTTACTTTTGGTACCACTTCTTTGATGACGTCATCTAACGTGGTTTCTTTTTCCTTTTGTATTGATAGTGTTTCCAAAATTTCATTCGGCTCTTCGCTAACCAAATTTCTAAAAACAGCGATTTTTACTTCTTCCGTTTTCGTATTACATTCCGTTGCAATCATGAAAATTTCGAATTGCTTTTTAAACTTTTTCCAATTCAGCTGCAAATTTCCTTTAATCACTAAAGGCGTTGGCCGCTTCATACTTTCCATTTTTCCAATTTTTTTTTTTTTATTATTTTTTTTTTTTTAATGGACGAAACACTTTGTAACGCTCTGGATATTTTACAACATTTACGATTTTCTCCTCAAACAGAAAATGGCGTTTTTCGTTATCTCTTTTACATATTATGTACATTAACAATCGTCGATCCTTACAGCTGATAATTTAGTTTTGTTTTTCGTTGTGCCTTTTTTAGATTTGTAGGTAACAATTTTTATTTATTTTTAAAACAACTGCGCTATGTTATATATGTTTATTGATGTGTAAACATCTTTACTCGCGCCTACCAAAATTTTTTGTATTAGAGTACACTTGTAAATGAAACGAACGGAAATGACGTACTTCGTTTGAAAAAAAAGTAACAAAAACAATAAAAACAATTTTGTACTATACATGGCCTGCTTGTATGTACGTATATGCACAATAGTAGGGAAAACGAAAGAACTAATTTAAAAAATAAAATAGAAAAGATCGACATTTCCACCGATAGAAAAAACTAAAAAAAAAAATAAAAAATTTAAAATAACGCGTGTGCCACCACCATTTATAGGGTGGTACCTATAACGAGATAGCATACTCTTACGATAAAAAACACACTCAACAACTTGTGTATGTTGCTTTATCACGCGTAATGAGTCACTATAAGAGCTACTAAGGACGTAAAAATGCAACCCAATGGGTCCTCTTCAAAATGACGTAGCACCCTTCACCACATAACAGCTAAGTACAGCGCAGGTTGTAATGTCGAATTTTGTACGAGGTTATAATGACATCTCGGTTTAACATTGAACTGCCAGAGTCTCAGATTATATAACCTCGACCTAACTGATACAGTCACGCAGAGATGCTCAATACTCTTACTTTCCGAAATCTGGCTACGCAATGACGAGCATGTTAATATTCGTAATTTTGAATGCTGCGTCCAGTTAAAGAGAGAAGGTCAGCGGGCTGCCAGAGTAGCCTTTCCGTCAAAAGAACCATAAAATGAACATAGTGAACTCAAACGGTTTGCTGTACGAACTCCCACTTGTCATAGGTTGGCCTTACTTGATCAAAACCAGTATTGACGTTGTGACCCTAAACTGGTCACCTGACAATACTTTAATTTTGAACTAGAAATCCTCCTCTCAATCACCCTATTTATACCTTGTTATGGTAAACGACAATTAACACAGATACTTTCATAAGCTTTTTATGGTACAAGTAAAAAAAAAAAAATATAAATTGCCAGGTAATTAAAATTTTGGGGTAGTATATTTTGGGAATGCTGTTAGATCAGTTGTCAAGTCGAGTGAGTGAAGAAAAAATCAAAAAAAGAAAAAAAAATCAGTGAGTCAGTTAATCAGTTAGGTTGTTGAAATAAATAGTTCTCAGTGCATTCTTAATTAAGTGCATTTCTATTAGTTAATGCACTAATTGTTTTTATATCCGTGCGCGAGAAATAAACATTTAATATTAAAAAGGGCAATAAAATTAATAACCTTATTTGTACACTTTAGTTAATCTAAATAAAAATCTTGTGTTTGATTGATTAGTGAAAATGCGAAGAACATAAGTGTAGTAGGATTTCTGTGATCACACAAAATATCATAATTCGTGGAAGTGCAATTTCGCGAACTGTTTCTTTTTTTTATCTAAAAAAATTTTCCATCATGGGTATTGCGGTCATCAACAATTAAGAAACATGAATTTGTCTAAATAAAAACAACAAAAAAAAAAAAACTGAAATATTCAAAAAAAGAAAATTTTTTTTTGTTTCAATAGTGCCGTTTTTGTGTGTGTTCTTCGCCTAGCCCATGGTCGTCGGTCCGTCTCAGGTGATTTCATTTACCGGACGTGCCGTTTTAAATTAAAGTGAATGGTGGACGTTACCATATCGAGCAGTGTAATTAAAATCTCGTGTGATCGAACAATATTAATATCTAACAATAAATTATAATAGATATTAATCCATAATCATAAATAATAATAATAATAATAAAGGTTAATAGTAGCATTGAAAGATCGAGGATATAATAAACAATCCTAGAACGAACGCCACCCATAAACGGATTTCATTCAGAAAAATCTCCGTAATACTAACCATCTGGGTGTGTCATTATTCACAATAATTAAGCTCGATATAATATTATACAAACATAATCAATAATCACATAAACAAACAACAGATAAAGAGTGGAAAAATACAGTCTACGAGGTAGCAACCTACGGTTGCAATACGATTCCGGGTGCACGTGCAAATTGGAGTAAATACAACGACTCGAGGTTCCGGTGCAGCATCACGCCACATTGAATATTGTTGGAATAACCGTCCAGATCATTAATGGGTTGATGATTAAAACCGCAAGTTTTTTTTATTATATTATATAACTATTTTATATTTTTTTTTAATAATTTTATATTATATAATTTTCTCGGTTGGGGTTTTTCGAAATTGCAATTTTTCCGTTTAGTTTTACTGTAGTTACATTTGTAAACATGAATGTTCTTCCTTATTTATTCCTCCGCGATTGATTCCAAGGTAATGAAATCCTAGGTCGATAAAACGGGGGTGCTAGAAAAGTAGTGGCGCATTAGTTTTGGATGTGATTGTGTGGTTGCAAGGTCGTATCTCAAATGTAGGTTTTTTATTACAATTTTTTTCGTATTATGCGGTTTATACAAGATTGTTGTGGCCTTGGATTTACCCACGACCGACCCGACGAGAGAAATAGCCGGAAACCAGCAAACCGCGCCAAGGTTATCAACCACAACAATATCTGTGAGCAGCCTTCATCATCATTAGTATTAACGTTGAGACTCGCATATGATGAAGACTGTTACAGTATATGCATATGATGAAGACTGTTATAGACGGACTGGCGAATGGAACTATATCCTGTCTGATTTATCGAATGAAGCTGTCCTAACGAGGAATAGAAAACACAATAAAAAATATCAAAGGACTTTGGTTGGATTTCGGTACAGGTTCACAAATTGGCAAGTATAAAAAGAATATCGTCCGATATTTGGTGCCCATTTCTAGAAAAAGCTCAACTGTTTATCAAAATAACATTCGGACAATTAATATTAAGCGTAATCATTTTCCAGTCGTACCTGCATGTGCCACCACAATTCATGCATCACAGGGTGGTACCTATAATGAGATAGTATAATATGAATACCTCTTACGATTAAAAACACAGTCAGCAACTTATGTATGTTTATCACGAGTAATGTCGAGTATAGAAGGGCTGTTCATCACGTTGGCTATCGATTATCAATTCTTCTAAGTGAGCCAGCGCGCCTCTCTACAAATTCGCTAAGTACATATTAATGGAGAATTTTGAACTGCCAGAGTCTCAGGTCACATTACCTCGACATAACTGACACAGTCACGCAGGGATGTTCGAGACCTGAAACCGCAATGGTGAGCAGGTTAATATTAATAATTTTGAATGCAGCGTTCAGTTCAAGAGAGATGGTCAGCGGGCTGCGGAGTAGCAATATATAAAAATTCAAGAAGAACTTATACAGTCACCTCGCATAAGGAAATCATCGTTTGATAAACACAACCCGTTAGCGATATATGCACGGCTGAACTTCAGCTTCACAATGGGAATAAGATGCATAAGATGCTTCGGTAGTTATATACATCTCGTCGAATAAAGCAGTCGAAGACATAATTAAGTTCATACATATCGTCCTTGCACCATGTACTGAAAGAATTCCAAAATTTCTCCAAGTAGACTTGCCAATGATTATGAGTGGGGATTTCAATATTAATTTTGCTGCTCCTCAAGCTGAACAACTTATAAACTTCCTGCGAGGACAAATTCGATTTGCACTTGAACCCAGATCGAAATATACTACGAGATATGGGACGACTATTGATGCAGTTTTTCAAAGAAAATTAGTAAAGTTAAAGTTTACACTATATCTCTTTTCCGGTCAGTCAAAAAAATCGTTTCTTCAATATAAGTCCACCACACACAAATGTTCATGAAAATAACCATAGTTTGTAATGGATTTTTTCATGATTCTCTTTCGTACACGATTTATGCACCAAAATTGTGATCGCGGGCTGGAAAATGGATATGCATCTTATTTTAGCTACCATTAAGCCAATTACATCAAATATACCGAAAGAGTAGTAGACCAATTTGACGATTATAAACAAATGAAAAAATCTGGTTTGTAAAATTTAATTTCTTTCCCCTTAAAAGTAAAATGTTTACACATCTCTTTGAGAGCACTAATTCACTCACCCTTTTTTGTATTATTAAAAGAACGATTATATTTTATATACTTATTATACGTCTTTAGACAACTTCAGCTTGATATAGAATCGAATGGCTACCACCCTCATCATATATAATTCATTCATCCACTGAACTTACAAATAACTATGTTCATATGAATATGTTAATTCAACTTATACATCACTCAGATTTGTTGAATTTCGATCTTTGTAAAAATGTTTCAATTTCAGTTTTGAACTCGGAATATCTCTCTCTCTCTCTCTCTGGCTTTCACATCCCATGAAGGGATTTCGCCGCCTGCACTAAGGCCCTCCATCCATCTGGATCCACCGCACTCGTCCTCCAGTTTCGACATCCGAATGTTCGTAGATCTTGTTCGATGGCGTCACGCCAGCGCAGTCGGGGTCCTCCTCTACGACGCACATCGGCTGGTTGTTGGTGGAACACTTTATTTATCATCCGTTGTTGTGGAGACCTTGTAATGTGGCCAAGCCATCTCACTCGATTGGATTTGATGAATCCGATGATATCGCTGCCTCCAAGGAGTTGCTTTATTTCGTGATTCATACGAATCTGATATACGTTGTTCGCAACTTTAATTGGACCAAAGATTGAACGGATAACCTTCCTTTCGAAGGTAGACAATAATCTACAATCGTTAGAGGTTATGGTCCAGCTCTCGCTTCCGAAAGTCAGCACAGGTCTTATTAGTGATTTATAAAGTGCGAGCTTGCACGACTGCGATAGATGTTTATCGGGTATCAGGTACCCGGATACCCGGGTTTTTTGTCAATATTTTACTACTCGAAAACCCAAGTAATTGCTTCGGGTATTCGAGTACTATATTCAAAAAAATATATAAATTCATTAATTCAGTTTTAGATTATAACTCAGCATTAAATGAATTGGGTTCGAAAAAATTTGCTGACGAGGACAAATAAAGTTTCTTTAGTATTGAAACCTTTAATGGTTGCAGTTGAAGAACTTAGTAAAGAAAATGCCAATCTTATAACTGCTGAGGGAACTCTTATATACATATGTATTCAAAAAACTAAAAAAAATGAATACGCTCCTTTCACTGGATATAATTGAACATTTACAAATTGAAGTTGAGGAACGACGACAAAAAGACTTAATAACGTTATTATTATTCTTGCATTATGGTAGGCATCTAAAAAATACCGATTACCTAAAACAACAATAAAACTACTTGCTAAACAATTAATAAATAGGCTAAATCCAGATCAACTCCAGAACGAAATATCAAAATCGGATAGCTCCAGCTCCTCTGATGACACGGACCGCGATTGTGAAAAAACAGCCTACGATGAGTTACAGTAGTCCCTTAATTCATTTACATCAACTAAATTCGCCAAATTTACAGCTTCGAGTGCAAGGAATGGGAAAAAAAGGAATGAGAAGTGAAGTATTGGAAAATTTATACCGAGCACTCCCCTACCTCAACGGCATGCGAATGGGTTTTTTCAGGTGCCGGGAGTATAATAACAAAACTCTGTAGTCATTTATCTGAAGACACTCCTAATGGACTGGTATTCTTAAAATATTATTTTATAAACAAAAAATAAGTAATTAATTAAAAATTGATTATATTTAACATATTATTATAAAATGTTGTTCCTATTGGTTGGTTCACGTATGCGATCAAAAAATGATTCGCGAATCAAATGAAAATTATATCATTGAAAACATATACAAATTTTGTATTTCTTTGTCTTTTTTCGGGTTACCCGGGTAGTTCAAAGAATAACTACCCGATACCCAGGTTTTTATTTTTCGGGGATTTTGGAAACTCTAATTGGGCGTAGAAAACTCGTTGTCCGGCAGCGATTCTGGCTTTTATTTCTGCCTGCATATCATTCGACGATGTTATAACTGACCCGAGGTATTTAAAGTTTTCGATGCCATCAAAATTGTTGTCGCCAATTCCGAGATTTGCCATAGAGATGTTATTTATTAATAAGTTGTTAAGGTATCAAATGATACAAGTGATGTTCTAAGACTTCTGAAAATGTTGGCACATTGAACATCTTAAGAAACTTCAAAAATGTTATAAATGGCAAAAACCTTCAAACAAATACTACAAAATTAGCTTTTCGGTTCTTGCTCATAGAGATATTGTGCCGCCTATAAACTAGGTTTTGGGCAGAATAGTTGAGATGAATCTAGAGCTTGATAATCGGGTTCGTGTTGTAACAATAAAAACTGCAAAATCTACATTTAAAAGATCCATCACAAAAATCAGTATTCGGCCACTTGAAACAACAAATAAAACCTTACAATAAAATATATTCCTTGAATATAAGTTATTTCAAGGGTGCGGGTATGTTAAGGCATTCAAAATAATAAGTTACAATTTAAGTATGGAGCACATCCCGTAATTATGTTAATCGAAATATTATTACCAGTTCTGGCTGCTACTATAATGGTTCGGGCTAACTTTGTGATGTTTTCGGCAGTTTTCCTTGTGCAAATTCCAAATGGTTTCGGTTGGCTTTAAAGGGAAAGAGCTGCTATTGTTCCGACTGGCGTGACAGACACCTAACCTCGACGTTCATTTTCAAAATTTGGCTTCAATTCTATCTAGAGCGTACCTCTGTTGAGGTGTTCTTGTGCAAAAATCGATTACAGGTTCGATTTATTATTCCTTTCGCTTTTCAAATATCTGACCACCATCGTAATCATTTTTCCGGCTCGCTTTCTACTAAATTAATAGACACAATTTTTAATTTAGTGTTGAAAAATATAGATAAGAGCAATCAAATATTTTTTAAATCATTTCGTTATTTTACCATTATTATCGTATCAAACCGAATCAATAATTACCGCATCTAAATCAAATCGCCGCAAAGCTATTAAGTACAAAAAATGTTTCAGTATTCGTAATTCAACCGTCGATTGCAACGCAGCATGAATTCATTACTTGTAATAATTTGGGTTGCCTGCATATTTGCATTGAGCCAAGCTTGCCAAAATCCAAATGATCATGTGGCGACGAAATGTTGTGAGTACCCTGAACCAGTTGAAGAGTACCAAGACGCTTATAAAAAATGCGCTAATTCCACTGAACTCGATCAAAATTATGAATGTCACTTGAAGTGTATCCTAACACAGATGGATCTGATGGACGTCGATGGTGATACAATAAACGTAGAAAACTATCGAAAAATTATGTTTACCAGTATGGCAGACGATGACGTTGTGATTCAGTTTTTTGATCGGAAACTGGAATTATGTGAGATAAAACGTAAGTATATCTTTATATAATGATATTTACCAGTTTGCATAATTTTGTTTTTGATTTTAGAACACCTGTACGAACAGTTGTTGATACCAAAAAGCAATGACAAATGCCCGATCAACAATTACGGTTTATTACTGTGTGTGGCTTTCGAAACTATTATGGATTGTCCGGATACAATGAAAATTAAAACGGAAGAATGTGAAGATCATTATCTGCAATTACGAATTATTTTTAACAGTCTTATGAAACGGACAAACGAGGTGTCACCCACCCTAATCACTAATTCAGCCGTGTCGTTGAATAAAAATTTACTACAATTTTAACAGTTTTGGTGTAATAAATATTCTTATCGATAATATTGTGAATTGGACGATTTTTATTTTTTACATTGTAATTTGCATAAGCGTCTTCCCACAATAATCTAAATTCTTATACATCTTTTCATTTCAGATTATTTCAAATACCTAAATACGGTAAGCGGGTGATATTAGAAAATTGCTAAATAAATAATTTTTTCTAAATGTTTACGTTACCACCAACAACACGTAAAATCGATAATTTTCAACGCTTAGAAAGCACGAAGCAAAACTTGAAATGTTATTTGAACAGAAATTCTTTCATACAACAATTTTGTTGATATTTTTCCAACGATTTTTTTTTACAGTTGCTATTGGATTTTCAATTAAGTAATTGAATGAAATTTAAAATCTATTAAGATTTATTTTGAGATACATACTTAGGTTTTTTTTTGCCATCGTGTAATCAAAGTTCAAAAAACCAATTTAATTTTTTTAATGTAATTATTAAATGCTTTGTGTTTAAAGTATACAAAGTAATCGTGTATCTATTTATATTGTAAAGTGAATCTAGCGGATGCTGTTATCTGTACATCAATGAAATTGAACTACATATAATATATAGACAGATAGAGGTGTGATGAAGTTCGTGCTAAAAATGATTAAAAAGTTACACTGTTAAATTTGTTATTTCTCCAATTGGAGTATATCTTCAAAAGAACATTGTAAAATTGGACACATTTTTGGGAAGGTAAAGCATATACCTACTTCCAAGATTTAAGTAAAATATATTTTTGAAATTCGTTCTATAAATAATTATATTTAGAAATTGAGCATTTTTGACCGGTTTCAAACAATATTCCAGCGAATTCTGGAGATTTGCACGGTCTTTCAATAACATTTTCAAAAAAATCATCTAATCTGCTGGGTCTATAGTAGATATGGGATAAAACTATGATGGGTTTTACTATGTTTTAAAGATGTTAGAACATTAAAATTTTGATGAATATTTCAAGTTTTATAAAGAGCGAGAAACCACTCCTCTCGAGGTTACCAATACGGTATTCTGAACGCAATAACTCTACAAATTTTAACGGTTTCATAAATGTTGTTTATGTAATTTTTTTTTACCCGCGGACCCTAGAGATGTCCACGGCATTACACTTAACAGATAGCTAAAAATATTTTCAAAACGTATATAAATTGAATTTAATTCCTAATGGACTTTGCTATCCATTTTACAATTTGAAACATTAAACGGAATTTGATTAGTTTCAATAATTTGGGCCATCAATCCTGGAGATGTTCACAGGTTCTTCCCACATTTTCGAATACATTACACAATATTCTACCGTTTTTAGTGAATGGCATGCGATTTTAATGGACAGTTTTCATTTATTGTGCCATTATCGGAGATGTCCACGGAACCTTTTCTATACATTTGTCTGCATCTTATAATATTTTCTGTCTATGGAGCGGAAATTGGTCAATTGTGATGGGTCTAGCAATGATTTTTGGAATTTTGAACTTTCGTGTTTTTGAGAAAAATATTATTATTTATTTCTACAAGATTTTAGCAATTTCTCCAATTGGATTTTAAACAGTGTTGTGTATCTATACGCGTATTTCAAAATTATCAACATTTTGGTGTCGAAAATAGTGCAGATAAATTATTTTTTGTGTAGACAATGTCGATAATTGGTAGAGTATATTATAGACAATTCGTATAAAACGTAAAATATTGTTTTTTTTTTGTAGCTGTTCGGGAAATTTATTTTGGAAAGCCTAATAATTTCGAAAAAAAAAATATTCGAACTAAGTGTCACGTGCCATTGATTGTGCACCTTAAATAAGGAAAATTGGTCACCGTCGCCGTGATTAAAAGAAATTGTCGAGCGATATCCGTTTGCGCAAAACTGCAAAAATTTCTTCGAACAATTGTATTGTGTTTGATTCGATTACCTGCTTGTTTCTCCTAGTGTGTTCGAAAGGAGAGATTTTTGTTTGCTTATTTGATTTTTGAAATAATTATTAAGATTACCGTTGGTCGGGTCTTATTAATTACAGATAATACTTTGAATATTGCGAAAGTAATTCGGCTTTGTTTTGTAGTTTTTTTTATGTTTTAATGTATGCAATATGTGCTGGGGCCGAGGCAGTCCCAACTCTTTCGCGGTTCGCTATTCAAGTCCTACTTTACTCATTGCTTCCCAAATCGAGGACGTAAGGCTATAGGTCCGATTTTATCACCATCTGCACATTGCATAGCACATGCCAGCCTATACTGACATGGAAGATGGGTCGGCCCATAAGTTTTGCACTCCGACAGGCGGTCATAGATGTGTTCCATTTCATCGCAGATCGTAATCTATTGATGAAAATTCCCTTTTGCATCCTGCCCCTATCGGGATTGTATTTTATAGTTCTTTCTACCTTTTATATAAAAAATATTGCTCTATCAGCGTATATACATAAATTTATAAAAAAAGTGAATCAACTTATGCTATAACGTGTCAATACAAAACGAATTATGCTAATTTAGCGTAATATGCTAATTCATCTTGTATTAAACGTTTAGGTAAATTGATTCCTTTTGTTGATATATTAAAAACTAGCGGCCCGTGCGACCCATGCAAGCATGGGTCGGAATTTATGATTTGATTAGAAATAAAAGATCGACGGTCAAAGAGTGAATGACGATAAAATATCAATCATTTGACACAGTTAAATAAAAATTTAAAAACAGCTCAGCCCAGAAAGAACCTATATCGATGTAATTCCAACGGCTATGAATCTTTCTCACCAAACCATAAAAACATGCCAAATGTCAACTTTCTTCCTATTACCCTTTTTCGAGTTGAAAAATGCTACGAACATTTGTGCATTATTAATAAGATATAAAAAAATTATGTGTTAATAAACTGTTCGGCTGAACACCGCTCTTTAAAATCACGAAATCAAAATCGTAAAGAGTGATCAAATAAGAGCTTCCAGAAGTTGTTTTGAAATAAAACGCATTAAAATCAATTTAATAATCAAAAATTGTATTTTTGACGTAAGATCGGTTTATGACATATAATGTTTGAAAATAATTTCTTTTAAATGTTGTCCCCGACTGGCTCATAGATGACCCATTTTATGAGTCTAATTCTCGAGCACTCTTTTGAGCATTTCGGCCGATATTCCATTAATTACGCGTGTTATGTTCGCTTCTAATGCAGGAATCGATGGTTTATCGATATAAACAAGAGATTTCAGATACCTCCATAAAAAGTAATCGAACGGCGTCAGATCACAAGATCTTGGAGGCCAATTCACTGGTCCGTTTCTTGACATGATGTTCTCATTAAATTTTTCTTCAATAAATCGATGGTTTGGCCTGCTGTGTCGCACGTTGCACCATCCTATTGAAACCACAAATCGGCTACACCAATATCTTGAATTGTTCCCAATAAAAATTCATTGATCATTGCTCTGTAGTTTAAGCCATTGACGTTTACACGCTGTCCTTTCGCATTTTTCAAGAAATACGGTCCGATTATGCCACCTGCCCATATACCGCACCAAACAGTGCATTTTTCAGAATGCATTGGAAGCTCTTGAGTCTCTTCTGGCTGTTCATCAAAATACGACAATTTCGTTTGTTGACGCATCCATTCAGCCAAAAATGAGCTTCATCGCTGAACACAAGTTTTCGATAAAAAAACGGATCAATTTGGCGATGTTCCAACGCAGAGCTTGAGAACGGCGACGAATTGATTGATTGCGGTCTTCACGTGCTACAGCAGCAATATTTACATTAGATCAGAGTTGTACGCACCTTATTCGGTTGATGAATATCCTATTATGTATATATATATTTTAATATGAAAAAGTGCTTCAAAACTTATTGATTGTATCGCAAATAGTGCTAATAATGAAATTTTATTTCAGGACATTTACTAATTAATCAATTACTTTTTAGGATGTTGATTGCTGATTATTTATATCCCGAAGAACAAAAATAATTGTGCCGTCTTGTGCTTTACTAACTATTGACTACTTAGGTGTATGTAACCGGGTCAAGTCTATTATACCTAGCAACCTTTCCTATCCCTCTATCTTGTTACATGTAAAAGGGGTGTACGGTTGGCCCGGCGTATCCGGGATCCTTGCTTGGTCTTGGCCGTACATTCTAATCAATCAATCAATCAATCGCAAATAGTATGTTCAGTTGGACGATTATGAACACCATAAAACAGTCGAAGAGAAATATGTTCAGAATACTGAACACAAATGTAATCCCAATGAGAATCCCAATTGGAAAAAGTACCTCCTATTGTAATACATGCATACCACCCTGTATGGCATATACAATACTTTACATAAATTAACATTTCCCAATAAGTTAAATTGCATTTACCAATAAATTAAATTAGCTTAAACTGCAATTAAATATTAATATTTCAATTAACAAAAAGTGATGACAAAAAAGGTAATTGTACGAGGTACAATGTACTGAAGAACGCTGACGGGTTTTTTGTATAAATCGAGCGTTCACCAAAATTATAAATGAATAATTGATTATAGAATTAGAGTTGAAGCAGAGCAGGTGTGAAGAATAAAAAATGTAAACTAAAGTATAAAATAAAGTAGAACTAAGTATGTTATAAGTCCCGTGTCTTTTATTAATGAAGTGAACAAAAAACCAATAGAAAATTTACATGGCGACCGTGACAGGACACGGGATCCTTTAAACAAGTGCTTGAGAGAGTTAAAATGAATAATTCAAAAATAAAAGTGAAAAGTTCAACAAACGTAAAATTTTTTTTAAATGAATAATTCAGAAAATAAAGTGAAAAGTTCGACAAACTAAAAACGTAAAACGTGAGCAGTTCAACAAACGTAAAATTTTTTCAATTAATTATTTGAAAATTTGAAAAACGACAATCATAATGGGGAATGGTGCTGCAAAAGAGCCGGAAACAGTGGTCAAGGAGAACATTATTTTAGACAACAATAACAGCAGCAAGGATGAAGAAAAAGGATCAATCACACAGACGACGGAAATGATAGTCATCGCCGTCATCATTTATATAATTGGTGAGTTAGTAAAATATGTATATAATAAACACATCAATAATATAAAAAAGATAGCTAGAAATACGGCTGAAAGCGTATAAAATAATAGGAAGTAACTTAGCTTAAATAAATAAAATATATAAAAATATATTTAAAATACGTAATTTTTGGGTTAAGAAAAACAATAACAATTTATATTATTAAACAAATTTAGATTAACAACATTTAATTAGAAATGGTTTTAGATATTAAAAATATACGAAAGGGAAATTACAAAATAAGCAAAAATAAATATATTAAATATAACATTATCTATATGTGTATATACAAAGAACAAGGTCATTTTTCTTTGCAATCATATGTTTGATAGTAAAAAATAAAAATCATTTTTAATATTTTTTTTTATATAAAACGATGTCATAAGTACAATGCTCTTGAAAAAAGAAATATATAAGTATATATATTTTGTAATGTGATATTACAACAATTACAAAAATTATTTCTTCTACTTCGTTATTCGATATGGTCGTTATAAATTATGGTCTTAGATAATATTGTTTAGTTAAATAAGTATAAAATATATAAAATAGCGGTAGCAAAATGAAATATTACAAATAATTTACTGAAAAATAATGAGATGGCAATCATCGCAATTGACTCATTCTCAAATTACAAATAAATCGAATTTTTTTAAAAAAAATATAACAGATGAAAAAGTTAAAAGAGTTAATTAGTCAATTGAAATTGAGGAAAGAGAGTTTCTCCAAAAATCCCAATAGAAAATTTTCAAATAAATTTTTATTAAATACTGTAACGATATTAAAAGAATCGAATAAAGTATACATAAATATAGTAAAAGATTTGGACATAGGAGACGAATCTGTAAAATTATTAATTGACACCTATAAGAAATACTACAATTTAGTAGAAGATTTTGTGGGGAAACAACAATTAAAAATATTAGAAGAAACTACTAACTCGGAGGACAATTCGGAAGACGAAACAGAGCAAATCATGGCTAGCTTTGACTTATATCAGTCAATGAAAATTGTCCCAGAATTCAAAGGCAAAAATAACGAGTTAGAAAATTTCTTAAATATAGTGGAATTAGTTTCCGACTCGTTAAAAGACGACACGGAAAGAGAAAAATTACTAAAATTTATTTGGACGATTAAAATAAATACAATTGTGAAATTAAAAATAAACAACAACGGGATACCAAAATGTTTACAAGAATTAAAAAACTCTTTAGCTAACGGTTGTCCGAATGAGGATACGGTGCAGACGTTGCATAGCCAGTTATCTCGTATTTCCCAAAATGGTTCAAATATCGATGTTTATATTTCAAAAATTGAGTCGATAATTTTAAAATTAAACAGATTAAATAAGGAAACAGTAGGTGGCGACGCCAATACTATTGAAAAAATGAATGATCAATTAGCTTTGAACATTTTTAAAGAAGGTTTAGATGAACCTCGGAAATCTTTTATAGTAGCTGCTAGGCCTACATCTCTTACAGAAGCAACTAAACTTGCAAAAGAAATGGAAGCCGCCAGCAAAACTTCCAATATAGCTTCATCAAATGTCAATTTCATAAACAAACAAAGACATTTTTTGGGCACAAACAGGAATAATAAACAAAAACATTATTACAGTTACAATAAAAAATGTATAGAAACTAAAAATAACAGTAACAATTCAAGATATTCGAATCGAAACCAACAAAATAGATTTTACGTACCAAATAAATACACTCCAAAATTTAACTATCAAAGTCAACACAGTCAAAAAAATAATGGTGCATATTCTAAAGGTTATTATAATAATCAAAAATTCCCAAATTATAATAACAATTACCAAAACCAGCGTTATCAAAATACACCTGGTACATATCGAACCGGTAAAACTTATTACATTAACAGTAACGAGTCAAAAAACGGGGTTACTTTCCCGCAGGGGAAAGACACAACTGTTCAAGGGTTGGAGCAAGATTTCCAGAACCTGAATATGTAACAGAATATAGTTTCAAATTGTATAATATATCTTCTAAATTAAACAATTATATTGAAGTATACACTTCACCAAAGCTAAATACAAAACTGAATTTTCTGATTGATACAGGATCAGATATATCACTAATAAAATTAAACAAATGTGATAAGAACATAGAAATTAATACTAATCAACGTTGTAGGATAACAGGTATTACTGAGAATGAAAGCTATACATTAGGTACAACAAACACTAATTTTATATTAGACAATAATAATTTTAATCAAGAGCTACACATCGTGGCGAATGATTTTTCAATTCCAACTGATGGAATATTGGGTAGAAACTTTTTAAATAAATATTGTTTCAAGATAGATTATGAAAACTATATATTATCGACAAAACTAAATGAAAATTACATCGAAGTACCACTTATAGTTCATGAAACTGAACATAATGATATTTTTATTCCCGCTAGATCTGAGATTATTTGTGCAATAAATATTGCTAGGGAATCTGAACTAATTATAGAAAAACAAGAACTGCAACCAGGTATATTCATTGGTAGTAGCGTAATACCAAGTAAGGGTATAGCACACGCTAGATTTTTAAATAGTACTGAAAAAGATGTAGTGATAAAGAATTTTAAACCAAAAACTTCAGAGTTGCACAAAAATACATGCAATATCTCTTCTCAAAAAAACCAAGTTAACAGAATAAAAAACTTAGAAAAAACTTTAAAAATAGATGGATTGGATACAGAGGCCAACAATGGAATATTGAATATATGTAAACAATATAACGAT
The DNA here is from genome assembly GCA_947310385.1 of Nephrotoma appendiculata. Lineage (NCBI taxonomy): Eukaryota > Metazoa > Arthropoda > Insecta > Diptera > Tipulidae > Nephrotoma > Nephrotoma appendiculata. The sequence continues at coordinate 252,920,870 of OX371225.1, forward strand.
ATATTTTTATTAGAAGGAGATATTTTGTCAGTAAACAATTTTTATAGACAAAGTATTATAACTACGGAACATACTCCTGTTTACACCAAAAATTATAGGCAACCATATAATCAAAAGGTTGAAATAAATTCGCAAATATCAAAGTTATTAGAGAATAAAATCATAGAACCGTCTGTTAGTCCTTATAATTCACCTATCTTATTGGTACCCAAAAAGGACCAGGACAACTCAAAACAATGGAGACTAGTGGTTGACTTCCGAAGGCTTAACAATGTTGTAATAAATGATAAATTTCCACTTACTCGATTGGAGGATATCTTAGACCAATTAGGGAGAGCGAAATATTTTTCTACGCTCGACTTATCCAATTCTTTTCATCAAATTGAACTGGATGAAGAATCAAGACCACTTACTGCTTTTTCGAGCGACCAGGGTCATTATCAATTCAAAAGACTTCCTTTCGGATTAAAAATTTCTTCTAATTCTTTTCAAAGAATGTTGTCAATTGCCCTTTCCGGACTAAAAAGTCAAGCATTTCTATATGTAGACGATATTATAGTACATGGTTGTTCAATTAACCATCACAATAAAAACTTAGTATCAACTTTTGAATGTTTAAGAAAATACAATCTTAAACTAAACCCTAGGAAATGTAATTTTCTAAAAAATGAAGTTGTATATTTAGGACATTTAATAACAGATAAAGGTATCAAAACAGATCCTTCTAAATTTGACAAAATCAAAAATTATCCCATTCCAAAAAATGCAGATGAAGTGCATCGTTTCACAGCTTTATGTAATTACTATCGTAAATTTGTACCTAATTTTGCAAAAATTGCAAAACCTCTATATTCGCTTCAAAAGAAAAAAGTTCCGTTTAATTGGTCAATAGAATGCGAAATTGCATTAAAAGATTTGAAGCAACGATTGATAAATGCTCCAGTGTTACAGTATCCAAATTGGGATAAAGAATTTATATTAACGACCGATGCGAGTAATTATGCATACGGCGCAGTGTTGTCGCAAGGTGAGATTGGGAAAGATCTTCCAATTGCCTATGCAAGTAAAAATCTTGACAAGAGTGAGATAAACAAAGATATTTTACAAAAAGAGCTTCTCGCAATTCATTGGGCGATCAATTACTTTAGGCCTTACCTGTACGGTAGAAAGTTTAAGGTCATAACTGACCACAGGCCACTGGTAAGTTTATTTACAGACAACAAACCAACCTCAAAAATGACAAGGGTGCGTCAAAGTTTATGTGAATATGAGTATGAAATTGTATATCGGAAAGGTACACTGAATGTGGTAGCGGACGCGTTATCACGTATAAAGTGGGATTCTGACATGCTCAAGGCATTAATACCAAAAGACGCTGATGTTAAAGTCATAACTAGGTCAATGACAAAGAAAGCTCAAAATAATAATGAAAATATACATATAGATAAAAATGAAATAAAAGAATTGAAGCCTGATCAACTTCATATTTGGGAAAGTACATCATACAATGATGTGAAACATAAAAAAAAATTAAAATTTGTAATAAATAACGGTTTAATGAAGGTGCGAAATGAGAATAATGAAATAATAATTACACTTAACGAAACTCTACCAGAATTAGATTTGGTATTTGATGTAGATGTTAATAGGTGCGATGAAAAGAAACCGAATAAAGGAATTATCCATGGATATAAATGATAATATTTTCAAATATATAACGCGCGAAAAATTTAAAAAATTATATCAGAATGTATGCGAAAATCTAGATAAACGCAAAGATAAATTAAAAATAATAATGTATGAAGCACCGAAAATTTTGGAAAATGAAGATGAAATAAATAAAATAATTAAATTATATCATGACAGTCCCATAGGAGGTCATGTTGGTACCCGCAGATTAATTAAAAAATTAAAACAAAAATATATATTTAAAAACATGAACAAAATTGTAACTAAATACGTAAGAAAGTGTGACATGTGTGCTAGGACTAAAATTAATAGACACAATAAAGAATTATTAGTAATTACAGATACTCCTGATAAAAGTTTTGAAGTAGTGGCAATCGATACAGTAGGTCCTCTCTTACCATCTAATAGTTTTAGGTATATATTGACTATTCAATGTGAACTAACAAAATATGTGGTAACAGTACCAATGAGGGATAAATCTGCAATCACTATCGCGAAAGCTTTAGTTGAACATTGTATTTTAGTATTTGGAAATTTTAAGAGCATAAAAACAGATTTAGGAACCGAATTCGTAAATGAAATATTCAATAATTTATGTAAGACATTGCAAATTGAGCATAGGACATCTACAGCTTATCATCATCAAACTTTAGGAACCATCGAAAGAAACCATCGTGTACTAAATGAGTATTTATTATGTTTTGCCAATAGTAATAATTGGGATGAATGGTTGAAATATTATGCATTCTGTTACAATACAACACCGCATACAGATACCAATTATACTCCTTTTGAATTAGTTTTTGGAAAAATTGCAAATTTACCAAACGATATCACAACGGTTACAAATAAGTTACGAGTATATAATTATGAAGATTATGTAAAAGAATTTAAATATAGATTAGGAATAGCGAATCAAAAAGCACACGAAATGTTAAAAATAGCAAAAATGAAAAGACAAGAAATGTCAAAGAATAATGGCAATGGGTATTAATACGAAACACAGATAGAAGAAAGTATGAGAACCCATATAATGGTCCATATAAAATAATTGAAATAAACAATGTTAATATAATGATAGAAATAAATAAAAAAAACAAATGGATACATAAGGATAGAATAAAATCCTATGATTGTAATACTTAAAATTTTAGAATATTATAAAAAATTTATAATAAGACACAAAAGTTAGTATTATATAATTATTAATTAAGTAGTAATTTTATAATGATTGTAATAGATAATAAGTATGTTATAAAAAAAAAAAAAAAAAAAATATATATATATATATAGAATATACATATATTTTTTTTTTCCTTAAAGGCCGGGGGTGTAATACATGCATACCACCCTGTATGGCATATACAATACTTTACATAAATTAGCATTTCCCAATAAGTTAAATTGCATTTACCAATAAATTAAATTAGCTTAAACTGCAATTAAATATTAATATTTCAATTAACAAAAAGTGATGACAAAAAAGGTAATTGTACGAGGTACAATGTACTGAAGAACGCTGACGGGTTTTTTGTATAAATCGAGCGTTCACCAAAATTATAAATGAATAATTGATTATAGAATTAGAGTTGAAGCAGAGCAGGTGTGAAGAATAAAAAATGTAAACTAAAGTATAAAATAAAGTAGAACTAAGTATGTTATAAGTCCCGTGTCTTTTATTAATGAAGTGAACAAAAAACCAATAGAAACTTTACACTATTGATCACTCTTTACTTTAAAAAATCCTGCCTTTCAGAATTCAGCTATTCAAAATCTCGATTTTCATATGCTAGTGAAGTTTATCCAAACTAATCCAAAAAATAGAACAACAACAAACTTATTGTAATAGTATTGGTGTAAGTTAACATTCATCCCAAGCGAGTTATATGATTTTCTAATGGGTCTAGCAGGGTGTTAATGATAGGGTGTTGATTTAAAAATATCATTTTTTTAATGAGCCTTATACGTATTTTCTAAGCATTTAATATGAATTTTAATGATATTAGTGGACTACTTTTAGTTTACGTGTCCACTAATATCGCTAAAGATCATACTAAATACTTAAAAAATATTTAGAATGACTTTGGAATGTACCTAAGGCCGGCCACACACGTACAGTTTTTACTATCAGTTTTAACTGTGAAGCTATAACTGTCTGTTTTAACTGTGAACTGAGATGCACAAACACGTTCAGTCTAATACTTCAGTTATTATCATGGAATTGAATGAGTGGAACGATTTGGCTGCTCTCGGTGTGTGTTTTTTAAAATTAAAAAAATCAAATAAAAAGAAGTGTAAAAAGTGGTGCAAGGAGTGATTTCTAAAACGAAATTTATCTTCCCATATAAATTTACTAAAAGAATTACGTGAAGAAGAACCACTAGATTTTCTTAATTATTTGCGTATGACTGAAACAATGTACGAAAAACTGCTTTTATTAGTATCCCCTTTGATTAAGAAGAAACATACAGTCATGAGAAGAGCAATATCTCCACATGAAAGATTAACTGCTACCTTGAGATTTCTAGCAACAGGACGGGCATATGAGTGTCTCAAATTTTCTACAAGAATATCTCCTCAAGCACTTGGGAAAATTATTCCAGAAAAATGTGTCGCCTTATATAAAGTTTTACGAAACTATATGGAGGTATGTCCATATTTTATAAATTAAAACATAATTTTTTCTTTCATTAGAAGTCATTTTTTATTTTTAGAAATGAATCGAAATGAATTTTAGAAAATCGACTTATTGTTAGTATCAAATCAATTTTTGTTTTTAAATTCTTTTATTCATCTTGTTTAAATTGTGAAAAATAAGAGGATGCTGTGGTGTCATGAGAATAGAAGGAATGTCCAGTTGTTTTTTCTCCGAATGAACCAAATGTTTCACTTGACGGTGTCGATGTTGTATTCGTGAAAATAACAATAGTGCTTTGACTTGCCGATGTGTTTAAATGACCCATTTCAGCGTCAAATAGTATGTCATTTATTTTTTCCCGCATTAAGAGCCATGCGTTGTTCTAGTCCTCTTAACCTGTTAGCAATAGTTTTTCCTATCAGATCATAACGATCAGGTTGCTCCCTCGGAGTTTTAAAATAGTCACTCACTGTAGTCATCATTTTTGCTGACAGTTCATCATTTTTTTTCATCATAATTAGGCCTTCATATTGGTGTTTTTGATTTTTTTGTTATTATAACGTTTATTATTTTGTGTTTGGTTTAGTTTCCAAACTCAGAAGAAAAATGGAAGGAGATTGCAACTTCGTTTAATGAAAGATGGAATTTCCCACACTGCATCGGTGCCATAGATGGGAAACACATTGATATCATTCCCACTGTAAACTCTGGATCTTATTATTACAATTATAAAGGCAAACACAGCATCGTTCTTCTAGCAACAGTTGACGCCAAATACCGATTCCTTCTGGCAGATTTTGGAACAAATGGACGGATTTCTGATGGCGGTGTTCTTCAGAACACATATGTAAATATGTAAATTCTCGTTCACCAGATTTTCAAAGAAATATATATTTCTTTGAAAATCTGGTGAACGAGAATTTACATATTCCTCAGCCTGACGATGTTTCTGAGAATTTCAAAAATGTTCCATATGTCTTCGTTGCGGACGATGCGTTTCCTCTCAGAACGGATATTTTAAAGCCATAAGGACAATTAGATTCAGCCGAAAACGAGGTTTTTAAATATCGATTATCTCGAGCAAGGCACATTGTCGAAAACGTTTTTGGGATACTTACTTCACGGTTTCGTATTTTTCAAAAACCAATTAATTTAGAACCATTAAATGTGGAGAAGATCGTAATGGCTACTTGTGTTTTACATAATTTTCTGATTGAACATCAATCTCGTAAATATGCGCCTGCAAACTGTTTGTATCAAGAAAATCGTAATGACGGGTCTATTATTTCTACTGGTTGCGAAAGTTATCAATCAAACATGATTCCACTTCAATGTCGTCGAGGAAATATTTGTATTGATGCAAAACAAATCAGAAATAATTTTATGAACTATTTCGTGAATGATGGCAAAATCCTATGGCAAAACAAGCACATTTTAAAAAATAAATAAATATTATAACAAATACTATAATAAAAACAAATATTCGTTAATCATATTGTACTTTTCTTACCTCTTAAATTTCATTGTCCATATTTGAAATTGACGCTCTCGGGGTGTTTTGATCGTGTAGGAAATCCAACAGGTCGTAATACCACAGAACCGGCTTATAAATGCTGTCTGTAGATGCTCCAGACTTCTTTGAACCCTGAACTTTTCTATGTTCTTTGCGAAAAGCGGATCTTAAGCTATTAATTTTTGCTTTAACACATTTGTTTTCAGCACGTGGTTCTATTTCTTTTAATTTAATCACTTACTTGTTGTAGGCAGCATTTTTTTGGTACGGTCATGATAATCACTACATTTAACTTGCCACAAACAAGGTTCCGATCTATATATTCCAATAAAATACTCAATAACTTGGTTATGTTTACGTGACATGATGCTAATTTTTATTTGCTTCAAAATAAAATGAAAATTATATAAATACTCGAACTAGTTTTGTATGTATAATTTATTGAGACTGTTGATGAAGCCAAAGCGAAATGATGCGAAGCGGAACACTTAGTAAATTCGAATATGTGATAATAATTAAATAAAAACAAATTTTATTTTTTAATTTTAATTTAAACTTTTTATTTATGAAACTTTGAAAAAACAAGTTTTAATTAGTTGTTGGTTGCTTGGTGATCAGTGGTTGCTGTTTCTCCAAAAATTTTAAACTTGTCATTGATCCAGTGCTTTCGCTTTTGGTAATCAAGTATATGAATTGCAGCCTAAGCCTGGTATCTTGCCCTAGATCCAATATTGTTGCGTTTTGATAAAAAAAAAAACCATAAAAGTTTTTTGGTAATTATACGTTGTATACAATTCAGCCATTGTTTAATTTAAATATTTTGTATCTTGGTTATCACAAAAATGACGGTGGCATCTTAGAGACAATTGCAATATCGTTCGTTTCAATGATAATTGATTATTGGTAACGATTTTGATTGATATGAAAATCGGTATATGATAATGAAATTTGTTAATTTTGTAAGGTATGAAAAATTGTTTTGTTGTATGTACCGATTTTGTATGGGAAGATTGTTGTTGTATATTCGTAATATAATTATGTATACGGAAAATTGTCCGTTAATAAATAGTTCAGTCAACGGAGAATTGTCCGTTTGTAATTATGTATATTGTGCGGTGTTTCTTATAATTGAAGAAACAGGCCGCTACAAATTCAATGTTTTAATTATGAAAGGTCCACTCATCTCAAAATTTCGATACAAAACTGAGAACAGTGCAGTTAAATCCCAACACACGTTCAGTTCAGGTAATCGTTTCAGTTAAAAATATAAAAATTTTAAAGTTCTCAGTTAAACTGTACAGTTGAGTTTAACTGAACTGAAATACCCACACACGTACAGTTTAACCAACAGTTTTTACTGTACAGTCAAAATTGCCAGTTAAAACTGTTCGTGTGTGGCCTACATAAGGGGCTCATTAAATAATCACATTTCCTCTAAATTACACAATACAAGTTCGCCTGAATGTTGACTTACACCAATAATATTACACTATGGTTGTTGTTGTTGTATATTTTGGATTAGTTTGGGCATAAATAAAAGAGAGATAGATAGCTTATGTAGAAGAAATCTCTTCATTGACACCAGCACGCGTGTTTATTTTTTGAACCCGAATAAAGAGCGCCTTGGGTTTTTGTTGTTGTTCACGTACAATTGAAGATCGGTGCATTTGTTTTTATTTTATTCGTCACATGTGTCGACGGTGTGACGAAACGAAATGGAGAAATATATATTTTTGTTTTTTGTTTAGTAAAAATATAGAAAGGGGAAGTGAGGGACGAACAAATATGTATATAAAAAAAATATTTTTGCCTGAGATCAGAAAATAATTTTTTTATGTATGTGATATAATAAACTTTTATTTAGTACACACACATTCAAATATATTACGAAACGAAATAGAGAAATATCTGGTTTTGTTAGTTGTTTAGCAGAAATATAGAAACAGAAAGGAGAATTGAAGGACAAACAAATATGTATATAAAAAAAATTATTTTTGCTTTTTAGAGATCAGAAAATAATTTTTTAGTTTGTCCTATGAATGTATGTGATATAATATATGTATGTATATACTTTTATTTAGTACGTACACACATTCAAATATTTTTTTTTTGAAAATGAAGTAAAAGTAGAATGCATACATAATGTATTTGTTGTTTGTACAAAATTAGTTTTCCCTTTTGTTAGTCCCTTTAAATATTATGAACAGCAAAAACGAAATGTTAAATTGCTATTTTGTTTGTTTTACCTAGATATTGATCGTGTACAAAATATTTTAATGATAAAATATAGATGATTATTAATATAACATACAAATTATAATATGTAATATACATTAATAATATTAAAAATGCAGGTAGCCCATTTTTTAACGATTTAAATATAAACTGGAATACCGCAAAATTAAATAAATTTTAAATTTTTAATATTTCTTTAGTGGTTGAACAGATGATTGGATTATGTAACCAAAATTTCATAAATTTCGCCCTTAAATTATTGCTCATTACGAGTACTTTGTTAAATGAATGATTTCAATTTGGTTGGTTTAGGTCGGATTATTTCACTTATTCTTGAATATGGGAATTGTTTACTAATTTTAATTCGAATTGAAAATTCTAATTGGCACGAAATAGAATCTATGATTTTTGTTTTAAGTTGTGGAATAAATTCAAACCAAAGGGAACTGGCCATTTCATATAACCAAATTTAATAAATGATTATATTTAGATTATTTAACGATTGTTATTTAACTTCCTAGAATATGGTCAAGCAATTAAATGCAAATTAATTGAATGATTTTTTATAAATTCGAGCAATTAAAAGAAACGGGATGAAAATGAGATTTTATTATTTTCCAGTAAAATTCCATAATACGGGTAATGTATTTAGTGTCATGTTCCTGACCTTTATACTTTGCAAAGCAAACTTTTGTTGAAATTTTTTGTAAACATTACGCATGAACCCTTGCGTCTGCGTTGCTAATCTTATTGATACAAAGTGCATTGATGTCGGAAAAAAGGGGAGAGAAAAAGGAGAGGTGAAAATGTTTTGGCCAACACCAGACTTTGTTTCACCACGAATGTATACATAGATCTTAGATACAACGCATCAGATTTCTAAAGCTGAAAAACTTACCGGACTTTTGGTTAAACTGTCTTGATAATGAAAAATCATTATTCCTGCTTAAATTTCAGACAACGAACAAGATCAACCCTTGTTGAAAATTTTATCTTTAAATTTATTTGAATTTTTTAATTTCATGTTGTTTTGTGTAAATGCAAAATTCTTCAACATCGTTGCAAAATTGAAAAGGCTACAAATTCCAGTACATAAATTTCCACCAATTTCGCAATAATCTCTTAATTAACAAAGAATTTAAGTATGAAGTTTCATTCCGAATAGTCCATCCGACTGGACTGTAGAGAGATGCCGAATTTTGGTGAAATAAAGTTTTTTTTATCAAAACTCGTCATTTTCCGGTAATATATATTTAAAATATGAACTGAACTAATTTTGTTTGAAATTAAATTTAAACTCATTTTGTTTCGTAAAAGTTATATACTTCTCAAAATGCTTGGAAAAAAGGAAAAAACTCAGAAGAAAACTGTTACTTCCGATTTTGGCCAAACATCACTGGGACCTCTCAAATTATGGTAAAAGCTTAAGCATGAAGTTTTATTCCAACCAAGCCGCTATGCCATGCTCTAGAGGGACCGATTTTTTTGTTAAAAATAGTTTTTTTTTTACCAATACCGTCATTTGGGGTGAATATTCTGTGGTTTACAACCGTCTTTCTTTTACCACAAATCTATCCATAGATCTCGAATTCACCGCACTTCATTTCTAAAACGGAAAATTAATGTTACCTGTCTTTTGATAAAACTGTTTTGCATAATCAAACATCACAAATCCTATTTAAAACTCAGAAAAGCAACAAGGTCAACCCTTCTTGAACATTTAATCTTTAAATTTGTCTGAATCTTTAATCTTTAAATCTATTTGAATTTACAAAAAATGGGAAAGAATTAATTCTTTCTTGTTTTTTGTAAATCCTAAAGTTTTCAACATCAGTACAAAAATTGGAAAATCTTCAGTGGAAGCTGCCATTAATCTCGCAATTAATGGAAAAATGTTATAGTGCTCATTCAAATGTCCGCTGCGGCTTTGCTTGGTGGCACGTATTCAGGAGGTTCAATTGTCGATGACTTTGTCGCTTAAATCAGACTGAATTTGAAGGATGGTTCGTTATGTTGATTTTGAGGGCATCAATTGTTTGCGGTTTATTCGCAAAGACTTTAAGATAGCCCCAAAAGAAGAAATCTCAAGGCATTAAATTACACGAAACCTGTGTCCAGTTAACATCACTGCCGCGCAAGATAACCATGCTCATATCGTTGGTATCCATATCATCCAGTTTAGGCTACAAGAACTCGATCTGTAGCACTTGCCGTTGACGGTTATGACAATACCAGTTTCGGAAGAAACACGGATCGGTGATTCCGCCAGATCAAAATCCACACCAAACAGTGACTTTCTCGGAGTTCATTTGGTGATGGTTTATCTCGTGTGGATTGGTAGTTGGTACCGCCAAAATCCACCAATTTTGCTTGTTCACATACATATCCATTCATTCAAAAGTGTGTCTCGTCGATAAAGATGAGTTTTTGGCGAAATTTGGGTCAACTTCCAATTACTCCAGGGCGCTTATTCTTGAAATCTACCAATATTTTCGCTTGCGAATTATAATTTGTATTAAAATTCTTTATATTATTCGAACTTTTCGCCGGCTACTTTAATCGTTTTTTTCAAATTTGCTTGCAAGTTTTCTTTTATTTATTTTACAACTAAACAAAAATCGGTGAATATTTCCGACTGGGTATAACCAGTCGGAAATATCCACCGACTTTTGTTTAGTAATGAAATAAATAAAAGAAAACTTGCAAGCAGATTTGAAAAAACGATTAAAGTAGCCGGCGAAAAGTTCGAATAGTATAAAGAATATTAATACAAATTATAATTCGCATGCAGAAATATCGGTGGATTGCAAGAATACGCGCTCAGAGCCCAATCAGCGAACACTTGTCTATATAGTCGTTTACCTTAAATTCCTGGGACAACTGGATTTTATACGGGCGCGAAAGTTCTTGTGAACGACGAGAAATTAACGGTCTTGGGTTTGCCGTACACTCTCGCACAGCAGCCTTCTTTTAGCAGACCTTTGAAATCTCGAGCAACCCTATTGAAGACCCTTTACTTTCCAAATTATTTGGAAAAAATAGAAAAACACTTCCATGGAAGCTGTCACTTCTGATGGACCGATTTCAGCCAAACGTCACTATCCCAATTTCTGGTAGAAGCTTAAGTGTGAAGTTTCATTCCAATTAATCCGTTAGGCTGTACAGGGAATTTGTATTCAAAACAATTTTTGTCAAAAATCATCATTTCCGCTTAAATTTTGGAAAACTGGTATGGGCCGATATTATTGCAAAATTAATTTATAATATTTTATGAAAAAGCTTCTATGGAGGCTGCCACTTCAGTAGGACCGATTTCGGTCAAAAATCATATAGTTCTCTGAAATTATAACAAAAGATTATGTATGAAGTTTCATCCCGATCAGTCAATCCGTCTTGTCATTCTGGGCTGGGATGTTGTACCATCACTATTTTCGACTTTCGACTTTTTTATGTCTCATTTTTTACGAGTAAAATGGCAGCCTATTTCACTTCCAAAACTACACATTTTCTAATGTGTTCTCAGCTTGCTCAAGTAAAACATCACTCTATTTCATTTCTTCGATATCTAACACTACTAGATTAATCGACTCTATTTATTACCAAATATTTTTTTCGTGATACATTCATCGAAATGTAGAAAAGAGAGAAAGCTCACAACTATATCAAGAGGTTGAAATCGCGATATAAAACACATAATTGTTTACGCGAAATAGAATGATAATTGATTCCTGAAAATTGAGACACACAAAAGTCGAAAGTCGAAAATAGTGATGGTACAACATCCCAGCCCTAGGCTGTAAAGAAGCTTGTCTGTTAGTCTGCATGGAACAGCATATGCACATATACACAGAGATTTTTTTAAAAACCACATTTTTTTCGTTTTCAATAATTTTGAAAATATTGCCGCCACTTCTCGTGGTCCGATTTCGACCATCACTTACATCTCTTAATTTATTCTAAAATCTTAAGAATGATCATCCCGATCAATCAATCTATTTATGCTAAACAAAGGTTGAATTTTTGTTGAAAACAGTTTTGTGTCAAAAATCGTAATTTCTGCTTAAAGATCGAAAAGCTGATCTGTACCGGTATTGTTGCAAAATTAATTTAGAATCTTTTAATGGTCGTTTTTCTAATAAATGATATACTTCTTAAAATATTTTCACAAGCTCCTATGGAGCTGCTATTTCACTGGAATCTCCTAAATTATGGAAAAGCTTAAGTATGAAGTTCCATCCCGACCAATCAATCAGTCTAGGCTGTACAAAAGACTAATTTTTTTATTGAAAAACAGTTTTTTGCCAAAATTATCATTTCCATGAAAACTGTTTTTTGCCGATATTATTGCAGATTTAACTTATAATCGTTCACTTCATAATCGTTTTTCTCATTAATAGTACAATTTTCAAAATATTTGCAAAAAACGGGACGCTCCTATGCCACTTTCGGACTTTCGGCTAGAAACTACTGGGATCTTTCCCTCACCGGACAAATGGTGCAGTGGTTAAAGCTTCGGCACTTGGACCGGGAGGTACTGGATTCGAATCCCATCAGAGGCTAGATGCAAATCGAATTTTCATGATCGATTACAATCGGCAACGGTTAATAAACACAAATAAGACCCCTGATGGAGTGCAGAATTCAGCACCAACCCACCGTCCACGTCAATATACAGGTTGGCATGGAGATGGCAATGTACAGATGGTATACTATTGTTGTATGAGTAGGTGGATAGGTGAATGGGTTAATGATGTGGCGTGAATGCGTGGTATAATAATGAGCCAAAATTGGCCTAAGTGTAAACAAAATATATTTTTGTGCTCTAACCATGTCAATTTTTGTGCCATCAAAACGCAATTTGCGGAAAGCGCTTTTTTGTTTTTATTTGAAGATAATTGCAGCTGATGAACATCGATTGCTGTGTGAAGCATATGGGGAACATGCTCCATCAATAAAAAGATGTGTGTACTGGTTCCGCCATGTGAGTTCTGGTTCCGACAAAATCGGAAGGGTTTTTTTCACCGAATCGTGACCATCAACTTCAACCGCCAAACAGAATATTCATGGCAAGAAGCTAATGCTGGTGCATCTGGTGAGATCAGTTCGGAGTGATATACTATGAGCTACTCCAGCCTAACGAAACCATAACTGGATATAACATTATCAACAACAATTAATGCAATTAAACCGATCATTGAAGCTCAAACATCCACAATATGCCAAAAGACATGAATACCGTGGTCTTTCAGCACGTCAATGCTCGGCCACATGTTACAAGAAATGTTTTACCCACTCGCCGTGTTAACCAGACATTGCTCCTTCCGACTACCACTTGTTCCGTTCGATAATTCATGGCAAAGCAACACTTTACTTTTTACGATGAAGCCATAAATTGGGTCGATTCTTGGATCGCTTCAAAACTTGAGGAATTTTTTCGACACGAAGTCCGTATGCTGCCTGAAAGATGGGAAAAAGTCGATGGACAATACTTTGAATAAAATACTTTGTGTCAATTTCTCTCAATAACGATTCGAATTTATAAAAAAACTCGAGACTTATTTGTACCCTCAATACTAAAACGACTGTACTTAATATTACCAGGGTCATGGTTTACGGGTTTTTCAGTATATTGTGTATCGTGTTGTTAGTCTTTGGGAAGCTTATTTATATTTGCAGGAATTGTCTAATGCCCGTTTACACAGAAAAATGACTAATGGCCTGGGCTGGAATGTTCTAACATCACCTTGTTTCGATAATTTATCGAAGTTTATTTCTCGTTTCTATATATAAAATTTATCTCTGTTTCAATTTTTATATCATTTACCAGCCTGCTAGATTGCAATATTGTGATGTTGTTACTGTGTTTCTATCACCAAATAATTTTTTTTCGATTGTAGAACGAAAAAAAGTGAAATAGATATTGGGGTAGATACTCGATTGGTTAGCAAGCAAGCAATTTGCTAGCCGAAATCCTGACTACTCAATCAATTTTACCAAGGAAATTTAAATTTCAAATTATATTTACAATAAGATTTTTGTTTTATTGCGATTGCACAGTAGAACAACACCAAAATTTGCTGTATAATTTTTGAAGCCGTAAATTTTACTGTAACATCGCAAAAATAAACAAAAGTTTTATGAAAAATGTATTTTGAAATTTAAATTTTCTTGGTAAAATTGCTTGAGTAGTCAGGATTTCGCCTAGCAAATTGCTTGCTTGCTAGCCGATCGAGTATCTACCCCATTGTTTAAATATATTCTAGTAGGCTGTGATAGCAATAAAGAAGAAAAATTTATAATTGAAACAGAAATCAAATTAATTCTGTTTAGTTGTGTGCCAGTTAAATGTTTCATATGAAATCTGTTTCCACAATCAGAAAAAAAATCAACGCAAACTTGATTAATATACATATGTATTTTATTTCATGGAAATATTTAATTAGTTAAATATTTTTTTAGTTAAAATTTATTCAATCAAAATACTCGTAAACTATTTAAATTTTAATATGCAAGCTAAATATGTCCACGGAATAAAACATGTTTAATCAAATTTACGTTGGCCGTTAGTCATTTTTCTGTACGACCGGCCATAAGTCAAATAAATGTATTTAGATTTCATCCGAACGTAAGATATTTTGTTATGGGTCTCACGGACAAATTAACAAATCAGAAAAAATCCATCAACAAAAATAAATTTATCTGAAGTATATTCGAATTTGATAGAAATCGGTTTAGAAATGCCTAGTTCCAATGCCACGACTTCAAAAAAATTTAATTTTAGAATCAAATTTCCGCAATTCATAATAAATTTCATTTAATCTCGCTAAGAAATACTCGTTACTTTTTAATTTGGAATCGTATTTTCGAACTTCGCTTAAGAATAGTTAAATTGAAAATTTAATCACAAATAAAAAATAGAATAAAAAATAGAAATTGAACAGAAATTGAATTTAA
The DNA here is from genome assembly GCA_947310385.1 of Nephrotoma appendiculata. Lineage (NCBI taxonomy): Eukaryota > Metazoa > Arthropoda > Insecta > Diptera > Tipulidae > Nephrotoma > Nephrotoma appendiculata. Next base: position 252,935,899 of record OX371225.1, read on the forward strand.
TTTGCCCATATTTCAGTTCATAGTTAAATCATATGTTATATTAATAATAACTTATATATTATAATTATAATATTTTGAAGTCAAAACTACAGGATCAATGTAAATAAACAAAATAGGAATTACATATTTCGTTTCCCTGTTCATAATATTTAAAGGGCGAGGAAGAATAATTTCGTAGAAACAACAATACATTTTATGTATTCTACGTCATTTTCAAAAGAAAAATATTTGAATGTGTGTACGTACTAAATAAAAGTATATACATACATATATTATATCACATACATTCATAGGACAAACTAAAAAATTATTTTCTGATCTCTAAAAAGCAAAAATAATTTTTTTTATATACATATTTGTTTGTCCTTCAATTCTCCTTTCTATATTTCTGCTAAACAACTAACAAAACCATATACATATTTCTCTATTTCGTTTCGTATTATATTTGAATGTGTGTACGTACTAAATAAAAGTATTATATCACATACATTCATAGTAAAAATAAAAATTTATTTTTAACACATTGATCCTCTAAACAGCAAGAAAAAATATAATGATGTAATGAAAAAAATGTCTGTTTTACTGTTGGTAATTTGGTATATTAAAAAGGAATTAAAGCAAAATAAAAAATTCCTTTCTGTTCCATAACTTTTTCCTTCAAGCCTTACATAAAAATACATGAGTAAAATGACACAACACGGTACCATTACCATGTCACAATATTATTATACACATACATATATAAATTGAAGAGGAGAGTTTGTTTACTTTATGTTATTTTGTAGTTGTTGTATTTAACGATCTTAAACTTAGTTCCAAAAAGTAATCTACTGGATGCGTCGCTAGCCTCGCTTTGGATTAAATAAATCATTCTTATTGGAATATTTATCTTTGTGATTTGTGGTTTGGGTAAACTTCACTAGCATCCCTCCAGGCCAGGCGTAACATTAACGTACGGTTTACGAAGACTTAGCTCTACTAAAGTATTCGCAAACGTTACGCAAAAACGGTACGGATGTGGTACGTAAAGTATATTTTTGTCACATGAGAAGTGAAACAAATTAGCGAAGACTTTTCTATGTGTTAGTGTCTATAAACTGTTCATAATGTGTACGACAAAAACGTAACATTTATGAGCCGTATTTGCGTATCTTTGGCGAGTCACTTGCGCGTGACTTTTACGCTCGGTTTAATTCGTCGAAACTACTTTATTGTCAAATAAAAAACCAATAATATTTTCATCTTGTATTTATTTAAATAAAATCTATCTTAATTAATATAATATAATAATAAAATTAATTTCAAAAGGACTTTTAATTATGCCGCATAAAGTAATTATACTTAATTTTAATTCACAAATATTTTATCACATATTAAAAAACTCGCATATAATCCAAATGACTATTCATACCTGAAACACAAAAAAAGCTAATTACAAATTTAAAGCATGAAGCTACACATTTTTTCTTACCTAATAGGAATGCTCTTACTGGGGCATCACAAATGAACGCCCTTATTTTAAGGCAAAAGTTCGACCAACAATATATTATGATCAATCACGAATAAATTTATTGCACCCAAAAACTTAAACTACGACTCTTTAAAATATAAAATATACAAAGAAAGCAAAATATACTGTAATATGTGATAATAAAAATTAAGTATAGGTGTAGTAGTGTGGTATCAAAATTAACGTGCGTAAACTGTTCGTAAACCGCACATTTTTAGTGTATACATTTTTGCGCCTGGAGGGATATTTCGATAATAGCCCTCCAGGCGCAAAAATGTATACACTAAAAATGTGCGGTTTACGAACAGTTTACGCACGTTAATTTTGATACCACACTACTACACCTATACTTAATTTTTATTATCACATATTACAGTATATTTTGCTTTCTTTGTATATTTTATATTTTAAAGAGTCGTAGTTTAAGTTTTTGGGTGCAATAAATTTATTCGTGATTGATCATAATATATTGTTGGTCGAACTTTTGCCTTAAAATAAGGGCGTTCATTTGTGATGCCCCAGTAAGAGCATTCCTATTAGGTAAGAAAAAATGTGTAGCTTCATGCTTTAAATTTGTAATTAGCTTTTTTTGTGTTTCAGGTATGAATAGTCATTTGGATTATATGCGAGTTTTTTAATATGTGATAAAATATTTGTGAATTAAAATTAAGTATAATTACTTTATGCGGCATAATTAAAAGTCCTTTTGAAATTAATTTTATTATTATATTATATTAATTAAGATAGATTTTATTTAAATAAATACAAGATGAAAATATTATTGGTTTTTTATTTGACAATAAAGTAGTTTCGACGAATTAAACCGAGCGTAAAAGTCACGCGCAAGTGACTCGCCAAAGATACGCAAATACGGCTCATAAATGTTACGTTTTTGTCGTACACATTATGAACAGTTTATAGACACTAACACATATAAAAGTCTTCGCTAATTTGTTTCACTTCTCATGTGACAAAAATATACTTTACGTACCACATCCGTACCGTTTTTGCGTAACGTTTGCGAATACTTTAGTAGAGCTAAGTCTTCGTAAACCGTACGTTAATGTTACGCCTGGCCTGGAGGGAGAAAGTGGGATTATAAAGTACGATTAAAGACAGTACAACGTAAATGTGAATTTGGAATCTTAACATGAACCGTTCAAAACGTTTTAGATTTTGTCGAACAAATTGAAATATCAATTAACTAATGAAATTAGTCGAATTTTTTAACCGATGATTATCAAATTTCAAAGAGTTTATGGAGATGTAGAGAAATTTAAACATAAATTTCGGAAAATATTCTAGAGTTCGGCCATGCTAAATGAAAGCAGATAGTTTCCCCTAATTTTTTTTTAAATTTTTTATATTTTTTGATTGAAATCAATAAAATTACCATCTGTTTTTATGTACTTCACACTCGATAACCCGAAATGTATTTTTTCAATAGGTAAACGGTCTTTTTATTATTTTATTTTTTGTTTACAACATTAATTAGTTTCAAAATGGCGAAAACTTAAAATTTCATACAAAATTGATGTTGGAATTCAAATCCTACTATACAACTAATTTTAACCTAAAACTAATTTTAGAATCCAAATCCGCTTCTGAATACCAAATTTGACAAAAATTGGCCAAATTTCGTACAGAATGGTAGAATTCCAGAACTTTATTCAAAATTCAAGTTTTAATCCCTATCTATTTCTGCATGTCGGCATGCCATTTGACAATCATTGGTTGAGGAATGGCCTGGTTTCCTTAAACAACGCAATTCTAAAAATTCTTCACAATCCAAATGTGACCATGATCGATTAAGAACTAGCCTAGGCCCTAGTTCTTAATAAAAATGTAGATTTTTTGCAATTTTTTTTTAATATGCTTTAAAAATAAAATGCTTTTTGGGGGAATATTTTAAGATTTCACAAAAGCGGGACAAAAAGTTGGATTTTGATAATTCCGGATTTTGAAGTTCGACCTTTCGTACCAGTCCCATTTGTAATTTTCACTGTCCAGTATCACCGATGATTTTAAAATTAATTTAAATCTAAAACATTTGTCAAGCATAGCCCTCTACACCTTTTCCAATTGTAATTCAGAAAGTATCAGTTGTAATTCAGATTAGTCAATTGTAATTCAGAAAGTATCAAATGTAATTCAGATTAGTCAATTGTAATTTAGAAAGTATCAATTGTAGTTCAGAAAGTATCAATTGTAATTCAGAAAGTATCAATTGTAGTTCAGAACATGTTAACGTTATTTGAATTACAATATGTACTTAATTTTACTGCATTAGCATTATACATAAAAAAATGATCATTTTAAACATAGTAACCAAAAATATGTGTCATATTCTATGTTTAAAAAAAAGACTTTTTAATTAATTTGTTTTATTTCTTTTGAAAACTTAAATCGTTTAATCCCATATTTTTTAATGGAGTATAAAGACAATTGCGTTATTTGTTGCACTTCAATGACACGGAATAAAGTAATAAGGCTATTACCATGCAGACATCTACTGCATACAAAGTGTTGTGAGATATGAACAATGTACCGGATGCTATATGTCCTATTTGCAGAGCTGTTCTGACTGCAACTGAAAGCACAGAACGAAAAAAGTACAAAAAAAATACTAATGCAGATCGTGAAAGAATCGTGAATTGTGCCAATAAAGGTGATTATTAGGTGTCCTTAGCTGCGACGTTGGACATCAAGTACAAGACCGCGCTTCATTGAATTCGATCAGGGCAACACTAAATGTTAGCAAGAGGAGGTATAAAACATCGAATTTTGAATGAGGCACAAATTGATTCGCTTGTTTCATGGGTAGAACAGGATTGCAGCTGTACATTGCAGAAATTAAAACAAAAAATATTGACCAAATTCAACATATCGATATCTGTGTCAACAGTAGGCAATTACCTAAAAGGCAGGCTCTTCACTACGAAGAAAGTTCATAATGAACCTTGCACTATGAACTCTGACATAAATAAAAGGAAAAGAGCAGAATATGTCCAAAGTTTGAATAACTATATTCAACAAGGGAAACAGATTGTTTGGATAGATGAAACCAATTTTAATTTATTTTGCCGCCGGACAAGCGGCCGTCCAGTAGCTGGTGCCAGAGCAGTTCAACTTCTCCCAGCCGCACGAGGCCCTAACATCCATTTGATAGGAGCAATCTCTACTGCAGGAGTTGTTTTAATGGAGCGGAGAAGAGGTTCATTTACCGCCCATCTAGCAAATGCGTGGGTGACAAGACTGATGCAGCACTGGCAAAACATTGGAAATGAACTTGAAGATTTGGTAATTGTTTCAGACAACGCACCTTGCCATTCAAACCTGGAAACAGTTATTAATGGGACTACAGCGTCTCTGCTGCGGCTAGGGCCATATTCACCAATGCTTAATCCTATTCAAACTATTTGGTCAAAGGTGAAGGCTTACGCTAAAAATAATATTAGAATACCAAGCGTTACAGGTCCTGGTGTTATGGAACAAAGAATGGTATACTTGGAGGGGATTATTGGTTAAGCAAAGAACAGTGTAGCCGGAGGTGATTGTGCTCGTGCCATACAACATTCTTCAATCCATCAAGTTTCCGCTTTGGCAATGAATGACATGTCTGTTGGTAGCTAAAGTGAAAGTTCGTTTATTACTTTAATTATTTATTTTATTTAAATTATATTTCTGTTGTTGTTTGTATTAATGTTACCCTTGCTTGTTTATTATTTGTGCTTTGTAAAAAAATAAATTGTTAATTATAATTCAGAAAAATTCAATATTTATCAATATAATTGAGAAAGTAAATTTCCAAAATATTTTCAATTAAATCTTTCATTACGGAATAAATATCCTCCTCACCGCAAAACACATACTGTCGTCTCATTTATTACTATGTACATATATATTTCAACGGTAAGTTATGTTATCTTCCGCAATCTCTAAAAACCTATCAAGTGATTCTTACCTAAAATTCGCTAACTATGAAGTAAATTAACATATTCGTTCAATACATAAAATTCCTGTTGTGAAATTGCTACAATTCGACGAACGTCGAAATGTTCTGAACTACAATTGATACTTTCTGAATTACAATTGGAAAAGGTGAAGTCATTTATGAGTACAGCTGGTTTTAGGACAAACCGTATTACCGTTCGTAAAATTTAATTATTAACAAATCCAGGATCATGAACATAAACGATTTTTCAATATTATCGATACTCTTATCAATACTGATTGCCTCTTTCTTGTATTTAGCCACCACTACGATTGCGATATCATTTGCAAAAAAGATTACTTTGGCTTCTTTGGCAATCTGAAGCATTCACACGCCTTCACATAATGTTCCACAGTAGCGGGCCAAGCTCAGATCTTTGTGGAACATCACCTGTAATAGCGTATTAGACTATACCTTCGCTGTTTTAAAAGAGAGACCTTGACCCTAATGCCTTTCACCTTTCTCATTCGCTTTTGGTGAGGCAGACCCCACCGCTCTTTATTGACTTCTTCGCACAGCTCACTAAATTTTTTCCTCTTGCTCAACTTTATAGTAGATTTGAGCAATTCAAGCACTTATTCGTTTATATAGCGGGCCGCTTGGTTCAACGAGGCTGTTAAGCCAAAGAGGGGAATTAAACCAAAACTAACCCACCCCATTTGACATTTGGTAGTTTTCGCTTGATTTGGGGTTGTAAAACTTCGATATTTATCTTTTACAATACCAAAATGTTAGCTTGAATTTGGTACGACTCCCTGGTCATAACATTAATTTTTCTACTGTTTCGTTTGTTGATTGTTTGAAAAATGCATTTTACTAATGGCATTGCCATCTGTGTTATGTCATTGGTATTACATTCTTTTGTGAATTGGGCATTAATATTCTGTATTATGTAAACGTCGATTGATTTTGAGAGAGAAACCGATGTGTATACCTTGTGCGTGTGTGAGCGACTAAGATATAGAAGAATATTTTAGTTGTGTTTTCTTGTTTGGGTGCGTGCAGCTGATGCGGGTGAGAGGGCGTGTGCCAGTGACGTGCACGAAAACACAACAAAAATATTCTTTTATATTTCTGTGTGGTGCGAGAAATTTTTTTGAGTTTTGTTAGTCTAGTTTTGGAATTCAGTATTAAAGCATGTAGTTTTTTTGGGGGAAATCGAAGTTGTATTAGAGTCGACTTGATACGTTAAATGGTTGCGGATGGACACACCCGGTTATTATTAATGTAACTACGTTCGTCAAGTTTCGTTCAACAAATTCTGGTCGACTTAATTTAAATTTAGTTTTTTTATTATTTGCTTTTGATTTTTGATTTCTCTGTTCCACGGTGTAGGCTAGAAGAATCTAGTTTGCAAAATATCACCGTGAGAGAGGCCTTTCCGTGCTTAGTGAAAACTGCGGGTTGGATGCGAGCCATCTGTAACAAATTTTTAACTAATATGATGATATGAAGGGAAGTTGTTTCGTGATATCTTGACGCTTTTGATTTGTATGCAGATGTGGCCGGAGGCGTTGAACATACTTCTGTGATCAATGAAACCAGATCCGTTATGGATAGTTTACTGCATTGAAAGGTATCGGAGAATCGTCTCTTTTCTGATCATTGTTAGATCCAATTTGAACTGGAGGCAAAACCTATCGAAAAACTAAGCTATAGAAACAAGAGAAAAACCGACTAGGATATTTTTAAAACTTTTCTAAGTTCTGGTATAGTGGTTCTAAACCTCCCTTGTTTAACACAAAAGCTCGATGTTCTATTGGACCAGCTATCCGATGCCTTTAATAAGACCATATTAAGTGAGTGTCCTATTAGTTGATCTCTGTGAAAACGTCGACCACCGTGGTGGACTACTGCGGAGTTTCTCCGGCTGAACTAATCTTGAAAAGAAAAGCAGTTAACTGGTTGAGGTTTAATGTACGTTGCAAGTGGCTCAGAATTGTCTCTCGTCTCTTAGCGAGATGACAGATCAGTTGAACTTCCACCTGGTGTGGATGTCGGGGCCTCTTTATATTAAATGATACCTTTTGCGTAATAACTAGGCAGATCTGGCCAAAATTAGACCAGTCAAGATCCAGACAGCTGTTGTCGCTGCGGCGGCGGCTTGCTGGTACGATGAAGGGTGCTATTACGGGATACTGTGTCATAGCATGGGAGCAGAATGGCACGCACCTCATATGACTGTTGTCGTAATAGCAAAAGGGAAGGATGGAAATGTCCCCAATCCCCATTTTCTTCGCACCTTTCTTCGTCTAACACTTAGCAGGGTTTACCTCCTGCGATTTTTCCACCCAAATGACTTGAAGGACCTAAATAAAATGGACGCCAAGGATATTTTACGCTTCGTTGAGATGGGAAGGTTAAGCCTGAAAACATTGTGCAATAACAGTGGCATTTTTGTTCAAAATCTGTGATGTTTTGATATTGGCCGTAAATGATAACCAATCAAACGGTATGAGTGCATTGAATAATTTCTAATCAAAAATCATCCGACGTCAATCCATTTCGGAATGCTACTCATATCATTTGAAAGAATAAGTACATTGGTGCCATCTGTGTGAAATGCAATTTAGGTACAAACTCTACACGATGTCCTATTATTGTCCATTCAAAGTGTGCCACTTTTTTATAAAATGGACGAGCGTTGTTTAAAAATACATCGGACAATGCACAATTTAATTGTTTGATCAAAACTATTATGTACAGCTCGATGAAACATTTTTATAAGAGTTAATTTGAATAATCATTAGAGATTTATTTTTTAATTCTAAAATTGATATTTTATTTACGTGCTCGGAAACCCAATAAGAGAATGAATTTTCAGTTTAATTCTTATTTAAAAAAAAAAACATGGCGTGCATTTCATCACTTTTTAGCTTGTCTCTTTCAACACTTTGTTTACCAGTGTAAAACTAACACATATAATTTCCTAGAATATTCTATATATTGGATTTGAATACATGTTGCTGGTATTTTTCTGTTCCAAACCATGGTTGGATTTTTTCGTGTAATATGAATAAGTCAATCATGATTGATTGATTGATTGATTGGACTGTAGAACCAAGTGCTAGCCAAGAGTCCCGGATAACGCCGGGCCTATTCCTACAGCCTGTTTACATATAACAATAGGAAGGATAGGAAAGTTTTTTTTTTTTTTTTTTTTTTTTTTGGGACGGAACGATCCGGTTGCAGACACCTAGCGATCGTACGGCACAACACAATTCTAATCTACTTCTAATCTACTAGGAAGGACAAAGGCTTAATAGGTTTAATGGATAACGATGGTATTGCTTTGATCTTCAAAAATTGCCTCACTAAATCAGCAACCTGAGAAAAAATAATATTATTTCACGTGTATCTGGAAATTTCCTGTAATATAATTCTATATTGATATTTTTCAGCTATCTAACAAAATTGATTAATTAGATCAGTCCAGTTCCAAATACCTAGGTAAAGCCAATAGTTAATAACATAATGAAAGCACAATTCTAATGTACACAACCAGCAATTAATATTTCAAAGAAGTATTACTTCATAACATCTAAAGATTCCTGAAATTAATTCTTAATTAATCTACCCTACCGGTTTCCTAAATAATATACATATTTATTAATTTAATCCTCTACAACTCCACAACTTACAATAAAATTTCCTGAAATCATAGTAATTTGGATTATATTAACAATTAATATTAAATTATTAATAATTTCTCTAAAACCATTAGCATTTAATAAATTCACTGCAAACTGCCCGTTAAAATAACTCAGTAAATATATATTAATTATTAAACCTGAAAACAAACTGTATGCTTATTACTGACTACTTAATTTATTTAATATATTCAACCTTAAAAAATAATGAAGCGAGACTCACGGATGACGCCGGGATCGCCATACACCTTTATTACATTTAACAAGATGGAAGGATAGGATAGGATAGGCAAGTTAAATATGACGGAATCGACCCGGTTACAGACACCTAAGTAGTCGATAGTTAGTAAATTGTTAGTGTTGAAAATATAATGTAAAGCGGTTAGCACAAGACAGCACAATTATTTTTAATTTTTATTTTTAGATATAAATAATCAGCATCCTAAAACAAAATTATAATTAATAATGTTGCCATCTAAATTCTAAATGGTAAATTTCTTGAACAAAATGTCATTATTAAAGATTCATTATTTAGAACAGTATAAGATTTAATTAAATTATACTTGAATAAAATAAATGTAGTGTAATGATTAGTACCTATTACCTAAAATAATTTGTTTCTCTTAAAATAAATAAAATAAATCGAATTCAAATATTGTAGAATCAGGAAAAGAACCTACAACCTTTCTATCATCAACGGATAGAATCTTTTTGAATCTGTTAATTTAATAGACTTATTTATAAAAAAAATTAAATTAAAAAAAAAATACATACTATATAATGTAAAAGTCACTTGCGTCCTTGCCATCCCTAATCCAATTCAAATATTATGTTTATTTATAAAAATAAAAATAACGACATCTTGTTTCAACGATAGCTAATCTGGAATCTATTAGGTAATTTATCAATAATGAATGTGTGACAATTATTCCCAATCAGAATTAAAAAAAACTATTAAGCTAATCAGGGATCTGTAAAGTGACAAAATTAATAATAAGTAGGTGCTAGTACAGTTGTAGAATCCATTGAAATCAAATAACTCATTCGATTGTTGAGCGCCCCAATTATTAAATAAATGATTAACTAAATATTGAAATAAGAAATTCAAAATTAATCTCTCATTAAATAAATTATAATATTATTAACAACAATTACATAAATAATCAATCATATAATTGATAACCAGTGAGAATTATTTATCCAACCTAGAACAAGCTAACAAAACCTTTATATATTTACAGTCTCCGGAAGTAAGCTAGAAAAAAAGTTTAATTAAAGAAATTCCATGAACCCCTAAAATAAAAACCTTTGTATCTAAGTATAGCAATATTTGTCTGCATTTAAATTTTATTCTGTGCTTCCACACTATATCTGTAACTTTAAAAATTCAATATCAAATTTATTAGCAAACCCGATAGTCATTATACGATTCCTACCTTGTCTGCTTCCTAAAAAAAATCATGAAAATTTGCAAGCTTCTTAAGAAAAATACTAATTAAAATTAAAATTTAATTTAAACAAGAAACTGGTAACACTGTTTTGTAACTTTATAGAATTTCCCTCCACCAACACTTTAATGTTCCATATAACTGTAGTTTTATTGATCTAATAATAATTGATTTAATAATATTAGTAATATATTATTAAGAATTAAATTGAAATTAGAATTCGACCTATAATTAAAAATTTCTAATTTGGTTAATCATTGAAATAAAATATAATCCTGGCGACGGAAATTGTCTCTTCAATGTAGTTCTTGAAACAAACTAACTTCTTGAAAAAATTTGGAAGCTTTTTATACCCAGTCAAATCTATTGAAAGAGCTTATAAGGAAACAAATACTTTATTACAAAATATTTATCTAAATCAACTTAACCCGAAATTAAAATTTGTTCTGGTTATGTGCAAATTATAATTTATTAATTTCTAATAATAAAACTCAGTATTGATAACTGTCCAATCAGAAAACTTTAAAGAAATATAGTATAATTATTAAATATCTCGGATGGTCAAGAATCTTAAATTCTTAAATAAATTAAATCAGTAAGAATTAGAGATACCGACCAACCAAACAGACTGCAACACATTAATTAATTCCTAAAAAGCGATCTCCCGCTAACATCATTAATCAACTAAAGTTATGCTTTACAAAACCGTAATGATATATGACAGATTTGAAACGTATCGTGGTGACCCTATAGTTCAAAATTTTCAGCGTTCGACCGATCATCTTAAAATTACTAAAATAATTTTCCCCACGAAAGTGACAGCAAACTTCAACAGAAACATCAATAACATTCATCAAAAGACTAATTTGCAACAAACAATTCGAAACCTCAGGCAATGGTTTTATGTAAGATTGTAAATTTGCCTTATAATATTAATAATTTATAACTACGTCAACTCCTAAACAAAACAATTTTAAATAGCCGATAACTTATTATTAAGCATTTTGGTCTTTCAACACATCGCACAATGGGAAACCATTACGTCGATCGACACTTCACAGCCAAAAACGCTTAAAGGCGGTGATCCATGTACAAATCCTATCCGACAGACACAAATAACAATCACTCTGATTGGTTGAATGTCGGCCATATTTTTTTATCGTACGACAAAAATTAAAAATTGAACATTGCTCAATTTTGTATAAGATTTGAGAACAAAAGAATACATAATAAAAAAAAAAATCTAAACGAACAAAAGTAAAAACACTTTTTAGGTTGCTTGCTTTATAAAATGTCAAAATATATCCATACGACAAAATTTTGTACATGTATCACTTACGTGTGAATTTCATTTTGATCGTATAAGACAAAAAAATATTAACCAATCAGAGTGACCACTACCTACGCCAGTCAGACAAAATTCATACATGAATCACCACCTTAATAATGAACATAAATATAGCTAACGATAGAGCATATGTGAAGAATACCTTCCGTACGATGAGAAACATAATGTTCAATGAACAGCCACAACCGCAGACACCGACCTATCACATACTCAAAATGAACGAACTCCATTCAAATTACTCTAAACATCAAAGAAACATTTATTGTAATACAGTTCCACCATATCCTCGCAGCCACTGTGTATATTGATCACACATCTCGTCAAAACCCAATGCAGTTCTCTATAGCATAGAGAAAAAGTGTATCTCAACCCCAAACGCTAAAGACATAAATTTAGCAAATATGTATCTATATAAAAAAATAAGCTGATGAATTTGAATAAATCCAAATAAAACGTAAAAACTATCAAAACGCAGAAACACTCTCAAAAACATCGGTCCCGGTTGATACATATCATCCATCCACGATCCCAAACAAAAACGCAGAGAGATCTAAAACAGAAATTTTAGAACTACTACTACTACTAAAACTATTAAATCAAACTTGACACATAAAACAGCGAAACACCAAAGAAAAAAAACGCATACAATAATGAAAAAGCCAAAAAATGAGCATCTGAATAGCGAATCCATTAAGAAAACAACAACAAAAATCCATGATTCGATCGCTTTTTTTTTTAATATTCCTTCGTATAGAAAAACATTTACACACACAAGCACAAAAAGTTAATACATATATAATAGTTATAACAATGCAAAATGAAACATGTAAATAAATAAAATTAAAACAAAAACTCCTATGATCATGAACATTGTTCCTTCGTACACCCACACATACACAGCTAAAAGCATATCCAAAGCATACTGAAATGCATATCCCGCCGGCCGCCACGCCACACACCTCCAATACCAATCTCCATATAAAACATAATATGCTAGCAAATAAACCATATACCTACATAATTATATACAAAATACTAAATACAAAATATACATGCATATGCGCAAAACAAAATATGGCCCATGCCACACGTAAAAAAAAAAAAAAAAAAAATTCCGGATTTTTCTTCGTTTCTTTCCCCGTTTACCTATGATACAAGTTTTAATTGCGACTTAAACAAATTTTCTGTGCAATCACACAACTCAAACATAAATGAAATAAAAAATATTTCAAGGACATATTTGACTCATTTTAGTTAAAATTTTATTTGAGAGCAGAACAAAACATTGGTTTAAAAAAAATATCAAAATACAAAAAACGCTCGTGTGGAATGGCCCTATAGGATTCAAAATTACCAAAAGCAGAAAATACGCAAAATAAACAAGCATAGTCTTCTTAGCAAAAACAAAAACAAAAATTGTTAGCAAGTGTAACAAAAAAGAACAACAGAATTGAAAAAACCCTTTCTCGCGCAATCAATACTTGAATAAATTGCCACTACATGAGGATACTACTTAGTACTCTACACCTTTATGAGTTATAAATATGTTTATATACTCAAATTTTGTTTTTTTTTTAATTTATATGTAATAAAATATGTAATAAAATCTGTAATAATAAGAAAATAAATGAAAAAACACTTATCTTAAACATCAAACAAATCAACAAAGTCCTACATATTGAAAATTTACATACAATGCGTATGATGCATTCAAACAACGGCATCAAAATACATACAAACGTAATTGTTATATACATATTCTACGCCTTGCGAGCGCATCACACACAAATTAATAAAATCATGCAATATATATAACTTTTCACCTTACTTAAAACACACAACTATTATTATTAATATTATTATTTATTTATTTATATACTAGAGTCTAGAATATGAATATATTATTTAATTAATTTAAACACATTTGAATTGTTTACTTATTTAGAGGAAAGACAAAAACACGTCTTTCCTCTACGACGTTCAATCGCCGACCGTAATATGAATAAGTCAATCATGATATTGATAAATTAAACGGTAAACACTTTAAAGATGTGTAATAAGCGTGTTTTTGTATGTTTATTCGCAATAGAGTGACGACTACCTTAATCTTGAAATTCATTAAAGAAAATTGTAAATGGAAGCATAATAGAATGTAAATACAAATAAATAGAAGAAATCTTCTATTCTTTCTCTTGTGACCTTTAAGTAATGCACCCCCTTCTTGCGGAATAATTGACCTTTCTGTGATAACTCATATTGTTATATAGCCCAGAACATATACAAAGAGGACTAATTATTTTAAAACGATAAAAATTTTATTAATTTTCTTCAGAATTTTGTAGGTGTATTACACCAGTCATCATAATAAAGTCACTGTATAAATGGTATATAAATTTACCATAACGCAGCATCCCCTTATATACATACATACAAAGGCAGCAATTCCGGAAGAGATAAAATCGTGTTTTATCATCTCGCACAATTTTTTGTATTCCACTTTTTCATATGGCGGTACGGCCCGACCTTCTAATCCACTTCTAATATTATATAACGAATTAAACAAACAGCGCGATAATAATTTCGTGTTAAAAGAAAGAAAATAAGAAAATTAGACCGGAAAATTAAGATTTGTTTTATTTTCCATTTTCCTTTTTTTTGCTTCAGCTCAGATAATAAAATAATGTGTAATAAAAAAAAAATAAAAAAAAAACGTTGAATCAGACGAAAATTGAAGAAAATAGGAGGATTATCATCTCTAATTATTGCGGTTGAATTTATTTTTCTTTGGCCGTTTATCATAAGATAGCTCTCTATGTATAAAATACACAAAGCTCTGTAATCTAATAAAAATAAAATTAAATAAGAAAAAATAAATTCGTTTTGTTAGATTGTGGTAAAAGCTCGGAATTTTGTATAAATACTTTGTGCGATACAGATATTTTCATTGAAATCGCAAAGATTTAGTCAACGAATAAATTAAATGCTTTTTGTTGAATAAAATTACGAAAGAGGATGCCAGAGGATAATGGGATCAGGTTTTGTTTAGTTTTATGCGAAATAAATTAAGTGGAAAATACGTTAAGTGCTACGTTTTTGTTTGATTTGCATTTTATGTGTTTCAGGAGTGCATCATAGGAATTAGTTAAAAATTGTACGTTTAAGTTTTATTGAGCTGGCCTTTAGAAAGTTATTATCTTCTGATTTGGTGCTTTTTACTCACATCTGCGAGCTATCGAAAAAAAATATCCACAAAAGATTTGTAAATAAAAATTGTTGGCTTAAGTGATCACTATAAACCATTCATTTCGAAAATTTTCTTTTAATCGAAAATTATATTTTTGAGAGAATTATCAAGCCTGCTATTTCCGGTTCTTATCTACAGTAATTTTTGAAGAACACAATTTTTTATCATTTCTTAGTATAGGTATAGGTATATCATTTAGGGTCGGCGATTGAACGTCGTAGAGGAAAGACGTGATTTTTGTCTCTCCTCTATATAAATAGTAAATAATTTAAAATGTGTTTAAATTAATTAATTAATTATTAATATATGTGCACACATAAATAAATAATAATAATATTAATAATAATTTGTGTTTTAAGTATAATGAAAAGAATAGTATATGAAAAATACATATTGAATAGTATAGTAATTTGTGTGTGATGCGCTTGCAATGGCGTAGTATATGTATATAACAATTTCGTTTATATGTATATTTTAATACCGTTGTTAAGTACATTATACACATTGTGTGTAATTTTTCAATATGTATAGGACTTTTTGGATTTCAAAGGATGCTCAAGCTAAGTGTTTTATCATTTTTTCATTGTTTTAATACATATTTTTGTATTTAATAATTTTTATTCCAAAAAATTTAAGATATTGTATGCACCAGTGCACTGATTCTCTAGAAACGCGATTGTGTGTTAACGAAAAAATAAACAAAATCACACAGGATTGTTGTTGTAATTTCGAAAAGCTTACTATGGTTTTCACGTTTACACATTGTCTTGCATTTTGAAGAATCGGGCTACAGTATACTTACTATTCGTAATTAGCTAACATTTTCATGTACATAGTGTGTTAGTCGCATATGGTTTGAGCGGGAGAGGATTTCTTAATTTTGTATTTTTGTTTGAACGTGTATTTGATATCCTTGTTAAAGTTTTAAAGTTTTGTTGTTTTGTTTGTGTCGTGTGTGTGTGTGTGTGCGTGTGTGACCGGCACGGTTGCATTCTGCAGGTTATATTGTGGAACACACACCCACACACAATTCTCGTTCGACTTTATCATAGTATTGTGTGTAAATGAAGAGAATATGTTCGTAAAAAAAACGAAACTAAACATGATATGCATGCGTAATGTATGGAAATAAAATAAAATAAAATTTGTAGAACCTTTACTTTACAGTAACAAGTCCGTAATTGTTATCCTTGTAAAGTATATTGTTTCTTGTTGCTATTATTATTATTATTATTTTTATATTATATTTATATATTTTGACAAAGACAGCGAAATGATAATCGATAGTATTTTCAGGTTTTATTTAAAAAAAAGAACTTGAGATTTCATCGCGAATTGTCACGGCTTTGGGTAA
Source organism: Nephrotoma appendiculata (assembly GCA_947310385.1). NCBI lineage: Eukaryota > Metazoa > Arthropoda > Insecta > Diptera > Tipulidae > Nephrotoma > Nephrotoma appendiculata. The sequence continues at coordinate 252,952,447 of OX371225.1, forward strand.
TTGATTAATCATTAAGACATAACTTTAGTATTGTATTTATAAATTTGTTTACTAACTATAATTATTTAACTTTACCAATTTATTTTCTTTTCGGTTTAGGGTAAATTCCATGTCTCTACTTTAACATTATTTTAAATTAACTAATCAAGATTTTGTGTGCAGGCCTGCATAGTGGTTTTAATTATGGTTTGATTCAAAATTTGTTTTGCTGGGAAAATAATTCTGGTTTAAGTCTTAATTATGCCGAGATCTAAGTTTATTTATATTTATCACGATTTATTTAAAAGTTGAAGTAATTATTACTGAATTATATTATATTATATTTTGACAGGTTTTATTCGGTAAAAGTGAAATTTTTTGTTTCTTATTAATAATTGTAAATATATGATTTAATGTTTTACTTTGTTTAGTATTTAGAAAGAGTTGAAGTTCCTGAAATTATAATTTTGATTCTAATTATACCACGTTTATACCAGTAGTATAAGAGTATGTATCATAAAAGTATGTCGATGTAAACTGAAAGTAAAATACTTTGCTACTTTAATACGTACATACTTTTTTGCAATTAAAGTGATCTACGTATCTAATGAGTATTGGTATAGTGTTTGCGGTGAGAATGATACTATATCATATTTTTTGGATACGAAATGTCATTTTAGTCATTCTTCTGATTTTTCTTGTTTATTGTGATAAAAGACAACTGTTTCTTTTTTAAATTTTAATGAAATATATCAGTAATAAACTATTATAATGTGTTCACACCACTATGGTGTAAACTGAACGAGAAAAATACTTTGTTAGCAAAATACTATTAAAGGGGCTATGGTGTAAATGTGGTTTTAGTCTTTATATTTAGATTTTAGCTGGATTTTCAGATGACGGCAGTGACGAGTACTATTATATTGTACTAATTGTTTGGTAGTTTGAATTCAATTAATTTTATTTAATATTTATCAGGATAATTGAGTTGGATTAATATACGAATCATTACATTTAACTGCTTTAATTTTATTATTCAAACTTCAATATTTTATCACTTTTTATTGGTATTCCTAATAGTAAAAACGATCACTGAAAATAGTATGAGTTATATTTCCGATAATTTTATATATTTTTATGATTCTGATTGCTGGATATTATTCCATAATATATTAAATAATTTTGTTGTCTTGTACTAACCGTCTTACATTATATTTCAACTAACAATTTACTAACTATTGACTACTTAGGTGTCTGAAACCGGGTCAATTTATATAATAATTAATTCACCTTTCCTGTTACTCCATCTTGTTATATGTACAAGAGCGTGTGGTTGGGTCCGGCGTCAAGCGGGAATCTTACTTAGGTTTGGTCACATATTCCAATCAGTTAATCAATCAGTTGAAATGAAATGGAACTGGTTGAAAATCCAGCTAACACTCCATATACCTGAGGTTGTATTTGGATTTCTGGGGATATTTTAATTGGCCTTAGAATTCTTAATATATTTGGTCAGAATACAGAATTCTATAAATTGTCCCCACCTCTTGATGGGAAGCGCTGATTAGGTTTTCTAGCTGACATGGTTCTCAACAAATTCACCAAATTTTCTTTAAATCACCCATTTTTCTCAGAATTGAATTATGTCCACTGCGGTTATCTCATTTGATTTCAATAATTCAACCTAATTAAGGTTTCCACCTTTTCAAAATTTATAAACCGGCACCGAGGTAAAAGTAATAAACGCGTCGTTTCTCTTAATTATTATTATTTTTATTTTTTATTATTATTTAATCTTTGCAATCCGTTGTGGGGCCGAAACTCTCTCGCAGTTCGCTTTTCACGTCACGAGAACGTCCTGCTAATATGTAGGTTTTCGTAACCATGTGCACATTGCATAGCTTCATGCCACCCTATAGTACTGGTATGTAATATGGTTCAGCCCATCAGTTCTGCACTTCGACAGGGGCTCATAATTGTGTTCATTTTCTTCACAGATTGTAATCTGGTAGTAGCCTGAAATCTGAGTCCTCGTGTGGATTCACGCAATGTAATTTAAGTTCATGTATGAGATATATAATGTGTACATATATTTATAGGAGGCGTTATTATTATTTATTTTTATAATGTTTATTTAATTGGTTTATAATTTATGTAATTAAAATCGAACTCTAGAACTTCTTTTAAATCTGTTTCGGGATTTTGACGTGTCTTTTTGGTGGGATTCTGCAGTTTGACCATTCTGATTGGTCCTTGGCCGTTTCCCTGTTTCGGCTATTGCTGGGTCACGTATGCGGAACTTGGTGGAGATTTAACTAAGTTCTGCGTGCGTGATTTGGCAGTGACTGGGGTGGGGGTGTGGCCGGGTTCGGTTTGGAGTTGTCGGGCTGTGGGGCTTCATCGGAGGGACGCGTTGGTTTTACCGATGCAGGTTGATTGGTTCTTAGTTTATTAGAACCCTAGCCCAGCTCTACAAACTAAATTTGAGATAACGGCATGATTCCTAACCGATAACGGCATGATTCCATTCATTATTGCCGAATCTCAAAATTTCGTTCAAATACAGCTTCGCACACCGAATTTGACCATCATTTGTTGACAGATGGCCTAGTTTAATTGAGCATTATGCTGGAGTGGCACTCCAATTCTGCAGACCATATTTCATGGTGATTGGTTGAGGAATGGTAAAGTTCTTTTGAGTATGGGATAAATATGTCCTATGTAGACTTGGTAATTAATCGAATATTCTTTGGTAACCAAATTAGTAACGCATTTGAAATTTTTACGAAATCAGCTAAATTTATTTGAAATATAAACATTAATAGTTTTCTAGGAAGCATTACCTTCGGGATGCCTCACTTACTCGTTGTATTTTTTTTTTTTTTACTATTTCGTGGTTGCTCAATTCAAGGGTTAAATACAAATGGATTTTAGAGTAATTGTAAATACATATATTGTAGCTCAAATAACTACATACATATATGGTTTACAAAAATTCTATTGTAAGTTGAGGAGTTAAATTAATAAATGTTTATATTATTTAGGAAGCCGGAAAATTTTAATTTGGAATTAAATTTCAGGAAATCTACAGATGCTTGTGAAATAATAATATTTTTTGAAATATTAATTGCTGTTTTTGTAGACTAGAATTGTGTTGTGATTGTAGGTGTCTATAAACAGAAAAGGCCGATTCAATCAATCAATTTTTGTTTCGGAAGCCGAAAAATATTAATGTAGAATAATATTTCACGAAATTCCACATGCACGTGAAATAATAATATTTTTTTCGCAGGTTGCTGCACCTATTAAGCCTTTATCCTTCCTCTAGTAGAATAGAAGTAGATTAGAATTGTGTTGTTCCGTATGATCGCTAGATGTCTCAACCCGGGTCGTTCCGTTTCAAAAAGAAAAAGGAGGGAAAAGGGAAAAAGGGGGAAAATACCTTTCCTATCCTTCCTATTGTTATATGAGTGAAGTTATTAATAATTTAATATTAATTAATTAATTAATTATTATTATAATTCAATTTACTATTAATATAATTCAAATAACTATGGTTTCAGGAAATTATATTGTAAGTTGTGGAGTTGTAGAGGATTAAATCAATAAATATTTATATTATTTAAGAAACCGGTAGATTAATTAAGAATTAATTTCAGGAATCTTTAGATGTTATGAAATAATATTTCTTTGAAATATTAATTGCTGGTTGTGTAGATTAGAATTGTGTTGTCATTAGTTCATGAACTATTGGCTTTACCTAGGTATTTGTAACCGGGCTGATCTAATTAATCAATTTTGTTTAGGTAGCTGAAAAGTATTAATGTAGAATTATATTACAGGAAATTTCCAGATGCACGTGAAATAATAAATTTGTTTCCTCAGGTTGCTGATTTAGAGAAGCAATTGTTGAAGACCAATACCATCGATATCCATTTAACCTATTAAGCCTTTATCCTTCCTCTAGTAGAATAGAAGTAGATTAGAATTGTGTTGTGCCGTACGATCGCTAGGTGTCTGCAACCGGATCGTTCCGTCCCAAAAAAAAAAAAAAAAAAAAAAAAACCTTTCCTATCCTTCCTATTGTTATATGTAAACAGGCTGTAGGAATAGGCCCGGCGTTATCCGGGACTCTTGGCTAGCACTTGGTTCTACAGTCCAATCAATCAATCAATCAATCATTTCTTAGTATAGGTATATCATTATTTGTTGTAAAAAGGAGAGAGGAAAAAATTCTGTACATGTTAAAATTAAAATTGACAATTATCGAAATTATCGCAATATTGTAAGGGTAGATATATGATGTATGTATGATATATCCCTTAAGCAATATTTGCAGCAGATGCATGCACGGACAATTGTGGATTGATCTCGAAAACAATTAATCTTAAATTAATTCCCTTAAAGACCGATATACTTCTCATCAGTTCTAGTTAATAACTCTTGTTTGTTTGGATTGTGAATGTTAGAGATTTGAGACTTTATAGTACATAGTACAAATAGGTGGAGCGAGTGTGGGCTTACAAGCAATCAATATTCTGCTCTCAATAATAAAATTTTGTTTTTTAGATGACTAGCTCATGTGGTTTAATTATTTTAGGATGTCTCACTGTTGGTAAATTGCAGTAGCCTGCTTTCATGTTTGATGGCTAATTCCTTCATCAATCCATTCAACGTTTAGATCTTGCGGTAAGCATTCGTTATTGCACGTAGAAATTTGTTTTAACAACGTTGAATAATTAAACGGTTTGATTGTTTATCGTACAGCCCCAGAGTTGGATACTATACGTCCAAATTGGTTTAATTATCGATTTCAAGATCAGGCGTTTACAGTACATGCTAAGCTAAGAATTTCTTCCTATGAGCCAGCACATCTCACGTTGTTTTATTTTCATTTGCTTGGCTTTGTGTCTAACTTGATATTTCAAATTTGATAACAAAAACATATTCAGATTATTTTTAGCAAGAATGCTGGAACGAATTCTACCTACCATCTTCACTTATAGCAGTTTATTTTTAGGAGTCCTAGGTTTTTGGAAAAATGTCTACCTCTTCTGCACTTAGTTTGTGCACGAGAGCGCCGTCGAAGCTTCCTTGGAGTAATGGAGGTTAATCTGGAGGAACGTTTAAATCTTATGTTTGCTCCTCTATTTCAACCTCCACCGTAGTTGCATCAGATTCCTCATCTGACTGTGGTTCCTCCATAGGGATGCACAAAGTTTTTCCAAAGAAGTAAACTTCTTCGTGACTGCGGAGAGTGTTTCTACCTCCTGACAAATATCCTTCATTTTCAGGTTCACAACCGGTGTATCTATCGGTATCGGTGTACATTGGTTAAGATGTCACCTTCATCTTTCTTATAAATTTTGAGTTGTTTTGACTCTCTATTTAATATTATAATAGCTGACCTATAATCATCCTTTGGTTCTTCCAATTTGGCCACTCTCCAGTCGGTTGTTGGCAGTTCAGGATTGCTAAGTTGTAGCATTATCAGAATTTCATTAGGGTCACTAGGTTCTGCTACGTTCTAACCTCTCGCTGCAGGTATGCAGGAGATCTCCTCTCTAGCGACTACTTCTAGTCTAGCACCATGACAGACCATGAGTCTTCCACTGCTTTTTTTACAGAGTCAATGACCGTTGGTCGGCGCAAGATATCAACATGATACAGTTCCAGTGCCATCATCAGTCCCGGGAAGCCGTAGCTGGTCTAGGATTTCCCCTCATACTTTTTACGCAAGGTTTTTTTTTATCTTCCTCCATTTGCTGGACAATGTAAATCCGTCTTCCAAATGGAATGGGTAATGATACATTTTTATTGAGTAAAAAACGTTCATCGATTTTGCGGCATCAGAGTTTGTACGAAAATTGCATTACATTCAGATGACACTTAAGAACAAATCGGTGACATTCCTAAACGGATTGATACCAGAAGATTTTTGAGAAAACCTAATTCAGTGTGCTCATAAAAATTGAGTGGTTATTATCGGATGATTTCTAAAGGCTAACCTTCTCAAATAACATAGGTTTGATTTAAAAACGAATTTAAACGGCAGATTTTCTTTAAAACTCGTCCAATGAATTGGTTGAGTGGTACGCTTTAAATGACCAATAACAGGATGTCGTAGACTTTGTACCGAAAATTCATTATATACATATAGCACCTATGGGCTTTCAAATGGCATTTTCAATCAGAACTTATTCACTGTATTTATTGCATTTGAGTGATTTGCGTCAGGTTTTTGCTTATAAAAATTGAATTCTGGGCTAGAAATTAGGGCTCGAAATTTGGAATAAAACTAAAATTATTTAACCAAACTAAAAATATTTCGGATCAGAACTTCATGATTTTGAGATGTATACAGTGCGGTAGCTAAATTTAGGCGTGATTAGAACAAATTTGTCTACGAATTTAAAACCAATTTACGTTCACGAAAATGAATTCTGTACTATAGGAATTTCATTGATTTTTCTACAAGCTAGAATGTCTCGGATGATTCTGAAATGAATACACTAGTAAAGCATATAAATATAGAAATATATGTTTGTAATCATATAGGCCAAAAAGAGACATTTTTAGTTTTAGCGAGCGGGATGAAAATTTAAATAAAAATCAATGAAATTTCTAGGTCAGAGTTCATTTTCGGGAACTTTCTCAGAACGATTTTTTCATTACTTGGCCTAAAATTAGCTATTAAGTATATCGTAACCCCTCAATATAAATAGTGTAGTTTACGAAGACACCCAAAAAGGTGATCATGACTGTATCGATCGAATTATTTTAAGAAAAAACGATAGCTCAAGTAACAATGTTTGTTTCCATCGGCATAAAAAATAAAACAAAAAAAATAAAATATATATAAACCATTGTTTCATAATATATTGAGTTCACCGAGGGACTACCCATCCATATGGAAACCCTCACCTTAAAATAATTGTGGATTATTCGACGGTTAATACAATAGTATTGTATATCTGCAAGAAAAATTACATATGGCGCCCAACATCGTGGCAATATTGATTGGGGAATCTTTACGGGAGGACTTATAAATATAAAAAATAATAATAAATAAAAAGAGAAATATTTCGCTGGAACAAAGGCGTACTCTTCAGGAGTGATAGTGGTAAGTAATAACAGTAAATGTTAACCAGATCAAAAAAAAAAGTAATAAACGGTGAGGAGAGTGACGAGTTGAGTATAACAAATAATTTTTTAAAATGGCTTCCTTTACGGACGAGCAATTTCATGCACTTTTGGCGGTTATCGGTAAGATCTCCGATCCAAAATAGCCAAATGTTGAATTGCCAGTTTGGGGTGAACATTTATTTCACCTTTATTTCTGCTTTTATCGATGCAATAACAACCTACAAAGATAGTGGCGGTGTCTCGGATGAGAATGCCCTAAAAGGTATTCCGTTACTTCTTGGAGGACACACTGCAAGTTGGAGGGTCGGCAACAAACACACTCAGGTCAACTTCAAAAAAGCTCTCGATTTACGAGTATATACGATTAAGTATGTACGAATATTTTCTCAAAATCACAGAAAGAGGGGGCGCGTATCGACATTTTTGTAGTTCATTTCCGACAATTGTTCGCACAATTGCCGTTTACTGAATTATCAGACAAAGTCAAACTAGATATGATGTACGGTCTTCTTAATTCCATATATCGACTCAAAAATAAACGAGGCGACATTACCGCTTTTGATGATTTATTGCAAATGGGCCGCGATATGGAGGAATTCATGGGTGAAGAAATAAACACCAAACACATGATTAAGATGAATATCAATCCTTATGTGTCAAATAAAGACAAGTTTTATAGTCCCAAACAAAATTTTAGTTATCAGAAATATTGTAAATATTTCAGGCATAATAGCAGAGCCTCCTTAATATAAGAGTAGTAAGATTCCGCCATTTTTTTCCATGTGCTTTCCATAGAGGGGAAGCTTTTTGTACTTTTTCATACCAACCAGTGTATTTTAGTATTTTTTTAGAAGCTTTTTTGTGTATAAAAACATAAATTCTTTGTTTGAATTTTCAATGTGAATGGTTAATTCAATTAACAGGAAAAGCATATTTTAATATTGAGTCATATTATGTTTGAGTTAACGCAAAAACATTTAAATTAGTTTAACGCAATTTTTTTTTTTTTTGTAGAAACAAGAATTTGTTTATGTGTATGTACAGAAAATTAGAAATTAGTATAGAGTGTTCCATAAAAAAGTCAGCATTATTTTTCCAAAATAAACGTTCGTTAAAAACTGCTTTTGGAGTAGCAATGTAATATGGGGATTATTATGTTTTGGGTTCTATTTCAAAACTGTTGATGACAGACTTCGAAAACTGTTTTTTCGTTACTTGTTAAAAATTTGATTTTTCATCGCAACAAATTCGCAGCCTATATTGTTTCATCCTGTAGCATAAACAAAACAGAGCTTCACCAAATAAAAATATTATAATTTGATAAAGCTTTTCGCAATTACTAAACCTGTTAAAAGATGTCGCTTTCAAATTAATAAATTAATTCAAATTACCCGTATAGAAATTGTTACACAAATTGAAAGGGGATCTCCAGGTTGGGACGGTTGTAACGGGCGTGTCTTGTAGCAAGCAGCTCGTTGTATAAACGAGTTCAAAGTACGACTTGTGCTTTAAAATTTTGTATCCGTATATGAGCCAACCATGCAAAAAATGGGTAGAGCCACGGGCCATTTATATACTCACAAAAACCATTAAGTTATTAACAGTATACAAAGGCCTTGGGTTATTTTATTGAATTCCACACAACAACGATCCCAGAAAACGTGCACGAACGAAGCTATAAAAATGAAACATGAAACATGCATAGCCTTTCAAGACCAGTAGATCTGCAAAATCTATTGAACCAGCCGGGAATTACTACAATGTATACGAACCGTCATACACCTTAGCCGAGGGCCTTTAGCATCAAAAAACCTCAATAAATCCTTGTATTAACAAATTCGTGTACATTGTAAGAATTCCCGCCTGGATTGGATCGAAATGAAAAAAACAAAAATTTGGAAAAATTGTGACATTTTTCTGTTATTGTTTTACAGCGCGCAGCAACTACGATGATAAATATTTTGCGATGAAAAGCTTTATTTATGCCAACCGAATAATAAATAAAATTTATAATTGTTTTGAGTTTTATTAATTATGTTAAATTATTGTATTAAAGATTTCGCACCTAACTTACAATAATAATGGTTTATTTTCGTAAATAGTTATTTAATTATTTTACACTTTTCTGTAATTTCAAGTAAATTTATTACAGAGACATCTGTAAACGGATTTTCAAATTACAGAAAGCTCAATTCTGCAATCGGATAAAATTGAAGTTATTTTCGTTGTCATGGCATCGTTGATTTTTTGTATACAAAAATAATTTTCGTAAATAGATTTTGATGTAAAAATTTTATTATATGAATAATATTATTGTTTCTACATGGTGATTCATAAAATTTCGTTTCAGCTCACGTTTTCTCTTTAATTTTGTTATAAATGGAGAATGTTTAGATTGCTATTAAGTGCATCGTTAATCTCAAAAATTCTGATGTACATGTGACCAGAATTTACCAAATAAGTTAAATTTTTTAACTAAATTTTAAATTGGATGTAAGAGGAATCCGCGGCAGCACCCTTTATTATCTTACTTTATAAACCTACACAACTAAACGGAAAGCTCATTTTTATAGAAAATTAATAAATTTATGCTCCGCTTTAGTTTAAATTTACTAAATAAATACTACATTATGATGGCTGATTTTCAAATATGTGTTCTTTGAATAGTTTATTAAAAATATAAAATTAAAATTTAGATGATTTGTTTAATTTTTTATTCATTAATTCATGATCAAAAATTTTCTAATTACCACGGTTTCTTATTGTAATTCAATAAAAGCTTCCCCTCTACTGAAAGCTCTCTTTTTAATATTACGGCTCTTCAAAATCATAGATGGCTCTGATAATAGTCATGATTTTGAAAAATGTACTAGCAGTACAAGAACCAGTGATAAACCCCCTGAGGAATCACAGAAGGTCAATTCTCAGACTAAGAACGTTTCAATAACGAATTCTAATGACATCAAATGTTATGGTTGTAATAAACCAGGATTTATAAAAAGTTGGCAAGCCTGTTAGCTGAACAGCATGGTGAATTTCAGCGCCCGTTAGTTTATATTGAAATTTTTGACAATGTAGGCTCTGCTTTTCTTGAAACTGCGGCTAAAACCAGTGTTGCTGGATATGAATTAGATCGGATGGGACGTGATGTGAAATTGGAAAAGAGAGTCATAAGAACCACAGTTATCGAATTGCCTAATAATGTTAATAGCGCTGGTAGGCATTGATTTTATCCAAAGTGCTGGATTAAACTTAGACTTTACTAACCAAACCTGGAGATTTTCTGATGAGGTTATCTCCCATAGTTGGTAGTAGTAACTTGAGTTTGATTCAAAGAGAAGGTAAGTCAGCTCTTGGCTGAACACGAATCAATTTTCCAATTCCCTGATTCTCCTACTCCGTCTGCGGAGCATCGTATATATTTATCAAACAGCTCACCTCGCATACAGAATGTCACCCAATAAACAGGAAATTTTAAAGCTGGACCAAATAGCTATAGCTAATAATGTCATTGAGGAATGTGATTCACCTTGGGCAGCCCCAGTAGTCTTCGTTTCAACACACAACAACGAATTTCGTCTAAGCGTAGACTTTTAAAAATTAAATTCGCAAACCATAACCATATAGGGCTATATCGCAGCCATTTTTTATGTTTTGGCGAAATTATTTTAGTTTTATCGGGCGAATCGAAAATTTAAATAAAAATCAATGAAGGGGAACATGCATTTATTTTCAGGAGCTTGCAATAAAACGATTTATTTTAATTTGGCAGATTGCTTTCAGATGGTTTTTAATTATTTAAATTATGTGATTGAAATCAAATCGATTTTAATATATTAGATAATTTTTCGTTTTTTCATTAAATTCGATAAAATTTCTGAGCTTGGCTAACTTTACACAAGATCAAAATGCCTGATTATTTTTTTTTATCGGGGATAACTTTATATAGTTTCTCTCGAACCAGATACCAAATGTCTCTGATGTCAGTAGTAGGAAGAATTTAATGACCATTTTGAAAATTTGATAGCACAAATCTCTTTCAGGTTACCTCATTTAAATCTATAAATGATTTGCTTTAGTTGCTCAATAAAAATTTTCCAAATTTAAAAATTATTTTGTTTTCAAAATGATAAAACTCTATGTGAGTATAGGAGGAGGTGAAGGGTGGGCCATATAATATTTATTACATAATACTGTACATAGAGTTAGATTACATACACCAACACTAAAATTTGTTATTTTTACCATAAATTTCATAAAATCGAACCGAAATCATTAATCGAAAAGTCAAAAAGTCTCTGTGTAATTGACTTGGGGCTGTTTTTATTTATATTTTGAAACTGTTTACAATTTATTGATATTTATATATTTTATTAATTTATTTAAAATAAGATTTAATGAAAATGTCGAAATCAGATTTTACTGTTTTTGGGATTTATGTTTTGTTTTCGTTTTTCTGGTTGTAAAAAGGAAAATTTTTAAAAATAATTTCATCTCAATTTAATTTCATTTTAAAACAATTTTAAGCATTATGCTGTTAATATTTTTTTGATTGATTATTGCATTTATGGTTTGTCGGAAATGATTTGCAAAGATTTTCATATAAACAAATCTCTTTGCTTCCTCAGGACCTTGGGTGATGGTAAAGAGTCCAGTGTCCTCAACTATTAATCGTAATCAGCATCTGTGAAAAAATGGTCAAGCCCAGTCAATCCGTTTGTTGTGATTGGCGGTATGCAGGCCCGGCTCGACACGATATACAGATTATGCACTGCATAGGGGCGCTGAACTATAAAAGCGCCTTTCATCTTTCTATTTAAATAATTAATATTTTAAATATTTGTGGGCGAAATTTTTTTCAAAACAATTTTCTTATAAATTATATATAAAAAAATATATTTGAAAATTTATTAATACATATTTGTTTTAAAAAAAATTTTAATATGATATTGACAAATATTTTTGCATAAAAACTTAATTTTTATTTGTTTACTATTTTTATGTATTTCTATTTTATTACATTTTCTGTTTTGTCTTTTCTTCTTCCTTGTAGCTTTTTGTAAAATAATTAAATTATGCAATTTTAATTTAATTATAAAACTTAAAAAAAAAAGAAAATTGTAATATAATGAGCAATTTGAATGGAAATTATTATATGGAATTTAAATATTCAATACAAGTTAATAGTTTGTAAATTCTTAATAAATGGTTCTAGGTGTCTTGAGTCGTATTTTTTGCTTACATTCTTACATCACTCTTCGTTCGATTTAATTTTAATTTCTGAATGAATTTGAAAGAGTAAAGTTTTTTTTTTTTTTTTTTTTTTTTTTAAAGGAAGTATTAATCGTCCAGTGGATTTAATGTCCTTTGAAGGTCAATTAATACCCCCCTTTCATTCACGCACAGACCACCCATTCACACAATTACAGTATACCACCTGCACATTGCAAGCTCCATGTCAACCTGTAAACTGACATGGACGGTGGGTCGGCGCTGAATTCTGCACTCCAACAGAGGGTCTTAGTTGTGTTTATTAACATTACCGATCGTAATCGATGACGAAAATTCGCTTTGCATCCAGCCTCTGATGGGATTCGAACCCAGTACCTCCCGGTCCAAGTGCCGAAGCTTTAACCACTGCTCCACTTGTCCGGTCAAAAAGAAAAAGAAAAAGTTCAATAAGAAAAATCACTTTTACCGTAATTACTACTGCAAAAGCTTTCTCTTTAGTTTTAAGGGAAGTTCCCTATTTATTTCGTGAAGTTTGACACACAATTATGATTTAAAATTTTCTTATTTCTAAATTGCATTGTAAACTGTTCATCGCAGAAAAAATATATTTTTTATAATCGGTATTCCACATTTTAATGAAAATACTGAAAATCAGTGAGTGAATTTAAATATTATATCAAATGCACTAGTACTTTTTAAACATATTAAGTAAAAATTAATTCATCTCAGTAAGAGGTATGTCGGTAATTCGGTAGGTAATTAATTTAAATATTTTTTTATAGTAGTGTAGGTATAACAAAATGGAATCAAAAAAGAAGTCTGGAGCAGAAAATGTTGAGTGGTTGTGCGAGATTGCAGAATTTAATTTGTATGCTGAGTTTAATCAAGCCTGATGACACACTGGTAAAACAATATTTGATGTTTATCGCTCAGTCGTTCTCAAAAAAGTGAACGAGAATTTTATTTATAATTTTTTATGTTTTTTCAGAAAAAAGTTATCTTAAAATTATATACAAAAATAAATTAATATTAAACTTTAAGCTACCAAAAGCTATCTTAACTCACTGCACTTAAACTTACGAAAAGTTACATTTGAATAATATACGCAACCAAATCTAGTACAATGTTTGCTTCACGTTAACAACAAATTGACATTTCCATAGATATTTGATTTGTTTACATTTGGAATACGCGACATAAAAGTTAAGTACAATGAGAATAATTACACTGTGCTAGTTGAAAAATGTGACAAGCTGGGCACCCGGAGGGTAAACCTAATTCGAGTACGCTGAATTCAACGGTGCTAGTACCATTTCAAAGTTAGTCCCCATTTTTGAGATATCGCATTCGACATGTTTTGGCTCTGAGTCAAAATATACCCTCATTTTCACGTTGACAGCTCTTGAACCATTAAGATTTTCGTTATGCTTTCTTCAGCAAAGTTGTTGCGCAGCTCAAGACCAACAACTTTGCCGAACATATCAAGACCGAAAAACCACATCTAATTTGTTTTTGTTTTTCATTTCGACGAAAAACGCTGTTTTTATCATTTTTTATCATTTTGTTGAATTTAAATCGAGTAGAATCGGTCGAATAAACATCGCATCGACAAATATAGATACAATAGAAACTATTTAGAAGAAAATTAAATCGATTCAGTTGATTTTATGGTGGTTTTTCCTAAACAAAAAAAATTCCTAAAAAATTAACATTTTTCTTCTCTTTGACAAAACGTGCGTGCCGTTGAGAAAGTGGATAAAAATCGTAAATTTTTCCATCCCATCGTTTTAACCAATTACATCACGTAAATTATACGGTATGATATCAAAGGGCCGAATGTCGAAGGGCCGAATGTCGAAGGGCCGAATTTCAAATGGCCGAATGTGTCGAAGGGCCGAATGTCGAAGGGCCGAATGTATCGAAGGGCCGAAAGCGTCGAAGGGCCGAATATCGTAGGGTCGAATGTATCGAAGGGCCGAATTTGTCGAAGGGCCGAATGTGTCGAAGGGCCGAATGTCGAAGGGTCGAATGTGTCGAAGGGCCGAATGTGTCGAAGGGGCGAATGGGTCGAAGGGCGGATTTTTTTTTGATTTTTTTTTGTTTTTAGAAATATATTTTTTTTATTTAATTAAATTTTTTTTTTATTTTTTGTACCATATACCTATTATCAGAAGGCTGACAAATAGGGCGGAATATCTCGGGTTGCGCATGACAAAATGTTCCTTCACCAAAATGTATCGCTGACCGGATACGTGGAATTTCACAAATATTCAAAGATGAAAAATATTAAAATACATAAATTCATAAGAAATTCATTTTTTAATAAAAAAAAAATTTACAAAATATTCTATAAAAAAAATATGAAAAATAAAAAAATATTCTAATACATATTCTGAAAAACTTTATTTTGTTATAAAACAACAAATTTAAAAAATTATATTTCTAAAAACAAAAAAAGAAATTCGGCCCTTCGACCCATTCGGCCCTTCGACACATTCGGCTCTTCGACATTTGGCCCTTCGACATTCGGCCCTTCGACATTCGGCGCTTCGACACATTCGGCCCTTCGACACATTCGGCCCTTCGACATTCGCCCCTTCGACATTCGGCCCTTCGACATTCAGCCCTTCGACATTCGGCCCTTTGTACCTATTCCAATTATACAACAGATACGCAACTTTGCATATAAAAAGGTTGAAAAAAATTGAAAAATAATCTGGGACAGAAAAATCCGAGATTTTTATCCGTCGTATGATTCTGTGATTGAATGGCGCAGTGGCATTTGATGGTTGATATATTAATGCAGATGTTTCTAAATTTACGTGATGTAATTGGGTAAAACGATGGGATGGAAAAAACCAGAGGCCCTATTCCTGAATTTGATACGAAAACGAAAGTACAAGATTCCTATTCAAGTTTAAAAAAGAATCGTACTAATCTGATTTATTTCAAATATGAATCTTGTACATTCCTTTTCGTATCGTATTCTGGAATAGGGCCCCAGGATTTTTATCCACTATCGCAACGGCACGCCACTGTTTTGTCAAAGAGAAGAAAAATGTTAATTTTTTGGGATTTTTTTTTGTTTAGGAAAAATCACCATAAAATCAACTGAATCGATTTAATTTTCTTTTAAATAGTTTCTATTGTATCTATATTTGTCGATGTGATGTTTATTCGATCGATTCTACTCGATTTAAATTCAACAAAATGATAAAAACAGCGTTTTTCGTCGAAATGAAAAACAAAAACAAATTAGATGTGGTTTTTCGGTCTTGATATGTTCGGCAAAGTTGTTGGTCTTGACCTGCGCAACAACTTTGCTGAAGAAAGCATAACGAAAATCTTAATGGTTCAAGAGCTGTCAACGTGAAAATGAGGGTATATTTTGACTCAGAGCCAAAATATGTCGAATGCGATATCTAAAAAATGGGAACTAACTTTGAAATGGGACTAGCACCGTTGAATTCAGTATACTCGAATTAGGTTTACCCCCCGGGTGTCCAACTTGTCACGAAAAAAAAGTTTGCAATTCAAGCACAGTGTTATTATAAGAAAATTAATCTAGATTCTAAATTTGATTTCAGATCTACGATCTTAAAAATTACAGTATAAATGATGTCTCTACAGTATAAATGATTGGAATACTATAGTTATACAATTAAAATGGTAAGTATACATATTTATAAATTCGGTTGTATTTCTTTTAGGTTGGAACTGTAGATTATTGGATGACGACATCATCAGCTGGACAACAGGATTTTCTATTTAATTTATTGTGTTGTTTTGTGTTGTGGATAAATAAAGTTGATTTGCGATTTCCCGATGTTTTGTGTTTTTTAATCTCATCAACAGAAAATAGAAAAAGAATAGCAGCGAAAGAACTAAAAATACAGAAATTACGAGGTCAGTTAAATAATTTTTTCAAAAAAGCAGAGGTAGCGCAACTTGATAAAGAAAATGAAGTACGTACTTCTGATAAGGATAAGAGAGACATTGATGAGCAACATCTTTCAAATTCAACACTGCCAGTTGTTGATTCGGACCAAAACATCCAACCTCAGCCTTCAACGTCAATTTCAGATTCAGACCAAAACATTCAACCTCAACCTCAGCTTTCAACGTCAACTTCTACAATTGATATAACAAATTTTAATTCAAATGGTCCTGTAACTTGGCCTAAGCTGATTAATACTAAATTTCATAAAATCATCGTTGAACAAGGGCCACAACAAATTAAACGAAATGATTTTGTTCGTGATAGCAGTCGTCGTAGTTTTAGTAATCAGTATTATCAGCGAAAATTATCAAATGGTGATATTGTACCAAGATCATGGTTGGAAAACCTAAAATAAAAATTCGCATAAAAAAAAACACCTGAAATAAAATTAGCATATCATTGTTGATTGAAGTCGTTATGTTTTGTAATTGCTATTATCGTATCACCTAAAAGAAAATGTTAAAATTAATCGTTAATATGTTTGTATATCACTTATCTTGCACTGTAAATGAATTATCCTTTCTTTCAATGCACTTTCGTCATTAATCTGTAATTATGTTTGTTATTTGCTATTTATTATTTATAAATTATTTAATATTGTATATTTAACGTAAACTTACCTAGTTTAGCATCAAGGTGACAATCAAAAAGATTTGTTATGAAATTAGGCATTTGATGTCATTCGTGAATTAACCAAGTGATGTCACTACTGCCATCACTCGGATATTACAATCATAACGTTTGATTTGGGATTGTGCCGTATATTTTGATTGTCAATATTGGCGCTTGGATAGTTTTTGTGGTGAAAGAAATAAAAATTAATTGTACAGTCATCAAGTCAGTACAGTGGAAAATAGTCATTGTAATTAAAATTAAAAGTGCAAATTAAAACAATAAACTGTAATTCTTTAAATAAATTAACATACGTAAACAGATTACTGTGAAAATTACAAAAAGGTTGATTGTTTGATTTAAAAAAAAAGTTGAAAATAATATCGAGGTGAAAGATTTACACACTGCAGATTCAAACACTGGTGGACAATTTCAATCAATCTCAAGCTAGAGTTTGCAAAAAAAAATTTTGAACACACTGGACATTAGCTCAAGAAGATTGTAGTGGTTTTTTGAAAAAAAAAATCGACGAAACTACTGGCATTCCCTATTCGCCGGCGAAGGGTAAACACATTAAAAATAAAACACTCCTCGAGTAGAATCCCACTACTGCCGTGAAACCACCAAAAAGGAATATCTAGATTCAAATTTATCAGTTCAGAAAATGTATAATTTATATAAAGAGTCGTGCAACGGAACGCCTGTGAAGAAGCACATTTATACCAAAGTATTCAACGAGGAATTTAACTGCGCATTCCGCCTACCAAAAAAAAGATCAATGTGATCAATGTTCTTTGTTTAAAGGCAAGGTCGATTTGGACGAGGCTGAACAGCTTAAATTTTTTCAACCCGAAAAAAATAAAAGTTACGCCAAACTAGAAAGAGATAACGATCGAAAAAATAAAGATAATAACACGGCAATTATTACATACGACCTGCAAAATGTGTTTGCTGAAATTTCAAGTTTCTATTATACACGCAAATTTGCAGTGTATAATTTAACAGGACATTGTAATTTAAATCGAATTACTTACTGCAGTATTTGGACTGAGGCGCAAAGTGGAAGGGCAGGGAATGATTTGGCAAGCGCTCTGTATAAAATTCTTAATGCAGTCGTTCAAGATCTTCCAATCGTTACAAAAATTATTCTATGGTCAGTTAGTTGTGTTGCACAAAATAAAAACCGAGTTAATACAACCATGATTTTGAAATTTCTCCAAGATAATCCAAAAATAGACTGTATAATACACAAATATTCGGAGCCTGGGCACACACAGCTACAAGAAGTTAATTCGGTGCATAGTGCTATCGAGAGTGCCATTTATGAAAGCTAGGCTTACAATATATCAAACGAATGATAAAACTGCTTTGAAATATAAAACTAACTTATCTGAGACCGAGCCATTCGTCAATATAGTTTTAAATAAAAAATTTAAAAACAAGTTTCCTAAGATAGTGGTAAAAAATCTAGTTTTCAATTGCATTGTAAGTGACGAAAAAATAAAGGATATTAAAAGTATGTTAAAATATATGGAAACAATTGACGAAGAATACTACAATTCTGTAATAAGCAAAGCCGGTAAAGGAAGCGGTGGCACAAAAAGTACAAATGCTTCACAAAAAGTGACTACACCAAAATACACTCCACGAGCTAAAACGAATCCTAAGTTACGAAAAAACTAAAAATGATAATTATTTAAATAAAAAATGGAATTTACATTGGAATACCATATTATTATACTTTTGTTATAGCCAAAATGAATTGTTGTTTAAAGCTCTATTTTATTTTGTGTACTACCAGAGCCTCCTTAATATAAGAGCCGTAACATTCCGCCATTTTTTTCCATGAGCTTTCCATAGAGGGGAAGCTTTTTGTTCTTTTTCATACCAATCAGTGTATTTTAATATATTTTTAGAAGCTTTTTTGTATATAAAAACATTAATGCTTCGTTTCAATTTTTAATTTGAATAGTTAGTTCAATATTCAGGAAAAGCATATTTTAAAATTGAGTCATATTATGTCGAATTAACGCAAAAATATTCAAATTAGTCTACCACAAAAATTTTTTTTATTGTAGAAATAAGAATTTGTTTATATGTGTATGTAAGAAATTAATATAGAGTGTTCCATCAAAAATTTCAGCATTTCTTTCCCAAAACAAACGTTGGTTAAAATATGCTTTTTGAGTAGCTATGTAATATGGGGTTTATTGTGCTCTGGATTCTATTACAACATTGTTGATGAACAAACTTCGAAAAATGTTATTTCGTTATTTGTTAAAAATTACATCGCATCAAATTCGCAGGCTATACTGTTTCATCCTGTAGTATAAACAAACCGGAGAATAAAATATAAACATTATATTATAGAGCTTTTTATTATATTATAGAGCTTTTCGCAATTAATAAACCAATCAATAGATGTCGCTAAGTATAAATTAAAGCTAAACATTAAACCCTAAAGTTTGTTAACTAAAATTTAACAATTTATTATGTATACTGCCTGGTTCAATAGATTATTGAAATCTCCTGGAACTGAAAATAACCGAATACGAGCGAATTGAAATAAGAAAAGAAACAATTTGGAAAAAATGTGACATTTTTCTATTATTGTTTTTCAGCGCGCAGCAACTACGATGATAAATATTTTGCGATGAAAAGCTTTATTTATGCCAACCGAATAATAAATAAAATTTATAATTGTTTTGAGTTTTATTAATTATGTTAAATTATTGTATTAAAGATTTCGCACTTAACTTACAATAATAATGGTTTATTTTCGTAAATAGTTATTTAATTATTTTACACTTTTCTGTAATTTCAAGTAAATTTATTACAGAGACATCTGTAAACGGATTTTCAAATTACAGAAAGCTCAGTTCTGCAATCGGATAAAATTGAAGTTATTTTCGTTGTCATGGCATCGTTGATTTTTTGTATACAAAAATAATTTTCGTAAATAGATTTTGATGTAAAAATTTTATTATATGAATAATATTATTGTTTCTACATGGTGATTCATAAAATTTCGTTTCAGCTCACGTTTTCTCTTTAATTTTGTTATAAATGGAGAATGTTTAGATTGCTATTAAGAGCATCGTTCATCTCAAAAATTCTGATGTACATGTGACCAGAATTTACCAAATAAGTTAAATTTTTATAAAACTAAATTTTAAATTGGATGTAAGAGGAATCCGCGGCAGCACCCTTTATTATCTTACTTTATAAACCTACTCAACTAAACGGAAAGCTCATTTTTATAGAAAATTAATAAATTTATGCTCCGCTTTAGTTTAAATTTACTAAATAAATACTACATTATGATGGCTGATTTTCAAATATGTGTTCTTTGAATAGTTTATTAAAAATATAAAATTAAAATTTAGATGATTTGTTTAATTTTTTATTCATTAATTCATGTTCAAAAATTTTCTAATTACCACGGTTTCTTATTGTAATTCAATAAAAGCTTCCCCTCTACTGAAAGCTCTCTTTTTAATATTACGGCTCTTCAAAATCATAGATGGCTCTGATAATAGTCATGATTTTGAAGAATGTACTAGCAGTACAAGAACCAGTGATAAACCCCCTGAGGAATCACAGAAGATCAATTCTCAGACAAAGAACGTTTCAATAACGAATTCTAGTGACATCAAATGTTACGGTTGTAATAAGCCCGGATTTATAAAAAGTTGGCAAGCCTGTTAGCTGAACAGCATGGTGAATTTCAGCGCCCGTTAGATTATATATTGAAATTGTTGACAATGTAGGCTCTGCTTTTCTTGGAACTGCGGCTAAAACCAGTGTTGCTGGATATGAATTAGATCGGATGGGACGTGATGTGAAATTGGAAAAGAGAGTCATAAGAACCACAGTTATCGAATTGCCTAATAATGTTAATAGCGCTGGTAGGCATTGATTTTATCCAAAGTGCTGGATTAAACTTAGACTTTACTAACCAAACCTGGAGATTTTCTGATGAGGTTATCTCCCATACATTTATATTTAACCATAACTTACTATCAATCAATACTTTTGATTTAAGGGATGATGAGTGTCGTAACTTGAGTTTGGTTCAAAGAGACGAGGTAAGTCAGCTCTTGGCTGAACACGAATCAATTTTCCAATTCCCTGATTCTCCTACTCCGTCTGCGGAGCATCGTATATATTTATCAAACAGCTCACCTCGCATACAGAATGTCACCCAATAAACAGGAAATTTTAAAGCTGGACCAAATAGCTATAGCTAATAATGTCATTGAGGAATGTGATTCACCTTGGGCAGCCCCAGTAGTCTTCGTTTCAACACACAACAACGAATTTCGTCTAAGCGTAGACTTTTAAAAATTAAATTCGCAAACCATAACCATATAGGGCTATATCGCAGCCATTTTTTATGTTTTGGCGAAATTATTTTAGTTTTATCGGGCGAATCGAAAATTTAAATAAAAATCAATGAAAGGAGGGAACCTGCATTTATTTTCAGGAGCTTGCAATAAAACGATTTATTTTAATTTGGCAGATTGCTTTCAGATGGTTTTTAATTATTTAAATTATGTGATTGAAATCAAATCGATTTTAATATATTAGATAATTTTTCGTTTTTTCATTAAATTCGATAAAATTTCTGAGCTGGGCTAACTTTACACAAGATCAAAATGCCTGATTATTTTTTTTTTATCGGGGATAACTTTATATAGTTTCTCTCGAACCAGATACCAAATGTCTCTGATGTCAGTAGTAGGAAGAATTTAATGACCATTTTGAAAATTTGATAGCACAAAGCTCTTTCAGGTTACCTCATTTAAATCTATAAATGATTTGCTTTAGTTGCTCAATAAATATTTTCCAAATTTATTGTAAAAATTATTTTGTTTTCAAAATGATAAAACTCTATGTGAGTATAGGAGGAGGTGAAGGGTGGGCCATATAATATTTATTACATAATACTGTACATAGAGTTAGATTACATACACCAACACTAAAATTTGTTATTTTTATCATAAATTTCATAAAATCGAACCGAAATCATTAATCGAAAAGTCAAAAAGTCTCTGTGTAATTGACTTGGGGCTGTTTTTATTTATATTTTGAAACTGTTTACAATTTATTGATATTTATATATTTTATTAATTTATTTAAAATAAGATTTAATGAAAATGTCGAAATCAGATTTTACTGTTTTTGGGATTTATGTTTTGTTTTCGTTTTTCTGGTTGTAAAAAACAAAATTTTTAAAAATAATTTCATCTCAATTTAATTTCATTTTAAAACAATTTTAAGCATTATGCTGTTAATATTTTTTTGATTGATTATTGCATTTATGGTTTGTCGGAAATGATTTGCAAAGATTTTCATATAAACAAATCTCTTTGCTTCCTCAGGACCTTGGGTGATGGTAAAGAGTCCAGTGTCCTCAACTATTAATCGTAATCAGCATCTGTGAAAAAATGGTCAAGCCCAGTCAATCCGTTTGTTGTGATTGGCGGTATGAAGGCCCGGCTCGACACGATATTCAGATTATGCACTGCATAGGGGCGCTGAACTATAAGAGCGCCTTTCATCTTTCTATTTAAATAATTAATATTTTAAATATTTGTGGGCGAAATTTTTTTCAAAACAATTTTCTTATAAATTATATATAAAAAAATATATTTGAAAATTTAGATGTGTTACGTTACTTGCATACATACATATTTGTTTTAAAAAAAATTTTAATATGATATTGACAAATATTTTTGCATAAAAACTTAAATTTTTATTTGTTTACTATTTTTATGTATTTCTATTTTATTACATTTTCTGTTTTGTCTTTTCTTCTTCCTTGTAGCGTTTTGTAAAATAATTAAATTATGCAATTTTTATTTAATTATAAAACTTAAAAAAAAAAAGAAAATTGTATTATAATGAGCAATTTGAATGGAAATTATTATATAGAATTTAAATATTCAATACAAGTTATTAGTTTGTAAATTCTTAATAAATGGTTCTAGGTGTCTTGAGTCGTATTTTTTGCTTACATTCTTACATCACTCTTCGTTCGATTTAATTTTAATTTCTGAATGAATTTGAAAGAGTAAAGTTCAATAAGAAAAATCACTTTTACCGTAATTACTACTGCAAAAGCTTTCTCTTTAGTTTTAAGGGAATTTCCCTATTTATTTCGTGAAGTTTGACACACAATTATGATTTAAAATTTTCTTATTTCTAAATTGCATTGTAAACTGTTCATCGCAGAAAAAATATATTTTTTATAATCGGTATTCCACATTTTAATGAAAATACTGAAAATCAGTGAGTGAATTTAAATATTATATCAAATGCACTAGTACTTTTTAAACATATTAAGTAAAAATTAATTCATCTCAGTAAGAGGTATGTCGGTAATTCGGTAGGTAATTAATTTAAATATTTTTTTATAGTAGTGTAGGTATAACAAAATGGAATCAAAAAAGAAGTCTGGAGCAGAAAATGTTGAGTGGTTGTGCGAGATTGCAGAATTTAATTTGTATGCTGAGTTTAATCAAGCCTGATGACACACTGGTAAAACAATATTTGATGTTTATCGCTCAGTCGTTCTCAAAAAAGTGAACGAGAATTTTATTTATAATTTTTTATGTTTTTTCAGAAAAAAGTTATCTTAAAATTATATACAAAAATAAATTAATATTAAACTTTAAGCTACCAAAAGCTATCTTAACTCACTGCACTTAAACTTACGAAAAGTTACATTTGAATAATATACGCAACCAAATCTAGTACAATGTTTGCTTCACGTTAACAACAAATTGACATTTCCATAGATATTTGATTTGTTTACATTTGGAATACGCGACATAAAAGTTAAGTACAATGAGAATAATTATTATAAGAAAATTAATCTAGATTCTAAATTTGATTTCAGATCTACGATCTTAAAAATTACAGTATAAATGATGTCTCTACAGTATAAATGATTGGAATACTATAGTTATACAATTAAAATGGTAAGTATACATATTTATAAATTCGGTTGTATTTCTTTTAGGTTGGAACTGTAGATTATTGGATGACGACATCATCAGCTGGACAACAGGATTTTCTATTTAACTTATGATATTTATTGTGTTGTTTTGTGATGTGGATAAATAAAGTTGATTTGCGATTTCCCGATGTTTTGTGTTTTTTAATCTCATCAACATACTCCCACACCTTAAGGAATATTATTGCTTAAGTTTTACAAGTAACTTTATCAGCTTATTAGTCGGTCGTTTCACTTCGCTTTTAGATGTTTTTAACGTCACTACGCGAGTAATACCATCACTACCAGGATGAAGCGCTGTCACCTTGCCAAGAATCCATTGACTTGGATACAAATTATCCTCTCTTATCAGCACCACATCATCAACTTCGAGCTGCTCAGTAGTGTATTTCCATTTAACTCGCTGTTGTAAAGACGTAAGGTAATCCTGATGCCATCGCCTCCAAAACCCTTGAATACGCTGCTGAATATTTTGCCATTTGGACAACTTATTTTGTGGTATGTGAGTCAATATTGGTTCAGGAACGAGTGTTAACGAATCGCCCACCAGAAAGTGTGCCGGTGTTAAAACTTCTAAATTAGCAGGATCATCATCCAATCTGCACAATGGACGAGAATTTAGTAAAGCCTAGATTTGAATTATTAGTGTTGTCATTTCCTCGAATGTTAGGTTGATATTTGTGACCCTTTTCAGATGGTACTTAAACGATTTTACGCAGGATTCCCATAAACCACCAAAATGAGGAGCGTGTGGTGGGTTGAACTGGAAATAAATGCCTTTCTGCAAGAAAAATTCAGAAATTAGAGAATTGTTTGATTGATCAATTATTTGTTGCTTGAGGTTTTGTAGTTCTCTGTTAGCTCCAATAAAATTGGATCCATTGTCACACCAAATTTGCTGAGGGCATCCACGTCGTGAGATAAAGCGTTTGAGTGCCGCCAAAAATGCATCAGTGTCAAGGCTGCTCACCACTTCTAAATGTACTGCTTTTACAACTAAGCAAACAAAAACTGCAACGTACGCTTTTTCCACTGGAGAGTTATTGCGTTTCGTTCGCTTAATATAAAGTGGACCAGCATAATCCAGCCCAGTTTTTAGAAATGGTCGGCTCTGAGTACATCGTGCTGCAGGCAAATCCCCCATTTTTTGCTGATTCTTATGAAAGCGGTAGCGAATACATACAGTGCACGATTTAATACACCGTTTAATTATATATCGTGCTCCTATCATCCAATACTTGCTTCGTATTATACTTAATATCAGTGAGTTTCCAGCATGCATATGGTTAATGTGAGCATCTCGAACTATTAATGTAGAAACTATGTGGTCCTTTGGTAGTATTATTGGATGCATGGTAGAATATGGTAGTGTTGATTTACTGAGCCGCCCCCCTACTCGTAGTAATCCGTTGATATCAATGAATGGATCAAGGGAGGATACCTGATTTTTTGATGAGAGTATCGATTTCGTGTGAAGAATTGCTAACTCGGTTTTAAATACGTTTTGTTGGACGTTACGTAGAATTACGATTTCTGCATCATTTAATTCCGTTGGAGTGATGTTCTTCTTTTGGTGTCTAGCAAGCTGCTCTCGTATTGATGCTCTTCCAAATCTCAAAATATAAACCATTATCTTGCGTATTTTGAACCAGGATGAGAATTTTGCAAGTAAATTTGGAACTACACCATCTTCGTTGTCTACTTCTGCCAAGAAGTTTTTGTATTTAGTCCTTTCTTCCAAAGAGAAACCAATGACTTCCACTGCTGATGATTTTGATTTCGGCCAATTCAAGTCAGGTTTACTGAGCCAAGGAGGTCCATGCCACCATAGTTGCAGTTTCGATAAGGCTTGCGGGTTTACTCCGCTGGTTATTGCATCGGCGGGATTTTGCTTCGATTCGGCATGTTGCCACTTATCACGAGGAATGGTCTCCAGAATTGCTGCTGTTCTATTTCCAATAAAACCTTTCCATCGTCGCGGTACATCGGATAGCCAATGGAGCACTATCATGGAGTCGGTCCAAGCGAATACTTCTGTGTTGCTGTAAGATAAGGAGTCAATACAAAATTTCACCAACTTACATAAGAGTACTGCTCCACAGAGTTCTAATCGCGGTAAGGATATCTGCTTTATCGGAGCCACTTTACTTTTGGCATATATAATATTTACGGTAATTTCGCCACTCTCGTTCATGCATCGTAAATATACAACACTAACATAGGCTGCTTCAGAAGCGTCACAAAATGCGTGCAACTGATAATGCGTTGTAGTTGCTAATGATGTTAGACGCCGCGGAATTTGAATTGTGTCCAATTCCGGTAATGCTTGGTAGAGCCCTTGCCATAGTTTTGTGACGTTTATTGGTAAGTTAGAGTCCCACTCCAACTTTAGTAACCACAACTTCTGGAGTAGCATTTTAAATAAAATGATTATAGGTGCAAGCCAACCCAGCGGATCGTATATTTTGGCTGCAGTTGACAATAATTTTCTTTTGGTCCACTTCACTGTTTCACAACCTTTTTGTACCTTGAAAGAGAACGTGTCTTGTTCGGCATTCCATATGATCCCAAGCGTTTTGATAGAAGGATCGTCTTCAATTAATTTTGATATATTTTGGACTTCGTGTTGTGAAAATGAGTTCAAAAAGTCTTGCGAATTGGATTTCCATTTTCGTAGGTTAAAGCCGCTTTCGTTCAAAATATTGACTAGTTGTTCCTTGAGCAATATCGCTTCTTGCACGTTGTTGCATCCGGTCAGCATATCATCAATATAAAAATCATTATTAACTATGTGTGCTGCAGTTGGATACTTCAGTAGCATTTTCGGACGATTTTTTCAATGAGTTGACTGCTAAATAGGGTGCACATGCCGTTCCATATGTCACGGTGTTCAGTTTGAACATTTGTACTTGTTTCATCGGATCTTCGCGCCACAGTATAAGTTGAAAATTGGCATCGTCGACTTGTACCAATATTTGCCTATACATCTTTTCGATGTCGGCTACTAGTGCTATTGGGCCAATTTGTAAAATGTCGTTTAGAGACAATCCGGTACTCGTCTTGCACGACGCATTAAACACCACTCGTAATTTTGTTGTGCTACTACTGGGTTTGACGACTGCGTGGTGCGGTAGGTAGTATTTTCTTTCATTTTGCACTGGAACTTTGTCTGGTGATATCTGAGTCATATGTCCTAAATCGATATACTCGTTCATAAACGATTTGTATGATTTAAAAAATTCAGGATCTCTCGAGAACTTCCTCTCCATTGCAAGTAGCCGGTGATATGCTGCTTCATATGAACTGCCTAATGATTGTGACGATTGTTTAAACGGAAGTTTAACGACAAATTGTCCATTTTTAGTTCTGGTAGTAGTTTTTTCGTAGAACACTTCACATTCGTGGGTAACCGCTGGATT
The DNA here is from genome assembly GCA_947310385.1 of Nephrotoma appendiculata. Taxonomy (NCBI): domain Eukaryota; kingdom Metazoa; phylum Arthropoda; class Insecta; order Diptera; family Tipulidae; genus Nephrotoma; species Nephrotoma appendiculata. The sequence goes on from OX371225.1 coordinate 252,979,856, forward strand.
TGGTGGTGATGCAACTTCCTCCACTTCCCAAAACCTTTTCAATTCTTGATGGAGATCTTTGTTCAGAATTGGAATTAGTGGTTCCGTGGTAACGTGTAGATTGGTCAGACTTGAAGCAGTGTTACGAGATGCGCCGGCTATTAACCATCCGAATTTTGAGGACTGGAGAAGTGGTAGACCATCTATTTCTTGTTTGTCGGGATTTAGGGCTTCAAAAAAGACATCAGCTCCAAGAACCACATCAATTTTACTAGGCACATAAAACTGGGGATCTGCAAGCTCCAGTTGGACATCTAATTTATTGAATTTCACTGGCGTTGTTGGTAATGCGTTGGTAATATTGTTAATAATATGAGCCGTAACTGTTAACGCGTAACTTCGATCGGTTCGTGAATGTACGGTCATATACGGCCTCGTACGGCCAGCTGGTGTAGACGCTAGACCGTAAACAGTAACGGAAGTGTAGCTTCACTTTAGGCCTAGGCTTTGTGCGCAAGATTCGGTAACGAAGGACGTTTGTGAGCCCGAATCTAACAATGCTCGATACAGCTGTAATTCACCGGTATGTGATTTGATATAGACGACTGCAGTTGGTAATACCGTGGTTGTAGAGGAGTAGTGTGTGTGCAGGACTTGTTTGGTAATTTGGCTATCTGAGGCTTGTGTCTGATCATTAGTGGAATTGATTGTATTGCTTTTCTTCTTCTGTTCTCCAGAATTATGGTGATATTGTGACGTTCTATCACCTGATGATTGATTTACTGAGATGTGGTGATTTGTAGACATTGAACCAGACTGGCCTTCATTATAGTGTTGATGAATCAAGGTGTGGTGGCGCTTTTTGCAGATGAGGCATGACGATCTAGAAAAACACTTAGAACTAATATGTCCTCTTTTCAGACAGTTAGTACATAAATTATTATCCGTTGTAATCTTAAATCTAGCTTCGTAATCCATATTTCGAAACTCAGGACATTTAAATATATTATGTTGTTGTCGACAAACCACGCACTCAAATATATTTGTGGGCTGCGCTACAATGAATGATTTGGCAGTCGGTTTTGTAGCATTTCGTTTATTTGTGGCATTGCAAATCTCAAGGGCGTCACATCTTTTGTTTAGGAACGTTAAAAGAGTATCGAATGTTGGAAGATCCTTCCCAACAGATTCATTTGCCCATAATTGCTTAGTTTCATCATCAATTTTAGTTAACATGATATGAATCAACCATGGGTCCCGTGTTTCAGCTTCTGGTCCCAGTACTCGCAATCCCCGAATGATTTCGTCAGATGTTTCACTGATTCTGCGTAATTCCCTTCCGTTGCCTTGCATACATGGCTTCTGCTCCATAAACGTTTGCACCAGTGATGTCACTATAGGAGTTATTTTGTTGTATCGATTGCATAGTTTCTCCCAAGCTTCAGAGTAATTACTTTCCGTGATGGTAATATGACGGATTAAAGCCGATGCTTCACCTTTAAGCAATCCCTTTAGCATTTGTAACTTGTGTACGCCACTAATACTGCGATTATCATGCACTGTAGACTTAAAGAGATCATGAAAAGATGCCCAATATTTATAATCGCCGGAGAAGGCCTCGATATTTATTTTCGGTAAGCGCGCGTGTTGTGATGTACTAATGCCTTCGTAAAATGTTTTTTGTTGGTCAAAAAATTGTTCTAGTGTGGTATTTATATCGTGTTTGGCTTCACTGCCACCTCGTTCTCGGCGACTACAGGCTTGTCCTAGTAGCTCGCGAGCCTTATAATACACTTCATCTACTTCATCAGTGACCGGTTTGTAAGCTGGATTACTAAATAGTTCAACTTCCATTTCGTTAAAAGTGTGATACCTTACTTCTAGACTTTCTAACCGCGTTTTAATAGCCTCGAAAGTTGTTTCCTCCGTTATCTTTTCCGCAAATCGCAAAATAGTAATTATTTGAGATTGTGCTCGATCTCGCAAACGTTCCAATCGATCAGTCATTGCTTGTAACCGGATAATTCACTTCACTATTCACAAAAAAGCACGAGGTAATCTAGTGATCGACAATAAATTCCACTAACTTATGATGATTGATAGATACCGTTATTGATAGCTGATATCGTTAACAATAAATACTACGATTTTATCTCGCACTTCGCAAAGTTAATTTGCACGTATTATTTAGTTAAAATAAATAAAATTCTACTTAGCTGAATTACAGTAGATTAATCCCGGGTTTCGGCACCAAAAAATGTTGAGTGGTTGTGCGAGATTGCAGAATTTAATTTGTATGCTGAGTTTAATCAAGCCTGATGACACACTGGTAAAACAATATTTGATGTTTATCGCTCAGTCGTTCTCAAAAAAGTGAACGATAATTTTATTTATAATTTTTTATGTTTTTTCAGAAAAAAGTTATCTTAAAATTATATACAAAAATAAATTAATATTAAACTTTAAGCTACCAAAAGCTATCTTAACTCACTGCACTTAAACTTACGAAAAGTTACATTTGAATAATATACGCAACCAAATCTAGTACAATGTTTGCTTCACGTTAACAACAAATTGACATTGATTTGCCATAGATATTTGATTTGTTTACATTTGGAATACGCGACATAAAAGTTAAGTACAATGAGAATAATTACACTGTGCTAGTTGAAAAATGTGACAAGCTGGGCACCCGGAGGGTTAACCTAATTCGAGTACGCTGAATTCAACGGTGCTAGTCCCATTTCAAAGTTAGTCCCCATTTTTGAGATATCGCATTCGACATGTTTTGGCTCTGAGTCAAAATATACCCTCATTTTCACGTTGACAGCTCTTGAACCATTAAGATTTTCGTTATGCTTTCTTCAGCAAAGTTGTTGCGCAGCTCAAGACCAACAACTTTGCCGAACATATCAAGACCGAAAAACCACATCTAATTTGTTTTTGTTTTTCATTTCGACGAAAAACGCTGTTTTTATCATTTTTTATCATTTTGTTGAATTTAAATCGAGTAGAATCGGTCGAATAAACATCGCATCGACAAATATAGATACAATAGAAACTATTTAGAAGAAAATTAAATCGATTCAGTTGATTTTATGGTGGTTTTTCCTAAACAAAAAAAATTCCTAAAAAATTAACATTTTTCTTCTCTTTGACAAAACGTGCGTGCCGTTGAGAAAGTGGATAAAAATCGTAAATTTTTCCATCCCATCGTTTTAACCAATTACATCACGTAAATTATACGGTATGATATCAAAGGGCCGAATGTCGAAGGGCCGAATGTCGAAGGGCCGAATGTCGAAGGGCCGAATTTCAAATGGCCGAATGTGTCGAAGGGCCGAATGTCGAAGGGCCGAATGTTTCGAAGGGCCGAAAGCGTCGAAGGGCCGAATATCGAAGGGTCGAATGTATCGAAGGGCCGAATTTGTCGAAGGGCCGAATGTGTCGAAGGGCCGAATGTCGAAGGGTCGAATGTGTCGAAGGGCCGAATGTGTCGAAGGGCCGAATGGGCGGATTTTTTTTTTGATTTTTTTTTGTTTTTAGAAATATATTTTTTTTATTTAATTAAATTTTTTTTTTATTTTTTGTACCATATACCTATTATCAGAAGGCTGACAAATAGGGCGGAATATCTCGGGTTGCGCATGACAAAATTTTCCTTCACCAAAATGTATCGCTGACCAGATACGTGGAATTTCATAAATATTCAAAGATGAAAAATATTAATATACATAAATTCATAAGAAATTCATTTTTAATAAAAAAAAAATTTACAAAATATTCTATAAAAAAAATATGAAAAATAAAAAAATATTCTAATACATATTCTGAAAAACTTTATTTTGTTATAAAACAACAAATTTAAAAAATTATATTTCTAAAAACAAAAAAAGAAATTCAGCCCTTCGACTCATTCGGCCCTTCGACACATTCGGCTCTTCGACATTCGGCCCTTTGACATTCGGCCCTTCGACATTCGGCGCTTCGACACATTCGGCCCTTCGACACATTCGGCCCTTCGACATTCGGCCCTTCGACATTCGGCCCTTCGACATTCAGCCCTTCGACATTCGGCCCTTTGTACCTATTCCAATTATAAATACAACAGATACGCCACTTTGCATATAAAAAGGTTGAAAAAAATTGAAAAATAATCTGGGACAGAAAAATCCGAGATTTTTATCCGTCGTATGATTCTGTGATTGAATGGCGCAGTGGCATTTGATGGTTGATATATTAATGCAGATGTTTCTAAATTTACGTGATGTAATTGGGTAAAACGATGGGATGGAAAAAAGCAGAGGCCCTATTCCTGAATTTGATACGAAAACGAAAGTACAAGATTCCTATTCAAGTTTAAAAAAGAATCGTACTAATCTGATTCATTTCAAATATGAATCTTGTACATTCCTTTTCGTATCGTATTCTGAAATAGGGCCCCAGGATTTTTATCCACTATCGCAACGGCACGCCACTGTTTTGTCAAAGAGAAGAAAAATGTTAATTTTTTGGGATTTTTTTTTGTTTAGGAAAAATCACAATAAAATCAACTGAATCGATTTAATTTTCTTTTAAATAGTTTCTATTGTATCTATATTTGTCGATGTGATGTTTATTCGATCGATTCTACTCGATTTAAATTCAACAAAATGATTAAAAATGATAAAAACAGTGTTTTTCGTCGAAATGAAAAGCAAAAAAAAATTTAGATGTGGTTTTTCGGTCTTGATATGTTCGGCAAAGTTGTTGGTCTTGAGCTGCGCAACAACTTTGCTGAAGAAAGCATAACGAAAATCTTAATGGTTCAAGAGCTGTCAACGTGAAAATGAGGGTATATTTTGACTCAGAGCCAAAACATGTCGAATGCGATATCTAAAAAATGGGAACTAACTTTGAAATGGGACTAGCACCGTTGAATTCAGTATACTCGAATTAGGTTTACCCCCCGGGTGTCCAGCTTGTCACGAAAAAAAAGTTTGCAATTCAAGCACAGTGTTATTATAAGAAAATTAATCTAGATTCTAAATTTGATTTCAGATCTACGATCTTAAAAATTACAGTATAAATGATGTCTCTACAGTATAAATGATTGGAATACTATAGTTATACAATTAAAATGGTAAGTATACATATATATAAATTCGGTTGTATTTCTTTTAGGTTGGAACTGTAGATTATTGGATGACGACATCATCAGCTGGACAACAGGATTTTCTATTTAATTTATGATATTTATTGTGTTGTTTTGTGTTGTGGATAAATAAAGTTGATTTGCGATTTCCCGATGTTTTGTGTTTTTTAATCTCATCAACAGAAAATAGAAAAAGAATAGCAGCGAAAGAACTAAAAATACAGAAATTACGAGGTCAGTTAAATAAATTTTTCAAAAAAGCAGAGGTAGCGCAACTTGATAAAGAAAATGAAGTACGTACTTCTGATAAGGATAAGAGAGACATTGATGAGCAACATCTTTCAAATTGAACACTGCCAGTTGTTGATTCGGACCAAAACATCCAACCTCAGTCTTCAACGTCAATTTCAGATTCAGACCAAAACATTCAACCTCAACCTCAGCTTTCAACGTCAACTTCTACAATTGATATAACAAATTTTAATTCAAATGGTCCTGTAACTTGGCCTAAGCTGATTAATACTAAATTTCATAAAATCATCGTTGAACTAGGGCCACAACAAATTAAACGAAATGATTTTGTTCGTGATAGCAGTCGTCGTAGTTTTAGTAATCAGTATTATCAGCGAAAATTATCAAATGGTGATATTGTACCAAGATCATGGTTGGAAAACCTAAAATAAAAATTCGCATTAAAAAAACACCTGAAATAAAATTAGCATATCATTGTTGATTGAAGTCGTTATGTTTTGTAATTGCTATTATCGTATCACCTAAAAGAAAATGTTAAAATTAATCGTTAATATGTTTGTATATCACTTATCTTGCACTGTAAATGAATTATCCTTTCTTTCAATGCACTTTCGTCATTAATCTGTAATTATGTTTGTAATTTGCAATTTATTATTTATAAAATATTTAATATTGTATATTTAACGTAAACTTACCTAGTTTAGCATCAAGGTGACAATCAAAAAGATTTGTTATTAAATTTGACATTTGATGTCATTCGTGAATTAACCAAGTGATGTCACTACTGCCATCACTCGGATATTACAATCATTACGTTTGATTTGGGATTGTGCCGTATATTTTGACTTTCAATATTGGCGCTTGGATAGTTTTTGTGATGAAAGAAATAAAAATTAATTGTACAGTCGTCAAGTCATTACAGTCGAAAATAGTCATTGTAATTAAAATAAAAAGTGCAAATTAAAACAATAAATTACAATTCTTTAAATAAATTAACATACGTAAACAAATTACTGTGAAAATTAGAAAAAGCTTGATTATTTGACTTAAAAAAAAAGTTGAAAATAATATCGAGGTGAAAGATTTACACACTGCAGATTCATACACTGGTGGACAATTTAAAAGCCGACAAACATTTTTTGGTGCCGAAACCCGGGAATGCTATTGAAATTGATATAAAAGAAACCAAGTTTTTTGCTAAAATTACATCATCATACAGATAAGTAGCCATTTTATAAATTTTGCGGTTATCTTATCTTAAATATCTATTTAAATCAATTATATTTTAATTACCTAAATCATTTATAACTTGTTGGTTAAATAAATTTTTTTTTTTGATATTATACTTAATTTCGAAAGCGATATTTCGTTATAAATACTAAAAGTTATTATAAGGCCATTGTTATACGCAATTCGGTGTATATATCGAACCCAAAAAAAAAAGACATTTAACGCGAATTCAAGAACACATTGTGCGTTTAAAATTAGTGGAAAGTGTAGTGCAATTTAAGTAGTCAGACAATGGATAGATACATGCGGCCGCGTGATCGGATCGTCAAACAAATGAAAACGATCAAGTCCTTCACAACGATCAGTCCTTCTTAAGTTGTAAGAAAATTTATGTTGATTTCAATGACTGCGAATTAGAATTGTTAGCTTTTGATCAATACACACCTATTACAACACAGGTAGATGATACCTAAATACAATTGCAACGCTGAGGAAGGAGATAAATTCCAGATCACAGGTGAAAACAGAGGTGCTTGATCTGAATGCAACATTAGGACAGTTTATTGGGCAACAGCAGAGTGTGCTTGAAGGAATGAACCACACCCAAAACGTACGGTTACCCAAGGTCAACATCGAACCATTTGCAGGAGATTACAAATTGTGGCCATCTTTTCACGATATATTTACTACGTCAGTACATGAAAATAAAGGACTAAGTGCAGTTCATAAATTACAAATTTTGAATGGATTATTGCGTGGTGACGCTGCTACCCTAATCCGGCATATAAAGGTGACCGAACAAAACTATGCAGAAGCCTGGGCTAACCTGGTGGTGAGGTACAAGAAGCCTAAATCTATCATTTATTCATTAATTCAATTACTTTTGGATCTAAAAGGCTGTACTCAACCAAACCACAATTACTTAAAGAAACTAGGAGATACATCAGATGAGGTTATACGAGGTTTACGTGCTCTGGGAAATCAAGCTGAAACACGTGATCCGTGGTTGGTGCATATTTTGGTTGGTAAAGTAGATCCTGACACAAGACAGTTATGGCCGAAGGAAACCGTCAACGATGCATATCCTACGTTCGAAAATTTTTTGAGCTTTTTGAGTACAAGGTGCGATGCTCTGGAATCATGTGTGGCTGTGACGAAACCAACTAATACTATAGTGAAACATGGGAAAACATTTCATACCACTCAAACCAGCAAATGGAATTATGCCTGTGTTGCTTGTAAACAGGATCATTTCTTGTATCAATGTCTATTATTTAAAAGCCTGGATGTTGAGAATCGTGCCAAAATATTACAAAATTCGAACTGTTGCACTAATTGCTTAAGATCAGGTCATTCAGAGCCACAATGCTTCTCGCGTGCTGTGTGTTTGATATGTAAGAAACGTCATCATTCGCTACTACACAAAGATATGAAATCAACAAATTTGCACGTGTTAAACGAGAATATAGAATCACCAATCCCCAATATCGTTTCACCAATTAACAATATCGTATCATCTATCAACAATGGCTCGTCCACAACAACGTCAAGTTCAACAACACAAAATTATCAACAATCAACAAACGATCAAAATCATCAATCAACATTGTCATCACAATCATCTACGAAGAATCTACAGTCAACATCTTTGCACACAGAAACGCCTCTTAATACGTTGCTACCAACAGCCTTGATTTACATACAATCAAGTAATGGACAGCAAATGCAAGCACGAGCACTACTGGATTCAGGATCACAGTCATCCTTTATAACAGAATCGTGTGTTCAACGCCTAGGACTAAAACGACAATATTCACATATGTCTATTTACGGACTAGCATCCTGTTCGGCAGAGAAAACAAGAGGAAAAACAACCATTACAATAACATCACGTGTAGTACCACACTACACTATAAACTTGACGACTCATATAATAGAAAGAATATCGTCATCTCTACCAGCTGCGATGATCACAAGACCTAAGAGCAACGAAGTATGGCAATTGGAGTTAGCTGATCCCAGTTTTAATACACCAAATCCAGTGGATCCCTTGATCGGAGCAGAGTTCTTTATGGATATTTTAAATGAGCAAAAATTATTAATCGACAGTTTACCCAGTTCTTCACTCATCGAAATTTGGTTGGATAATAGCTGGAAAAATCTACCAAAACAAAGAAGCGCATAGCATACGGAATTATAACGCAGTGATGAATAGCAATAATTCAAAGGATAATTTAATGGAATTACTCAAAAGATTTTGGGAAGTCGACGAGCTTGCAGTTACCTCTAGCAATAGGGAGGATGATCCATGTGAAATTTTGTTTAGATACACGACAACTAGAGCACCGGATGGGAGGTTTATCGTGAGGTTGCCTTTCAAAGAACCACGACCAAAATTGGGAGACTCGTTGGCCAGTGCGAAAGTTAGAATGTTTGGAATAGAAAGAAAGTTTTCAAAATCAGCAGACTACCAAAAGGATTATCATAAATTTATAGAAGAATATATTGAATTGGGCCAGATGACACCGCAATCATGGTCATAAGTACCGCATGAAAATAACATGAAGTATTTTGTGCCGCACCACGCAGTGTTTAAGGAAAGTACGACAACTAAATTTGGTGTGGTATTTGATGCGACGTGTAAAACAACCACCGCTGTGTCTTTGAACGATTGCTTACATGCAGGACCCAAACTGCAGCCCGATTTAACCACCACTCTTATACAGTTTCCAAAAAATATAGTTGCTATCAATGCAGACATCGAGAAGATGTTTCGCCAAATATTAGTGGATCCAGACGATGCAAATTATCAGTACATTTTATGGCAAACGAGTGCTCAGGAAGAGCTACGTCCTCATAAATAAATCATTCAGCAAACAGTTGTCAAAGTGTAAACATCTAAAATACGTCTAAAATAATAAAATAATAAAAATAAATAAAATAATTAAATTTACCTAATTTTTGCTTTAATTTTTATATTAATAAAATCATTAAGTCATATTTAAAATATCGTTCACCAAAAATATAAGGGATTTGTTAATTTATTCGTGCGTGATTCACATCTTCATAGCAAAGTACAACATCGTCAACCATTTTATTGTCAATCAATTTCGCGCCTTTGTAAAACAATGACCGTAACCTGCCGCTCGTGTGGTGCCAATATCACAAAAAAAGGACGACTTCCGGGTATTAAATGTAGTGGTCCTTGTGAAAATTTCTACCATGTTAAGTGCGCTTGTATCTCACAGGAATTGTTAAGTGATATTAATAATCGAACTGTCATAATTGGTTATGTGAAAGCTGTCGTCTACAATCCAGTCAATCTGTGATTGACAACAAAATCTCGGACTCTGAATGTGATGTGAACGTGAGTCTAGCCGATATTATGATTCAATTAAAACGAATGGAAAAGAAACTATCTGCTCTGGACAAAGTTAAAGACGCAGTACATACTCTCCAAGCTGCGAACGATGCTCTCACTTCGAAACTTAAACATCTAGAAGACCAGTTTAGTATCCACTCTGCAAAATTACATCAAATGGAGGCTGATTATGACAAACCAGCTCAAATGCTAAACGCTTCAAGCATTACAATCAGTGGCTTACCGATGGAACATGTTGACATTAGTGGAATGATTTTCAACACTATTAGTAAAGTCGAAAATTCCATTCAACCGGATGATATTTTATCGATCGAACCCATTCGTAGAAACGTTAGCAAAACCACACTGAATAAAACCAACAATTATGTAACTCGTCACAACTTCTTTATTGTAAAACTAAAATCCATCGATCTACAACAAAAAGTTTTAACGCAAATGCGCAAAATTAAAACACTTTACACTAAAGATCTGGATATCATCTTGCCGCAAAACCACCGGGAGCATCAAATCCATATAATGCACCGCCTTTCAAAATTCCAATCACAGCTGTATCATGAGGCTAAAAACATAAAACTGTCATCAAACTTTAAATATTTATGGTGCAAAGCCGGACAAATTTACCTAAAGAAATCGGCTGATTCTGACGTCTATCGTATTCACTCCATGAACGATATTTTTCGTATCCAGAACATCATACACTAGCAATTGGATAAAGCGGTTGCTGCTTCGGTATCTAGAAGTAGTTTTTTTATCTTACCTTTATTAGCTCATATTTGTTTTTTATATATTTTTTCCATATTCCAGCTTAACTCTTTATACATTTTGTTGTCAAAAATAATATTTGTTTATATTAATCAGTCAGCTGTTTTGATTCCGGTAATTATTTTTTTTATGGTGGTAGTGTTTGTTATGATTTGGATGATGTTTAAACACTGTTTGAGTTATTTTTTAGTGGTTTACTCAAAAAACTTAAAACTTATTTTTTTAACATTTTCAAATTTATTTATAATTAGTCGGAATATTTTGAAATTTACTTGGAATAGATTATTCGTTGTTGTGATTTATCTGGCTGTATTGAAAATGTTGTACTTTGCTCTCACTCTTCAAAATTTGTTTTTCGGTATTTGTTGTATGCATATTGAATTGTTAGTCTTATATTATGAGTAGTGTAATTCACCAAAACATTCAAAGTTTGAGAGCAAACTTCGACATTTTCAATGCTTATTTATCTAGTTTAAAAGTGCAACCACTATTAATATTTGTTTCGGAAATCTGGATTTACTCACACGAATCTTCATATTACAGACTGCCAAATTATAATTTCATTGCTTGCTGTAATGATGATTATAGATCTGGTGGTGTTGGTGTGTTTATCAATCAAAATTTAACTGTATCTTCTTTTCATTGTTACAACTGGACCACAGCTGATGTTTTAATTTTAAATGTTACCTTGGGGCGTCATGATTGGACCTTTATCTGCATTTATAGATTTTGTAATAAACCGGCAAACACGTTTTGTGTCGATATTGAGGAGTTACTTCTATCAATTAATAATAATAACATAGTTATTCTGGGAGATATCAACATAAATTTACTTAATATCAATGAATGCTATAGTTATCTTACCATGTTAGCCTCCCACGGATTTTTAAGTCTTTTAAATGAAGCTACTAGACATTCATCTTGTCTTGATCATGTGTTCATCAAATCAACAAATTCGTTTATTTTTACTGTGGAAAACTAACCGATTCATCTATCTGACCACAACTTAATAAAGCTAAACATTTTTGCATCTCAGATCCCTGTGCTTCAAAATAGTGTAGCTGCTAATTTTTCGAGAGTTGACTATAGCCGTCTGAATGCTCGACTACAATCTGAAAGTTGGGCGACTGTTTATGGTGAGAATAACTGCAATATCGCTTTTGATAGGTTCTTATTTATTCTGAAATCGCACATTCGTGAATCTAAGGTCGAATCTTCTGCCCCTACATTAAAAAAACTGAAACCGTGGATGAATTCTTATCTCCTTTTGAAGGTTCATAAATTAAAAAAATTCTCTAGAAAATTACGCCATAATCCCACTAATGCACGTTTGGAAAAATTTGTCAAGAAACTCTCCAAGGAAGTAAATGCTAGAATTAAATTTGTCAAAAATTCATTTTACAAGAAAAAATTTGAGTATGTTAAAAATAGTTCTAAACTCACATGGAAGGCTATTGATGAAGTTTTGGGAACAAATAAAGACAAAAACCGAATCACCAAAATTTACAAATACCAATCTGATGTTCTTATTTCAAATTATCAATCTATAAGTAATGAATTCAATACTTATTTCCTCAACGTTCCATCGAAGATAACAAATAATTTGAACAACACTAACTTTTCGCCTAATTCTCCAGGCTATAGCAGATATGTTTTAGGCTCGACCACTTCACCTAGTATGTCTTGTGTGTTTGATTCGATTAGCGCCATAGAGATTATAAAAGAGATTAGTAGTTTGAAAAATAAACACTATTGTGGAATTGACGGAATCGACAACCTGATCTTAAAAAATTGCGTGTGGTATCTAGTAGATGTTTTAGCTTACCTCTTCAATTTCAGCCTAGAAAGTGGTGTATTTCCAGATGTTTTCAAATCAGCCCTTGTAATTCCAATTCATAAGAAAGGTGATGTGCTATTACTAAATAATTATCGACCTATTTCGTTGCTAAGTTCCTTCTCCAAACTATTTGAGAAAATAATAAAACGTAGATTGCTCGGTTATCTGGAGAAAATCAATTTTTTTAGCCGTAGTCAATTTGGTTTCTTAGCAGGAAGATCCTCTGAAGAAGCACTACTACATCACCTCAGTTATGTTTACTCGGCTTTTAACAATTCGCAAAAATCCGCTTCGTTATTTTTAGACATTGCAAAAGCGTTTGACACGGTGGATCACGAGGTTCTTGCAAACAAATTATTAAATATAGGTATCAGAGGTAAAGTTTTTGACTGGTTTGTTAGTTATTTCAACAATCGTAGCCAAATTGTTAAAATAAATGATAAATTTAGTGAACCTGGTTACTTAAATTGCGGCGTTCCGCAGGGATCAGTATTAGGACCTATTCTATTCTTAATCTACATAAATTCTATATTCGACATCGATCTTCTGGGGCACACCACTGCATTTGCGGACGATTTAGCATTAAGTTACACTTCAGCAAACCCTTCGGAATTACAGAACCTAGTTTGCACAGACTTAGTGAATCTTACAGTCGGCGATGTTGTATTAGTAAAAGAGGATAATCTACCACCTAATCAATGGCTACTTGGCCGAATCACTCAGACGCATCCAGGCAATGATGGAGTAGTAAGAGTCGCTACTATTAAAACTGCTGTCAACACCATTAAGCGACCAATCATTAAACTAGTACTGTTACCAATCAAGAGTCAAAAAATAAATGGTATACGATTTTTCTGTAAAGCAGTAACAATACATATCGATTATAGTTTAACTTAAGAAATTTATTGGTAAAAAAAATTCCTTAACGCGGGGGAAAATGTTTGGAAAACATAAAATAAAAATTCGCATAAAAAAAACACCTGAAATAAAATTAGCAAATCATTGTTGATTGAAGTCGTTATGTTTTGTAATTGCTATTATCGTATCACCTAAAAGAAAAAGAAAATGTTAAAATTAATCGTTAATATGTTTGTATATCACTTATCTTGCACTGTAAATGAATTATCCTTTCTTTCAATGCACTTTCGTCATTAATCTGTAATTTTGTTTGTAATTTGCAATTTATTATTTATAAAATATTTAATATTGTATATTTAACGTAAACTTACCTAGTTTAGCATCAAGGTGACAATCAAAAAGATTTGTTATTAAATTTGACATTTGATGTCATTCGTGAATTAACCAAGTGATGTCACTACTGCCATCACTCGGATATTACAATCATTACGTTTGATTTGGGATTGTGCCGTATATTTTGACTTTCAATATTGGCGCTTGGATAGTTTTTGTGATGAAAGAAATAAAAATTAATTGTACAGTCGTCAAGTCAGTACAGTCAAAAATAGTCATTGTAATTAAAATTAAAAGTGCAAATTAAAACAATAAATTGTAATTCTTTAAATAAATTAACATACGTAAACAGATTACTGTGAAAATTAGAAAAAGGTTGATTGTTTGACTTAAAAAAAAAGTTGAAAATAATATCGAGGTGAAAGATTTACACACTGCAGATTCATACACTGGTGGACAATTTAAAAGCCGACAAACAATTTTTGCTGTAAATTGTTTAAAAATGATAGACATCAGCAATACCCGTGAAGTTTGTCCTAACTTTGTCCTAAAATTACAAAAACAAAATTTAGGACAAATTTAGGACAAACTTCACGCGTGTGTCGACGAGCGTGAAGTTTGTCCTAAAAATGTCCTAGCTATTTTTATTAGTAGTATTAGTTAATCTCTCGTTATAATGAATTATCATATTTGTAATATTTGAACATACGTATATAATCAAATTTGAAATAAAGGTATAGTGAAAAAATCGTTAATTATCATTTACAATTCAGCGACTTATTTATAGACCAAGCAGAAATATTGTAAATGATTGATGATAGTATTGCAAGAATACTATTGCAGCAATATTGTAAATGATTTTAAATGAAAGGGTGTATATATTGTGGCTTATCAAACTTCCTTTATCAAGAATATGTACGTAAACTGAATTTAAACGTGGTCATACAACCACCGATGATGCACCACGATCTGGACCTCCAAATGAGACTGTGACTTCAGAAAACATAAAAAATCCACGAAAATATTTTTGCTGACCATAAAGTAAAGTTATGTGAGATAGCTGACATTGTATCAATGTATCGTGTTGGTCATATTTTGCACGAATATTTACCATGAAAAAGCTGTGTTCGAAGTGATTACCGCGATTGCTCACAATGGATCAACAACGATAACGCGTCATGACTCCGTGCGCTGTTTGAAGCTGTTTGAGCGCAATAAAAAGGATTTTTTATGCGGTATATGACAACGGATGAAACTTTGATCGTCGGAAGCGACCAAAAGCAGAGCTGTCGGCTGGAAAGGTTATGGCGTCTGTATTTTAGGATACACATGGTATAATATTTGTTGACTACCTAGAGAACAGCGAATATCAACAGCGAATATTATATCGGGTTATTGGAAGGTTAAAATCACTTAAAAACGACCTCAAACGAAGAAGAAAAATTTGCTCTTTCACCAAGATAATGCTCCAAGTCACAAGTCGATAGCAACAATAACAAAATTGCACGAATTTCACATTGAGTTGCTTCCGCATCCGCCATACTCGCGAGATTTGGACCCCGGAGATTATTACTTGTAATTCGGCTTCTCTAACTACAAAAATACGATTAATCAAAATTTCCTTCAGCCTCAATTTTTCAACTGATTAACAAGACTGCGATCGAGGACCTTGAGATTTTTGCAGATGTATCATTCGTTTTATTGGCGATGATCAAAAATTTGCTCTTGATAACTCTCTCTATGAGTCTGTCGTAAGGATTGACTGAGTGGTTTGAAATTGCGGACTTAAGCTTTTCCCATAAATTGAAGGACCCTTAATTTTTGCCCGAAACTGGTTTTTTGAAGTGGCCGCTTCTAAGTGACTTCTACGTTTTCCATATAGACTCTCTTCGTTTATTGGAACAAATAATGGGCTGGGGAAAATATCCATTATTTTTTCGCTAGATGGCTTTAGTGACATATAGCTCGTGATGTATTTGTCGCCTTATACTATACTTACTTACGCCTTATACTATACTCGTTAGAAAGTGGGATTCATGCACTATAAAAATATTTTATCATGGTTTTGATTGATCGTTTCAGTTGTGGGTTATAGCGTGTCAAGGATGGAGGTGAACAAAAATAAAATTAGCTATATTTTACAATTTTGCTTCGATAAAGGCGAAAGCGCAAGTCAGGCGGCTGAAATTGTGAATGGTGTTTGTGGTCTCGATACTGATCACAGCCAAAAAAGCGCAATTTTGGTTTCGTTTATTCAGTTTCGGTAATTTCGATATTAAAAATGTACCACGCACTGGTGGTCAAAAAAAGGATGAACTGCACCGATTGAAGGCAGAAATCGACCAGAAGCGGCCATAATCAGCCAAAAGGAGAGGTGTCGCGTTCCCCAGGATAACGCCAATCCCCCTCACACGTCCATGATGACCCGCCAGAAGTTCCGGAACCTAAGTTGGGAAGTTATTATGCATCCACCAGACATGGCACCTAGCGATTAGCACCTCTTTTTGTCCATGGCAAGCGCTCTTGATGGCCTCAAGAGAAAAATGGCTTTAAGAGAGGCTTGTAAAAACTGGCTATCTCCGTGTTTCGCTAATAGGAGCAAGTCATTTTGGAAAAACGGCATAATGAAATTGCCTTCTAAATAACAACGAGTTATCAATAAAACGGCTCATATTTGAGCCAAAATGGATGATTGTAGCCATGTTAAATAAAGCTCCGAAATAAAATAAAAATAATAGATTTTTTTCCCACCCTTATGTTTATATTCATGTATTAGGTGTGCACGTAGAAACTGTGCTTTTTTTAGTGAAATTCACCTTTATTGAAAATATAATTGTTACAAAAATCAAGTATCGAATTATTCGCCATTACTATATTTGATCTTTTGCCATTTATCAGGTAGATGACGAATACCTTCGGGATAGAAATCTGGTGGCTTCGAAGTGAAACAATCATCAAGCCATTTTTGAACATCTTCAAATTTCGTGAACCGCTGGGCTTTGAAATATGACGACATCGATCTGAATAACTGGTTATCAGAGGGAGCCAAGTGTGGAGAATACGCCGCATGCAATAAAACTTTCCAGCCGGAGACGTTGAGTTCCTGGATCGTTTTTGCTGTGTATGGGCGAGCGTTGTCATGAAACAATATCATCTTCTACCTTTTTTTACCCTTAAATCGTCTTTTTTCCCCCCAGAGCATCACATAATTCGGTCAACTGCGCCTGGTAACGTTCAGCTGTACCTGTTTGACTAGGTTGGTCAATGGTTGATGCCTGGATCAACTAATTGTTTTCTGCGTTTAGGATTATCGTACAAAATCCACTAACGAGAAAGCAAATTCTTGACATCTAAGCATGAACGCAGATGCATCTGCACCCTTCGGTTTTTGTTTTCTTCGATCTGTTTATGATGAACCCATTTTCTTTTCTTCTGTATTTTTCCTATTGCAATTGCATGCTTCTATAGTTGTCATCTACAAAATAATTCGTCTTCAAAATAATTTTACTGCACCAGAATCACTATTCTGGTGATTGCCGGGAAATAGAAATTTTAAATTTTATAGTAGTTTTATTCCCTTTTCCCCAAAGTGTATTCTGGTTTTTGGGATAATTGTTTCTTGGGAAAAAATTATTCCCAATTACAGCAGTTTTGATGTTAATTATTCCATACCTATTTTACGCAAGCATTAACTGAGAATTGAATTAAACGGAATATATAGAATAATGGTACCGTGACTTATATCGTTAGACTCATTGGAGTGTCTTTTAGCATCTGACCAACAACATCCAGAGAAATTCTATGATCTTTTACGGAAATATCTCATTTTCAGTAATACCTTCCGTGTGATTTACGCGTATATATTGGACGGCTTGCAGTTGGTACTGATATTAAAATTAGAAGCGATTAATGGTACCGTGACATATATTGTTAGACTCGTTGGAGTGTCTTCTAGCATCTGACCAACATATAGAGAAATTCTATGATCTTTTATGGAAATATCTAAAAAATCATAGATTTCCTTTTTTTATTGGTCGTATGATAGATAACACTTCAACAAGTCTTACGATATATGTCGCGGTACCATTAATCATTTTTGTGTGTTTGAAAGATTACATCTTAGGATTTCGCTTCAAATCTTTGGTAATGCCCTAAATTTCATTTGTAGAAAGTTCTTATTCGTTCAATATCAATAGTTTCTATCGCAAAATTTATTTGTATATTAATTAAATTTTACGCACAATACCATCTTTTGATCATTAAATATTTCACTGCAATTGAAAAGGTAATATACGATTTTATCACTGTACCTTTATACCCAATTTGCATATAACATTATTTTTAATTTTAAAATTCGTTATAACGAGAGTTTAACCAATACATACTCATTTCAAAAGGTTAGGACAAAATTAGGACATACTCGTACTTCACACCCGTCATCAGCAATTATCTACTGATGGGTATTCTAATTGGCAAAATTTGACAAATACTCTTACTATACGCACGAATTAAGCACGTCGCATTTAAACTGTTTTGTACAATGAATGGAACTTAAAAAAAGATTAAATCAATATACTACCGTTGACAGTATACTCGAAAATATGTACGAAGTTGAAAAACGGCATTGGCGGGCAGTATTAGAAAGAATAATTGAAATGATAAAATACCTTGCTGGCCAATGTTTAGCCTTGCGTGGCTCTTCAGATGTCATTAATGAGAAGAATAACGAAAGTTTTTTAAAACTTGTGGTACTATTTTCAAAATTCGATGTTGTTTTAATGAATCATGTAGCTAGAATTACAAATAATGAAACAGATACGGTTCATTATTTAGGAAAAAACATTCAAAATGAAATAATATGTCTGATTTCAAACAAAATTGTCAACTACATTGTCCAAATGATAAAAAATTCGAAATATTATTCAATTTTATTAGACTGTACTCCTGATGTGAGTCATGATGAACAGATGACAATAATCATTAGATTTGTTCATAAGGATGAGAAAAATATAGTTTCTGTAGAGAAATTAAGGAATATGAGTTTGTATGTTCAATTATAGTTTGGTACAATATTTTAAGCAGAATAAATGTCGTCAGTAAAATATTCCAAAATCCCAATCAAAATATAAATGGTTCAATGACCGACTTAAATAATTTAATCTCATACATTAAAGAATTACGATCGGATGAACATTTTTATCTTGTATTGGAAACAGCAAATGAATTAGCATCTAATTTGGAAATTGTTCCCCAATTTAAAGACAATGCGTTACGAAGGCGTAAAAAAAGACAATTCGATTACGAAAGCTGCGATGAAACTCCAATTGATCCGCAGTATAAATTTAAAATTTCTTTCTTCTTTCCTATTTTAGATGCAGTTATTAATTCATTAGATGAACGATTTGAAGTCATGAAAACTCATGTAGATTCATTTCAATTTTTAACAGATTTTAAAGGAATTTGTTATACGAATGACGAGATATTGAAGAAATATTGTAATTCTTTAGATAATATGTTAAGTGATGGCGATGAAAAAGATATTTCTGCGATAGAGCTGTTCAACGAATTAAAAATTTACAAAAATACAATTTCAAAACATGATAATACCGACCCATTATATGAATTACATTATATATATTCCAATTCATTAGAAAATATATTCGTGAATATAACTGTTGCTTTACGAATAATTTTAAGTCTTCCAGTTTCAGTAGCAAGTGCTGAAAGATCATTTTCAAAATTAAAAATTATTAAAAATTATTTGAGATCGAATATTTCTCAGGAGCGATTGGTAGGGTTATCTATGATATCAATTGAAAATGATATTTGCAATAAAATAGATACAAATGAATAATTGAAGAGTTTGCAAGTTTGAAAGCAAGAAAAGTAAAATTTTAAAAATGTAAAATGAAAATGAATTATTAATTTTTTTATACTTGTACATATATATACATATTATGTTAAACTTAATATTATGAAATTATTTTTTATGTTTGATAATTAAAAATTACTGAAATATTATACAAGTATAAAATAAACTGTTGTATCTTTAAATTTATTTACTTTTCTTCCATCATTTTCGTTCAGTCTGAATTAATCATAGTTTTCATGTAAATTTAATTTTTAAACCGGATAAAGAGGGCGCTAAAAAAATTCTTGCATAGGGCGCACAGAGCACTAGAGCCGGCGCTGGCGGTATGTGCTTACTTGTGGAACGGTTTTTGCCATAATTAACTAGGTTAAGGAGAATTATGTTGAAATAATATTATAGTCAAATAAATTCGGCTAATCATGAGAGATTTTGTGTCCAAAATTCTTGATTCCTGTAGTTGCGCCAGTAATTATTTCCAAAATGAATACAATTTTTTTTATATTTGGGTTTACTTAAATAGGCCGGTAGTGCCAATTTGAATATATTAGGTTGCATTAAAAATATACTTAATCGCATCCAAATCGCCCGCAATTTTGGTTATATGCATAGCATTTGGATATATAGTCATTGCTTCATTGTTGTTTATGTGACATAAGTTTCAGTTGTGATTGGAAAGCAGTTATTTACTATACGAGCTTCTGGAACCTTGTCAAACTGTTACAGCCGAACGTTACCCAATTGATCAAATTAATTGATGCTCTGGTGGAAAAACATCTTTTACGGGCCAAGGAAGGCGGCTAATAGCACACCTAATACAAATCGTCGGCCCAGTACTTAATTGTTACAAACGCATTTTGGACGTTTTTGAGTTAGTAGTGCCATCTTACTTAAAAAACGAGATCTTTCGATTGGTAGTTTCAAAATGTTCATATCTCAATCCTATTGAAAGATACCATTGTGCCAAGTGTTACCTATGCTTAATTGGTAACATAAAAAAATACTTATGTTACATGAACTAATCATATGGGAATAACATAATTTACTATCAAATTTTAGTTAAAATTAGAATAATACTTAAGTAATATTGTCGAATGAAACAGCTACTCAGTTTTTATTTTTTATTTTATTAATAATTAAGTGAAAATTTATATGCAGTTTTAGTCTTTCTAAAAACGTTGAACGAAGCACACCGCATCATGAGTAACACGTGAGTTTTGTATATACAATTTTTAAATTAATATGTATTTGTGAGTGTGTTGCATAATGAAATACATGCAAAACTACCAACAACTACAGTAAAACCTCAATTTAACGAACCACAATTTGGCAAAATTGAAGAGTCTACTAAATGATTACACCCCCATATTACATGGGGGGTGTAAGTAGTCAACAGACGCTTCAATTTAAAAACATAATATGGGGGTGTAATCATTTAATAGACGCTTTAACCCCACCGAATTGTGGTACGTCAAATCGAGGTTCCACCTGTAATACTATACAAGCCAAGTTGTCATAATAAAAGGACAATTACCGTTATTAAATTATTGTTTTCCTTATTATACCGTTGGTTTCTTTGTACTTTGTGTAATATGTATTTACAAAATTAATTGTTTTCTGAATATACAACTAGGTTTATTGTTTATAGATCGTCTTCTGTGTCTGAACTGCCGGAAGAAGTTTTACGTGCATTTGATGGCATTTTGTCTGATTATGACGTTGATGATGAGCATAAAGGTATCATTCTCTCTCTATTTTCGTGTAACACAAAAATATATACGTTTCTTTGTATGAAGGATCCAAAATTAAGATGAATGGATTGTATCATGATGACCAAAACAATAATAGCACCATTGCAAGCATAGCTGGCAAAAGCCGACAAAATTTGCTGAATATGGAGATAAACCAATCAAGTTTACAAAAGTAAATGTACGAATTGTTTTATGAATTTTCTTAATTATCTATTAATTTATTTTGCAGCGAAAATGAGGTTTTTGATAACAGCTCAGGGAATGACGCCACTGTGAACCGATTTAAAGGAATGTTTCCGTTGGTTGTTCCCGAAGAGGACCCGAATTATCAAGGCATATCGGATTCAGACAGCAGTACAGGTACTCCAGCTGCAAAAAAGTTTAAGAAAAAAATATCTAAAAATAATGCTAAAAAGTGTGTAAACGCTCAACATGATAATGTACCACTGACAATTTTATTAAGTCCCATTGCCATTACAATCCAACTTGAGCCATCTACGCCCGTCAACGCTACCTCTGCGATAGAAAATACGCCGCCATCTAGAAAGAGAAAACGAAATGTAGCAGATTGGAAACGTAATGTTAGAAACGTTAGCCGACAGAAAGGAAAGTCCTATGTTGATGTTAAAGGAATTTTACGCCCCGCAAGATCAGTAAAACAAATAGAGTGTTATTGCGTATTTCGATGTAGTAACACAATTGATGCCTTAGAAAGACAAAATATTCATGACGCATTTTGGAAACTCGACGATAGGTCTAAAAACTTTTACTATGCACAGTTTGTGAAAAAGATACCAGTCAAACGAAAGTCGAAAAAGGATCAGATAAAAAAGCGAGAGTTTACATTTAATTATTTTTTTAACTATGATGAACGACAAGCTAGAGTTTGCAAAAAAAAATTTTGAACACACTGGACATTAGCTCAAGAAGATTGCAGTGGTTTTTTGAAAAAAAAAATCGACGAAACTACTGGCATTCCCTATTCGCCGGCGAAGGGTAAACACATTAAAAATAAAACACTCCTCGAGTAGAATCCCACTACTGCCGTGAAACCACCAAAAAGGAATATCTAGGTTCAAATTTATCAGTTCAGAAAATGTATAATTTATATAAAGAGTCGTGCAACGGAACGCCTGTGAAGAAGCACATTTATACCAAAGTATTCAACGAGGAATTTAACTGCGCATTCCGCCTACCAAAAAAAAGATCAATGTGATCAATGTTCTTTGTTTGAAGGCAAGGTCGATTTCCACGAGGCTGAACAGCTTAAATTTTTTCAACCCGAAAAAAATAAAAGTTACGCCAAACTAGAAAGAGATAACGATCGAAAAAATAAAGATAATACCATGGCAATAATTACATACGACCTGCAAAATGTGTTTGCTGAAATTTCAAGCTTCTATTATACACGCAAATTTGCAGTGTATAATTTAACAGGACATTGTAATTTAAATCGAATTACTTACTGCAGTATTTGGACTGAGGCGCAAAGTGGAAGGGCTGGGATTGATTTGGCAAGCGCTCTGTATAAAATTCTTAATGCAGTCGTTCAAGATCTTCCAATCGTTACAAAAATTATTCTATGGTCAGATAGTTGTGTCGTACAAAATAAAAACCGAGTTAATACAACCATGATTTTGAGATTTCTCCAAGATAATCCAAAAATAGTCTGTATAATACACAAATATTCGGAGCCTGGGCACACACAGCTACAAGAAGTTAATTCGGTGCATAGTGCTATCGAGAGTGCCATTTATGAAAGCTAGGCTTACAATATATCAAACGAATGATAAAACTGCTTTGAAATATAAAACTAACTTATCTGAGACCGAGCCATTCGTCAATATAGTTTTAAATAAAAAATTTAAAAACAAGTTTCCTAAGATAGTGGTAAAAAATCTAGTTTTCAATTGGATTGTAAGTGACGAAAAAATAAAGGATATTAAAAGTATGTTAAAATATATGGAAACAATTGACGAAGAATACTACAATTCTGTAATAAGCAAAGCCGGTAAAGGAAGCGGTGGCACAAAAAGTACAAATGCTTCACAAAAAGTGACTACACCAAAATACACTCCACGAGCTAAAACGAATCCTAAGTTACGAAAAAACTAAAAATGATAATTATTTAAATAAAAAATGGAATTTACATTGGAATACCATATTATTATACTTTTGTTATAGCCAAAATGAATTGTTGTTTTAAGCTCTATTTTATTTTGTATACTACTCAAAGAAATGATTAAATAAAAAACATTTATGAATTCATTCAGAGACTTTCAAAAAACTTGTTTAACTGCTTGAGTCCCAAGCAGCGCGATAGCGCTGTTGAGATTTTATGACGAGAAAACCCAGCACTCATTTCGAACATTTTCGACAACTGACATTTTCTGAAGCAAGTACAACACACAGTTACTTTTAATATAAATAGTATACCTTTTACAATAGGTTTGTCTCAACTCAATAGATTGCCTTTTCATCTTATTCATTTCATCTGCATCTCTCATTTAGAGAAAGCGCGGTTGCACTGTTTGGGATTCTTCGACAGTGTTTTTTCGATACTGGGAAAAATTGTTAAATTTTATATTATTTTTAAAATGAATAAAATGTACATTCATTTCTATAACTACTTCGGCTGTGTGCCAAACTTAAGGTAAAAATCAATTTTAAGTTAATTTTTCGGTAACTATAATTGTTTTTCAAAAACTCTATGGCAAACTGACCGCAAAATCTGTCCTAAAACCGATTTTTACCTTAGTAAATTATTAAGCTTAAGTTTGGCATATAGCCTTCAAATAAGAATTTTTATTTTTTCTGACATTATTGATTCATTAAATTTCCAAAATTATATTCTTACCATAAATAATAATTTTGTTTTGAAGTAATACGTGAAAAACGAAAATACTGATACATACCATACAAATAAAAAATATGAAAAACGGTTTTGTGTTACATACGCAATTTTCAAAATTTTAAACTTCGGTTTAAAATTAAACTGTGGGCCATCCAGACGTTTTGTATATTTTAAGAAAATGTATTTTATTTTGACAAAATAGTGTATCCCAAGTAGCACAAATGGGTTGGGATAACGTCGTACCGCCGTTAGCTGGATGACTAGTAGTCGGCTAGCCGACGTTGGTACAACGGTATGGTAACGGTGCTACAACGGTATTGGGGAATAAATCTTAGGTTGTTATAACGTCGTAATAACCACTATTTGTCTCTACAAATGACTGAAGTTTTAGTCAGGTGGGAGTCACTTAAAGAACTATTACGTTCGTAAAAAAAACTAATTTCGTCCGCCATTCGGATTATATTTTGTGTGGAGAGAGAATTTTTTTTTTTTTCAAAATATACATATAATCGTGTTGTCTTTTTCATCACGTTATTTATTTCATTTCCTTATTTTATAAAATAAAATATTCAAATGTTCCTACTTTAAAAGATTCTTTACAAAAATTAAAATTGATAGAATCATTGTTAAACTAATAATTCAAATTTAAAATTAAGTTTTATTGTAAATGTGTACCTGTTTCCAACCTCAAAACTTACGCGCTTCCATTATTTCTTTATTTTAAAATATAAGTTGATATTTCAAAAAAATAAAAATAAACAAATATGATTAAATTACTCTAAAAACTGAACCATCATTAAAATTATGATACCATATTTACATATAGTCATGAAAATTTTCAAAATACGAAATTTTGTTTTTACGAAGTAAATAATTTTTAATGAAACCTAAAGAAAAAATGGCGAGTGTCATAATGTATATGAAAATGACAAAAAAGTTATAATAATGACTAATTTATAGCAAACGTATCTGAAAAAACACTAAAAAGTTATTTCATCATCAAATAAATTATTTTCCCAACAAATTTGTCACTCTGGCAACAACTTGGTTATTTTTTTAACTTAATTGTCAAAATTTTGACTCTTAAGTTAGCAACACAACCATAAAGTTAAAGCAACAACAAAAACTAAAATATAATACATACATATATCGTAATTTTTTGACAGTTCCATTTTGTATTCAACGCGCTAGGTGTAAAAATATACCGCAAAATAACATTTTCAATTGTTCAAACCGATATCGACTGTTTAAACGGTTTCTTTTTTAATTTAAAATGATCCATATTTTATTATTTATAAATAATAAATTTTTGTACATTTGACGTTTGCCGATGAATAACATTCTTCTCGATAAAATTGTCAAGCGCTGTCAACAATGTCACAAAATTGTGATACTTACGTGAAAAATGTTATTTCGTCGTCGTGCATATGTCAAACAACTTATTTAAGTTGGATTTCAGTTTTTAAATGACAATTAAGTGGCTAACTGGTCACTAAATATCGGGTAAACGATCAGTAAACTAAAGAGGCGACACGTGGGTAAATAATGACCATCAAGTTACAGTAGTCGGGTAATAGGTAGAAAATGTCAAATAAGTTGGCCAATTCGATAAAAAATAACTTGATATCGACTGGTAAAAGATACCATCGTATGGTAGTCCGACCGATAGATAAGAAATTTTAGTTTTACGTTCAAAATGACTAATTTTTCTAGTTTCTAGCGGTTGCACCGACGTCGGGATTTGGTCATAAAACCATAAAGTTATTTGGTGCTACTTGGGATAGGCTTACGTTCGTAGCCGATTAAATTTTAGATTCGATTATCTCAATTTCAAGTTTTTGTCGTTTGCAACACTTAAGTACTCGACCGACGAAATGGTCTGTAAAATTTTACTACAACCATTGAAGCCAATGAAAGCCTGAGCACACGAAAATTCTTTCCCGATACCCGTTGTTACTAGAGTCTAGGACTAATCAATTAAATTTCTTTTAATTTATATTACTCATCAGGCCATATAGACCTGAGCCAAATTTTACTTATTTATTTGCTTTTTTTATTTGTAGCAAGAAATGATTATTTCACCAAAGGATTTAATATCCGTTTTAGAGCAATTTCCCATCTTCCTACACTCACAAACTCCATATACATGCACTTTATGTCTACTGATATGGAAGATGGATCGAGGCTAAGTTATTCACTTCAAAGGGACTTATTTTTGATTATGAACATCATCGATCGTAATGTGATGCAAAAATATTTTATAAAACAATTAAAATGTGTGAACTATCCCACTTACCACTTTAGAACACAAACGCTGAAAATTCTCTGAATTGATAAAAAATTAAATAGTTTTCTTGTTGTTAACTTATAAATAATCCTAAAATAAACGATATTGATTAAGAAGTGGTATCTGAAAACGCATAATACCAAATGCCATACACCTTTATAAAACCACCACACCAAGCACCAGCAGCAGCGATAATAATTTAAATATTTTATCTAAGAACCTTATCAAAATTCATAAATAAATTGCTTATCTTAAACCATATCACTTAAATATAAATTCGATTTTCCACATTTTCATTTTTATGTTCAACGTTTCAGATTTTCTTGGAATCCATCAAAATGTTTTTCGTTTCGTCGGTCTAAATTCATTCATTTGTCAATAATCAACGTTATCGTTATTATACATAAAAGACGTGCACGAACCATCTTTGAATAAAATGGAAGGACGTACGCACGCAACAAAAACAATAACAACAACAAAAATATAACTCTCAGAATGTCTTCCGCGTCAGGAAATAAACAGATATTGTCGAAAACATTATACAGCATCACTCGAGAATCTATCTATAGCAGGGGGTAGCTCAGTGTAAAAGTAAAATTCTTGGGAGTTTTTCAGAAAACATAAAAATTGAATTACTTATTTACAAAGGAAATCGACAGGAGGCGGCGTGCACATTGTAACTTGAGAAAATATATAATTTTGTACAATGAGTGCGGACATCTCGTTCAAGTGACAAAATTTCGTACATAAATGTAAATCGGTGAGTGCAAATATTTAAATATTTCATTACAACTGGACGGTGGTACGATGATTTTAAGGTGTATACACCGATCTATATAACGTCGGATCTCACACCAGATTGTTTTTTTTTTTTTTTGTATAACTGATTTTCCGATTTTTATTTAAACGTCGCATCTCTATATCATCGCGGCAGGTTTTACTTCCTCCTTTAAATGTAAATATTAAATTTCCGTTACATCGATAGAAGAGCATAAAGTATATGGTAAAATGTTTTGTAATTTCCGTTTATGTGGCATAGAAAACTGGTGACATTTATCTGTTCACATATATACCAAGTTTATATTGTTGCCAGAAATTGTAATGAATTTGAAATCAAAATTGGTTGACATTATCTCAGATAACAATATGCAATTACTAAATACGATTGTTTGTACTTTGTAAATCGATGAAATGGCAAATATTTATCAGCTGGTTGAAATAATTTAAAACATTTTTTTTTATGTAATGTGTATTGGACGACCTTAACGACATCTTCTTGCAGATTCGATATATTCAAAGAAACAAATTACGGCTATGATTAATTTGGAAGAAAATCAGCCCCGTCTTGAACAAAACGTACCGAATCTCCCAAATGACTATCTATTTTGAACCTTTGTGAAAAAAGCCTAAATTTTTATCCAAGGAAATCGAAAAAGTTGCTTATGGCAATACAAGTTTATGTATACTATTGCGAGATTTAATTAAAAATTATAGCAATAAATCTAAATTCGGGTATAAATATTACCGAATAATAGCTAAATAATAAATAAAAATGTTATGAGTTTAATGAAATCAATAAAATATAATAAAACGTGTAAATAAGCAAAAAACAATTAAATTCCACTATCCAAAAATATACTGACAGCGAAAATCAAAAATTACTTTAAATCTTCCTCCTTCACCAAAATGCAATATTTTTACTCTTAGCCCATAAAAATGTTTGTGTCATGATAGTCCTACACGGCATCAAAAAAAACATACATCAAAAAAAAAACAGACAGTTCTACAGTCATATAGTTATACGGCCATCTGATCCGAAAATGTGGAATCAGGCGTGAAAAAGGCACTACACTAAATAGTAAGAATATCATTCTTTTACCAAGAGGGTCAAGGATCTGGTGTTTGTTAAGACTGCCAGGAATAAAGAACAATATTTGCAAATGTTACAGAATCATTTAAAAGAGTGCGACAAAAATTGAAATAACTGGGCATATTAGCTTGGTTCAAGATAACGATCCACAACATACATCCCACTTGGTAAAAAACTAGTTAATCTACAATGTCAAATACATTTTACCGAACCCTCCACAATCGCCAGATCTCAACTCCATCAGGATAATTTGGAAAAACGGGTGAGACTATACATGATATTAGAACAAAAGATTATTTAAAATCTAAATTTATCGACGAGTGGCACCAAATTACGTCGGAAGAACAAGAAAACTGGTGTATTGAGTGCAGACTCATCTTAAATAGGGCATAGCTCAGAAAGGGTGGCACACAAATTATTAATTATATTTATTATTAATAATACTAGGGACTGTATGTTTTTTTCTTTGACTAAGTTTTGTTATATTTTTGTCAAGTAAATGAATTAATTATTTTTTTTTTATTATTTTAAATGTGATATTATTAGTTAGACTGTGTCCGAATTGTGTGATAAATATTTTTTAGTACTAAATTTGTGAAAATACCGATCGCACCCGAATTATCACAGTCGTTAGGTATAATAATTTTTGACAGTTGCGTGGTAATTAAATCGGAGACAAATTGTCGTATGTACTGTTTTCAACAGATTATTATGATTATAAACTGATTAAAGTGAATGATCTGGACTTACGGATGTAATACTAAACAGCAGTATTGTATTTTGTTTTATAAAATTAATTCAATACAAAGTTAAACTAAAATAAATAAAATTGTGTTTACGATTTAAATCTTTTTCTTATTTATAGAGTTATCTTAAATCTTTAAATGACAACAATTATAATTTTTAAATCAAAATTAAATTAAATGGCTGGAATTAAATAATCACACAATTCGGGCAGCAAAACGACAAAAATTTCACAGAGGGAAAATTTTTTCACGTTAGTGTCAAATATTTATGCTAGAAAATATTTATCACTCAATTCGGACACAGTCTAAGTAAATAGAAAAAAAAGTCTAGTACTAAAGATATTGTGTAAAGAAAATATTTGAATTTATTGAAAAAAATAAGGTGTATGTTTTTTTTTGTTTGATGCAGTGTAGCTGTCATGACGGTAAATATTTTCGGAGCTCAGAGTAAAAGCTTGGTGTATGTGAAAATAGCATGATAGCAATAACTAGTGTTACTATCGCATTTTTCAGGTATGGAATTTGAGCTATCTTCACATACATCTACAAATGTGGCCAAAATATTATCACCTCGTATGAATTTCATGGTAATGTGATTTTCGAAGCCCGAACTGCAACCTTTTGTATATTTGACACGTCATTAATGTATATATCGACCAATCCACGGAATTCGTGTAATAAAAATTTAATATACCCTGAAAATACACCTGCTATGACTCATTAACACTTGAGAACCCTTTTCGACAGAATATGAATTCCGAGTATTTATGGTCCTGTTAATTAGTTTGACTTCCGATTTTTTTGATTTTATGACAACTAGGTAGTATTTAAGAAAAAGTATTTTACTGAAGAATTTCAGTCTCGTTTGTGACTTTGAAAAGTGAAATTAAAAGTGGTTTTTTGTAATATTAGTGAAATTCATTATGTGTAAGGCAAAGGACATCAGTGCTGTAACCAGAGCCAAAATTTCCACGTATTTGGAAGTAGGCCGGTATACGCATGCGCAAATAGCTCACAAGACAGGAGTGAGCCGATTATTCGTCAGCAAATTTTCGCAAATATTAACATATTGGTCTTCAACAAGTCCCAGAAGAATAGGAAAATGTGTTCGCAATCGCAAAACAGCAGTCAGCCAAGACAGATGTTTAATGCGAAGAGCTAAAGAAGATCGAACGTTATCCAGTAAGTTGCTGAGGGGTACAATACAAGACGTTGGTATGGAAATATCGGAGAGAACTGTGTGACGTAGACTTTCTCATGTGCATGACGACCTCGCAAGAAGCAAAGGTTAATCGCTAGGATGATGCAACAAAAGAAAACCATGAACAAATGGATATTTTACATAGTCTAGAGAGGACTGGGAGAAGGTACAAATAATAAAAGTCCTTCTTTTAATAATATTTTAAAGTTACACTTTTCAATAAATGTCTCTTTCAATGTAATGAACGCGAATCAATATTTAAATATTCTGCAATCACAACTGGTACTGACTATGAACGAAAAATATAATAGGGGTGAAGTTTTTATGCATGACAAAGCTACATGCTATACGGCAAAAAAAGTCACCGAATATTTAAGAACCAACGGCATCCAAATCCTTGATTGGCCCAGATATGAATCCCATCGAAAATATCTGGGATATTCTTAAAGAAAAAGTAGCAGAAAAGTGTCCGAGCACCCAATCAGAATTGATCGAAGCGTTGAAAGAAGTCTAGGAAAATGACGCCGATCTACTCACCAAAGCCAAAAATGCAATAAGTGAAATGTCTCGTAAGATAAAATTATTAAAAAATGCTGAAGGAATGTTCACCAAGTATTAATAAATATATTATCATAAGAATGTTTAGTTTTTATTTGAAACATTCACTTTTTAAAGCAATAATCTTCCAAATATCTAAATGTGATAATAATTTGACCACATCTGTATTTTGAGAAGAACATGCGAGATTCGTTTAGATTTATGAAGAGGAGATTGCTCGCGATTCGACGAGAATGA
Source organism: Nephrotoma appendiculata (assembly GCA_947310385.1). Classification (NCBI taxonomy): domain Eukaryota; kingdom Metazoa; phylum Arthropoda; class Insecta; order Diptera; family Tipulidae; genus Nephrotoma; species Nephrotoma appendiculata. The sequence continues at coordinate 253,010,996 of OX371225.1, forward strand.
CCTTGTTAAAGTTAGCCGATAGTTTCCAGCTGAAAGATAATGCAGATTGTGTCTTGACTATTTCAGCCGAAAGTTAAACTCTCTTTATACTCTCGCTCCTATCGATTTTTAAATTCCAATAAACTGAAATAATTTTTCCTTCACCCGAAGGATATAACCCAATCCTATTTTCGAGTTCATGACTGATTTTTGCTGCATTCAAAACACTATCTGCTTTATCAGTCGGCTGGAAAATGTCGGCTAACTTTAACAGTATCGAGAATATTGCTAAAAAAATGGTCTTGAGTACAAATAGAGGGAAACCTCGTAGGTAGTGATGTGCGCTTAGATAGCACTTAGCCTTGATAACTGCAATAAAAGATAATTTTTGAATGGGAAGTGATACAAGACTTTGAAGTGCAGTATACGTGACTTTATAAAATATTATTTAACCATAACAAAAATTGAACAGGTGAGTAGGTTGTGGCCAATACCCGAATTTTGTTTACATCGTTATTTTGTTTTGTTTTACGTCTCTCTCTCTCTCTTTCTCTCTCTCTGGCTTTCACATCCCTTGAAAGGATTTCGCTGCTTGCACTATGGCCCTCCATCCATCTCGATCCATCGCTCTCGTCCTCCAGTTTCGGCATCCTAATGTTGATTTTGTTCGATGTCGTTTTGATTGGGCGTAGAAAACACATTGTCCGGCAGCGACTCGGGCTTTTATATACGAGTATAATTGATGTATGGTTATGTTGTACTCCTTTATAAGATCATCCTCATGGTGAAACACTGGTCAGTGGTCGATCGGTTGGGACAAAAACCACATTGATAGTCACCAATGATGTTTTCGGCGAAAGGGATGAGTCTGGCAAGTACAACATTAGCCTGCACTTTTTAAGAAGTGTTCAATAGAGCTATACCACGATAGGTTCCACATTTAAAATGGTCGACCTTTTTTATGCAACGGACATAATTCTCCGGCAGCTCTTCTTGCTTCCAAATACAAAGATCGTATAAACTAGTTGCAAGAATAGCGCCTCCAAATTTAATTAATTTTGCGCGGATTCCATCGAGACCGGGTGCCTTGCCGCTTTTCAATCGACTAATAGCTGCGTCTACTTCCTCTTTCTATCTAACTAGTAATTGATGTAAGAAATAAATCTAATTTATCCACATGCTCGGAAATCTTTCGGAAATTACTAGTTCAGAATCAATTCGATCATCTCTATGCAATCCGTAGGGGCCGAGATAAATAATTTCAAATGCTTAAGAATTTTCATATTACACTCAACGATGTTCTGTCTCGAATAACAATGATGCTACATAATGCTATGATGATACATATAATATGGCCTGATTTTTGGCACAGATGCTGACTGTTAGTGCCACAACTCAAATTCATTGCCCCATAACACGACAAGTTACATATATATTATCCAACAATTTACGAATTGGTCTAACTTCACCTAGTTCATATTACCATTAATCATTCGAATTATGTGATATTGATTTTTTTTAAATTTTTATTCGGCGAAAATTTACTACCAACTTCAATTACATGTAATTTTCGGCTCATATCAACAGAATTTTTTATTAGCACCTGATACAAAATGTGTCGATAATGGAGGTTGTTTTTCGGCTGAAATTTTCGGCTAACTTCAGTAGCATAATATATATACATACATATATTATAAATTACACATTTTGTTTCACATGAAGGCCTCACATATTTTATAGGAAAAGACGTAAAAGTTTCTTTTTTGTTAGATTTTTATATTAAGAATTAATATATAATATAATTCCTTTTAAGATGAACGTATCAACTTGTGAATAGGCTATTATACAAGCTTGTACTGCGCAATATAAGATAATGATAGATATTTTTACACCTCAAAACAGACTATTTGAGCGTAGGTGTAACAGGATGTGAATATTAGCGGAAAGCTGCACAAAAGTCTTCAATTTCACATGAGCTCTAAATATAGGTACCATGAAATTTTTAAAAATATTCCACAAAAAAAATCAAGATGATTTGGTTCCAAAAGGAAAAGCCGTCATTGGTGGAACAAAATTTTTAATAACAACTGCTACGACGAGATGATCGAGAGCTTCCGAATGGATAAATCACCTTTATTTATATATGCGACAAATTGAGATCCGAATTAACTCCAAAACCATCCAATTTTAGAAAGGGTTTACCAGTGGAGTTAAAAGTAGCAGTAAGCATCTACAAATAAGCGTCGTGCGACGAATACCGTGTGATCGGAAATCAATTTGGAATACATAAATCAACAATACAACAATTTTCCAGTTTTGTCGTGTTTTTTTAAAGATATTTTTAAGACAGGAAATTAAATTACCTGATGATGACGGGATTCCTTAATTAATGGAGGAATTCGAGTTAAAAAGTAGCATTCCAAACATTTGGGGTGCTATTGGTTGCCCACACATGCCAATTACCTCTACAGCGGAAGGATACAGAGACTATATTAACAAGACAGGATGGCCTTTTGTGGAGGACTATTTGTGATTACTAATTATCAATACTTTAATATAAAATTGCTTACTATTTAATATTTGTTTCAGATTCAAAGATATTACCTGCAAGCATCCTGGGTCAAGTCACGATACCACAGTATTTAAGGATTCTGGCGTTTATGAGAGATTGCAGAGCAAAAAAAATGGTAATTACCAAAATTTGTAAAACAAAGCAAACTTAACGATTCTTATTGTATGTTTTTCTCAGCCGGTAAAACTTGCAGATGAGGTCGACTTACATAATACACCACAGCAGGAAACAACATCAGAAACGATATTCTAGTTAGTTAACTAGAATATCTTATCAGCAGTTTCGACATAAAGAAAATCATATTCTAGTTAAATGCAGTTTAATTTAACTAGAATATCAAATAAGCAGTCTACATAAAAATACCAGAGATTCTACATAAAAATACCAACAACAATTAATTAAACATCTAAAAAGTATATAAACTTGAAAACAGCTAACCAACGCTGATTTGTATATTGTGTTCGCAACTAGACTTACCATAAAATTCTTTGTAATATTCTGTAATATTTTCATAAAGTTTTGTAAAATAAATAAAAATTAGAAAGAATTACTCTAGATAATATCCAGAGTTTTAAAAATTATAAAATCTTAATAAACAAGAATATTTCTGTCGAGGTGACCGCGTGTATTGTAGGCGATCCAGCTTATTCCTTATATTGCCTTGGCTGATCAAGTCATGTAAAACTTCACAAACTACTATTATAATATATCACATTAAATTCAAAATTCATATTTTAAAAATTGTATACAGCCGCATATTACAATAATTAAATAATGTAATTATTAAAAATCAGATCAGTTAAATAAATTAAAAAAAAGGTTAAAGAAATTTAAAATGTTAAAAATAATCTAAATCAACATCATTCCACATTTGGAATATCGTACCTATCGATGGTTTGATTTTCTTCTGGGGAAGCTGTTTGTGAGGAAGTAGGTTGTGTTGGTGGTGATGCTGATTTGGACGATATTTTCCGAATTGGGTATATGGAAATAGGTAGGTGGTGATGAGGTCGGGGTTATTACAGTAGAGGGTATACCTCCACCGAATATCTCTCTTATCCCTTTAAAAAAAACTTTTCATGGAGGATTGTAGTAAGTTGTTGGCTTCCTGGACGTGTTACTGTTGTTGTTCCTGTTCAAATTTTATATAGAGCTTAATTGACGAGTTCTTATTGTTTTTCGGGAAAATTGAGAGATATTTCATTTTGTGTTTTAATTAGTTGGTCTGCCAAGTTGTCTTGTTTTTTTCTCAATTTTTTTTTCATACTTTTCTGTAAGGAAAAAGACATAAGGAATCCTATTGGGGATGCACGTTTACACTGAATCACCCATAATGTAAGGTATTACTATCAGGTAGTTGTGTCGTAACATCCTCATCGTTGATTTGGGCATCGGTGATTGGTTCCGGTCTTGGTGATTTATCTATAATTATATATAAGTTTTTATAAATAAATTGTATGACACATTAAAAATATTCCAAATTTACCTCTAATGACATCCACTTCCTCAAAACCATTTTCATTTGAAGAGCATGATGGCCGATTGCTGAGGGTCCTACTTAACTCATCATGATACTTACAGCTGGATCTTTCTAATTAATTCTAAATTATTTTAAAAACATATTTCTATGGGTATTCTACGGGTTCAATCCGGATTGAATTCTTAATAAATATATATGTAGTAAATGTATTGTATCCCATGGGACGTATTTTTGAAATCGGAAATTTCCCCAATCGGAAATTCGAAACATTTTCTATATTATTCGAATTTTTCACCGGCTACTTAAGGTTCAAATTGAATGTATCCATTCCGTCCGCTTCGTTTTATGTGAACTGTCAATTTATATGAAAAAACGAAAATGTGAACACAATGAGCGGAGGAGAAAAAAGCCAGTTCAAATTCGACATCATATTGAGGTCGCAACAGGCTGTTTTTTACAGCATTCTTTAAATCGTTGATTTTTTATTTCAATTTAATTTAAATTTAGAGTTTTTATTTTATTTTATAATGTGATAACGTGAACTGAAATGTGATAAGAAAATATGTTTACTAAATAAACGAGACTGAATTTCCAAAACGAAAAATGTTTTATTCTTATTTCTATATTGAAAATGAACCGCTACCTCATTACAAAAATCATCTTTTAATTGATCTCTCAAAGTAAAGGCGATTCTTGTGGAATTAGTTGAGTGTCCCCTAATAGATATAAGGGACTCGGTGTTGTTGCGCCAATCTTAGTCTACGAAGTTGTGAGGTATATATGTGTGGGAAGATTCATTAAGTTTGATAAAATTATGCAACCCAATGGTGGCCAAAACAATTTTTTCCGTATTTTGGGGCAGCATATTGATAGGGTTGCGAAGAACTCTCCACCTATTCACCAATATTCCAAACGCATTTTCGATGAAACGCCATGCTCGCGAAAGTCTATAATTAAAAATTTCTTTCGAATCATCACTATTTCGGGACGAATATGGTTGCATAAAATTTCTTTGGAGAGGAATGCTGAAATATAATTTTTTATCCGGTGCTCAGCCCTTAAACACAAAAGAAAAGAATAAGTACTAGTTTTTTTAGTACTAGTACTAGTTAAAGTTTGTTATAAAAAAATGAAAGCAGATTGGCGTGTATTATAAAGAAAAGAAGGCCGATAAAAATAAAATAAACATGAAAAAGTATAGCGTTCTTTTTTTTCACTTAAAAAAGCTAACAGGTTATGGGCCCAGAGTGATTAAAAACGCCCAATAAAATAAAATTAATAATTGAAAAGTAAATGAATGAAAATAAAAATAAAATAAAAATAAAAAAGTAAAAAGAAAATTATCGAAACGAAAAATAAAAAATCTTTTTTATTTGAAAAAAAAAAAAAATGGTGTCGTACAAGGAAGAACAGCAATACGTGGAAAAATTGAGTGATGCTGAAAGTTTTGTAGTATGGAAATTTGGAGTGCAGATTTTGTTCAAATCGGTAGGAGTTTTTGAAGTGGTAAATGGTGAACTAAAAATGGAAAAGGACAATAAAAGTGAATGGTTGAAACAGGACGCAAAAGCACAAAAAATATTAATAACGACAGTAGATAAAAAGGCGTAGATGCACGTAATAAATTGTACAGAGATGTACGATAAATTGTGCTCTATATTTAAGAGCGATAGTGAACAAAAGAAATGGACGTTGATGCAACAATTTGTTAGTTATTCTTATGACAAATCAGGATACGGCTACACATATAAGTTAACTGGAAAATATAGCTCATCAATTAAAAGTAAGTAAATCAATAGATGAAAAATGTTTATATCAAAAATTTTATCCACGTTTCCTGAGCAATATAAACACTTTATTAGTGCGTGGGAATCAACCTCGCCAAATGAAAAAACATTAATTAATCTAACCAGTCGACTCCTTGCGGAGGAACATCGGAATAAGAACAACGAAGAAAATCCAGTGGCGTTTAATATACAGAATTTTGCAAAAGTAAAAACGAAGACTATACGGTGTTATAAATGTAATAGGTTGGGACATATCTCTCGATTTTGTAAAGATGTAACAAATCAAAGTTCGTTACCAAAAGTATATTTGATCGCGCGCTGTACTTCAATGGTTAATGGGTAATACCAGTTGACAGTATTATGGCAAGTTGCTCAAATTATAATATAGTTGCTTGTTGGGTTTATTTTTTTTGTTGAGTTGGTATGGTTAGTAAGAAAAAAAAAGTTATAAAAACGAGGAAAAAGGGGTGCGTAGAGGAGAATGGTTTGAGAATAGATCGAGACATGATCATAAAAAAAAAAAAAAACGGAAAAAAAAATATTCATCGAAAGATAGTGGATAAAGAGATTATAAGTGTTGAGAGTTATAAGGAATTATTGTTAGTGTGCTAGAAAAAAAAAAAAAATAAAAGAAAGATAAAAAAATCACAAACTGTATACCATTTATTGGGGTTTTCCGGTTGTTGGCGTACAAGGCACAATAATAATTGTAGTTGCCGTCTTTTTTCGTTTTAACTGGTGATAATGAACGACATATATGTATATATGTATAATAGTTATATGTAATTCCAAATTATGGATAAATAACATAAATTAAAAGAAAAATAACAAAAAAAAAAAAACCAAAGAAAGAAAAATTCCTGCATGTAAGTTGCGTTGCTGTTTTCCGGCGCTACACATAGAGGTTGTTATACACCGTAACGACCGTTACGTAGAACTATTCCGGTGCACAAAATAAAAAGAAAAAGAAAAACCAAGGCGGGTTGCATGCCACGGGTTGGTATAAATAAATCATTGATTATTTCGTTGCGTCACGTACCCGACGCGTAAGGCCAGCTTCGATTCCGTGAGAGATTGCTGCTACGGATGACACTCCGAAACATTTACAATTGGAAATAATAATAGGGACAGGAAAGGCTAACCCTAACAGGAGATCGTTTATATTGGACACCATCAGTTCCCGCATCATTTGGTGAAGTAACCCATTCTGTGTTGTTTATATTATATATATTTTTAAAATTTTTCATATTAGCTATATTTTTTTGATTTGTGTTAATTTATATATATAATTACATTTGTAAATATTTAGTGCGGTTACTCTCCCTTTTCTTAATTAATTTAGTTTGTTTTTCGTTAGTAGTCGCAGTGATAGGTTACCATATTTATTATTGTTGTGAATGAATATTTTTTTTTTCTCCTCCAGTTTTTTTTTTGAGATATTCGGGTTAAACATTAGATTAATAATATTAATTTTTTTATGATAGTACATACTAGAAATTCCTCCTTTTTATTCATATAAAATGACGGTGTAAATGAAGTAAATTAGATGGGGTGATTGTGTTCGCGGACGTGATTATATCTTAACAAACTTTATATGTGAACGCACACGTAGTAAATCATTGTAAAGTGGCGGCTGATGTCCGGTGTAAATTTAGAACCTCCCAGACCACTGACGGCTATCCTGGCATTCGGACGTGTGCCATCGTATATCGGTACAACCGCAAGCCACAAGTTACAAAGAGAGAAGTAATAAAAATCTAGATGTTCGTTGTTTTAAATGTAGAAATCTCGGACATAAAAATCAGCGAGTAATGAAAATAAAGTGTATTTTATGACAAACAGTGACATAATGTATCAAGTTAACTGGGTGATAGACTCAGGGTCCTCGTCACATATGGTAAACGATAAAACAATTCTTGCTAAATATAAAGAAGTAAATGTGAACGTAAGAGTAGCAAAGAAAGATCAATCAATGGTTGCAAAAGGAGTGGGTTTAGTGAAAACTAGAGACTATATGCTAAAGGATTTACTGTATGTTCCGGATTTAAGCAGAAATTTGTTATCAGTAAATGCAATGTGTAAAAATGATGGTGACGTAATATTTATGGAGGATAGCGAAAGAATAGTAAAGGATAATCACACAATAGCAACAGGGAAACGAAACAAGAATGGATTATTTGAATTAAATGTACGGGTAGAGTCATCAGAAGAAGCATTAGTAGCAGATCAACAGAAACTGATTGATCAATGGCATCATAAATTAGGTCCTTTGAGCATTAATAACATACAAAAATTAATGAAAATTACTTAAGGAATGAATATAAAAGAAAGTGATCTAAAACAAGCTCGTGAGGTTTGTAAAACTTGTGTAAAGGCAAAACGAGACATCCATTCAGAGAAGAAAGAAACAGAGCAGTGCGTCCATTGGAGATAATACATTCGGATGTTTGTGGACCAATAGAACCACATACTTGGGATGGAAAAATTACATAGTTACTGTCATTGATGACTACACACATTTCGTGATGGTATACTTAATAAGTAATAAATGGGCGGTGCCTTATAAAATAAAAGAATATATTCGAGAAGTAGAGGCAAAATGGTGTACTCAGGTACCCATAATATGATGTGACAATGGTGGCGAATATAAAAGTAGCAGTTTTATAGCCTGGTGTAAAGCGAATGGTAAAGTTTTGGATTATAATATCCCATACTCTCCTCAATTAAATGGAAAAGCTGAGAGGTTAAATCGAACCTTGATGGAAAAAGCAAGAGCCTTAGTTTTAAATTCATCAATGGACAAAGAAATGTGGGGAGAAGCAGTAAGAGTTGCTGCTTATTTAGAAAATAGAAGTCCGTCATCCAATCTAGAAGTGACGCCATCGGAAAAATGGACCGGGAAAACACCAGATCTTTCGCGGCTGCAGATTTTTAATGTAGCGCATATGCCAAACAACTCGGACACTTAAAAAAGTTAGATGACAGGAGTCAAAAATACAATTTTGTAGGATACGGTACAAATGGATATAGACTCTGGTATAGGAAATATAAAAAAATAATAGTGTCAAGGGACGTTATATTTTAAACTGAAAAAATAAATAATATGTCGCAGAAAGAAAGAGAAAATAATGTGAGGGAGTACAACGATCTCATAGATGAAATTAACGAAGATTGTGAACGGGAATCCGATCAAGAACAAGAGGCAACAGAAAGTGAAGAAGAAGAGCGATATTTGGTTCCAAAAACGACAGATAAGATTGCCAAAAAAATTTAATGATTATGTAATGCTTACATATGAAGAAGCAGTAACTGGGCCAGAAAAGCGAAAGTGGAAGGCAGCAATAGAAGAAGAAAAGCAATCATTGGAAACGAACAATGTATAAGACTGTGTGAGTATTGAAGAAACTGGAAATAAAAAAAATTTTGACTAGTAAGTGGATATTCAAAATAAAAGAGGATGGAAGATACAAGGCAAGGCTTGTTGTACGAGGCTGTCAACAAAAATTTGGATTCGATTTTGAGGAAACATACAGTCCTGTAGTGAATAGTAATTCTTTAAGATCTATTTTTGCGATAGCAGCAAACCGAGGAGATATAAATATGAAGTTCGACGTAAAGACAGCATTTTTGCATGGAGAGTTATCGGGCGAGGTATATATGCAACTTCCCGAAGGATATGGAGGAAAAGCAACTTCCCGAAGGATATGGAGGATACGGAGGAAAAATTAAAGGAGGGTGTTGAAATATAATTTTTATCCGGTGCTTAGCCCTTAAAAACAAAAGAAAAGAAAAAGTACTAGTTTTTTTAGTACTAGTACTAGTTAAAATTTGTTATAAAAAAATGAAAGCAGATTGGCGTGTATTATAAAGAAGAGAAGGCGTCGTATAAAAATAAAACAAACATAAAAAAGTATAGCGTACTATTCTTTTTCATTTAAAAAAGCTAACACTGAAACGCAGCATCTCCAACAAAATAGTGCGGGAACGTTTTGGAATTGTGTGCCCGATGATCGGGCGGGATAGGGAGCAGCTTTTGAATGATATTTAATATGCTACTTACCAAAGTGTTAAGGCAAGACGACATTCTGCTTCGATTGGTCGTCGCAATGAGTGCTTAAGGTCGTATTTTAATAAATTTAGCAACATGTCATAAAGTTGCCTCGACATCCTTGTGTTGGTAAAAAATTGCTCTGCATCTAAATGTTTCATTTGTTGAAACGAATTTGCATAATAGCCACTTATATTGCGGTCCAAATTAGGTGGTTTCACTCACCATCTTCTCCGCTTTGACTTTTTAAATACTTTTTGTATATTATATACAAAATCCAATAACAAGTATAAATTCGTCAACTCACCCAGTGCTTGAATTGTGTCTTCATCTATGCATGTAATATCTATTTTTGATAACCGGAGAAGATGTATTGTGTTTTAGGAAATCGAACGGACATACGGTATTCTGTATGAACCTTTAATCATTTTTTCAAATTTGTTTTCTACTTACTAACATTTGTCTCCCTACACGAAGGATTTTGAATCGATTTACGTAGTCGTAATTTTTCGATTAGTGGGGGGAAAAAATTATGTTTTTTAATTTAAAAAAAGAAACGATATTTAAAAAATGATTAAAGTAATATGGAAAATTTTAAAGCAAATTGTATTCCGATTATGAAATTTTCACCGATTTCAAGATTACGACACCATTGGGTACTTTTCTGGAGGTCGAACTAGGCCAATTGGTGTAATTAATTTGCAACAAATTTCAGAACCACTCTCAGTACAATACAACAAATATCATTAGAAATATGAAAAATATAGTGTAGCTTTGTCAAATACCAGCCTACACCCGAATTACAGCATAACGGCACCTGTAAAAATTTTTCTAATTGTGCAACAAATTTGTAAAAAAGTCTAGTACCATTTTTAGTGGATTGTGCAACCCGAACATGCAACCCAAATATACAGTTCACCAAATACGCTCGACTGAGATAAAATCCAATTAGAAAAATACAAAATTTAACAGTGTAATTTTGTAATATCATGGGACTTTATCATTTTTCTAAACTGGTGGGGCTCAACTACCATAACGAAGAGAGATTTACTTGATTTTGTGCCTACCGGTACTAATATAAATCGGTAAAGCACAGAGACGAACTCTTAATACACATATAATACAATTTGTATACATTACATACACTCACGCACATAAATACAAATAAATCATCATTTTGTTTGAAATTATTATCATTTTCTATTCTTTTATCTCGCTTATCTGTAACAACAAAATCGACGACTGCGGAAAATCCTTGCACACACACACACACACACACACACGAAAAAAAGCTTTAAGCTTCATAAAAAATGGAAATGTATTTTCGGGTTTATCTTACAAATAAACCGTATATATATAAATAGACATAAGATACATACATATCTTACAATTCGGTGCTTTTGTATTTCTCCTTAGATTTTTCATCTTCTCTTATATTCTTCTAATTGATTATTTATTTATTTCATTTTTGTCGTTATTGTTGTTGTAATTCTGTTGTACATATATATATATATATATATATATATATATATATATATATATATATATATATATATATATATATATATATATATATATATATATATATACACATCCACACAGTAGTATTAGATGTATATCTATACTGAGTATGTACGATGTGAGTATACAAATTTCTTACTTTTAGTCCTTACGAGTGAGAGCAAGTACTGCCGCATTGCTATATATGCAGAGCTTTTAATGTTTATTTATCATCATATTCGCATAAGCCAAACGGCAAAGTGGATTAAAGTTATGGTGTTTGGATCGGGAGGTACCGGGTTCGAATCCCGATAGAGCCAGGATGCAAATATGAATTGCCATCAACAGATTACGATCTGTGATGAAATGGAACATAACTATAATCCCCTGTCAGAATGCAAAAATCATGAACCCAACCAACTTCCATGCCAGTATAGGCTGGTATGGAGCGGTGTAAAATAAGATTTATAAATCATTATTATAGCAATTAAGGTGCTTCAATTATACAAATCTCATGATGTAAATATATTCTTTCATATAAAAATTCAATACATCAAAGTATTACATTTCAGATTAAAGCTTTTACCATAATAACCCCCAAAAAAAAAAAGTTTTAATAATTAAATTGCTTTTTTTTTGTTGGTTCGTGTTGCTACAATTTTTCTTGTCTGCCACTTTAGTTTATCTCAATAGAAACATAAAGTTACTATTGATTCTGAAATTAACTTTTGTTTTGTTGTTGGCTGTATGTGTGTTATGTCTATGTGGTATTTCAATTCAATGGAAAATCAATTAAACTAATTGAATGCATTATTTGTCCATCCTATATGTATTGTATGTTGGTATAGAGTAGGTCTATGTGGGATGTACACAGTACACTTTGCAACCAACAAAACCAATTACAACAAACTGGATGAATAAGAAAGGAAGAACAATTATTTCATGTTCAATTTGTACAAAAAATTGTTGTTTTTGTATTTTCGATGTATTTTCGTGCTTTTTTGTTCCTCCAGTTCGAAACGACACAGTGCACAGAGGAGTTAAGAGCTTTTTTCTTCTATTTGATTTTCGTTTATTTTGTGTACTCTGTGTTGTTGTATTTATTTTATGGAAATCAAAATTATTTATTCATTACGTTTACCTTTTTTCTCTGCGTTGCCTGTTCTCCCATCTCTAGGTAGGGATACCTTCTTAAATTTTCTTATTCAATTACATGTATTTCGTATACATAGATACATATTACATCTGCATGAAACATGGAAAAATATGTTGGGTGGTTTCATCTTTACCTTCTTATTCTTCGGGGTTTCTTATATAAAATATTCTGTCTTCTCTCGATTCAATATTGTGTGTACTCGTGTTGTTTTACGGGTAAAATTTATATTTTTTGGGTTCCAAAACACAAAAAAAAATATTGATGAAGAAAATGCTTTTTTTATTGACATTGATAAATGATTTGTATATACATCCCTACAGAGTTTCATGACGGTTAAAATAATAAAATAAAAGCACAAATGGTATATATGTATGTATATAACGGAAACGATACCCAGCTACATAACAATAGCAAAATATGGTTTCGAATGAGCTTTTAAATATTATTTGTTAAGGATATCGACGAGTAGTAAAAAATATTATTTTTATCTGCCTCAAAAAATAATTTTGTCTCCGGATATACATCTCGTGACTCTACCGATATATACAAGCATTTAATCGAGTATATATAGAGTGGCTGTTTGCGGTACCGAAGATAATTTAAATTTATGGTTTATTGGGTGATCGACTCTTAATGTGGAATTGAAATAGTATATTAAGCGCATTCTAAATTAAAGTGGTTGAGCCACTTATCAAATTGATTCGAAGAAGGCGTAATCTCCATTGAAAGAGTAGCGACTGAAATTAAAATAAATCGTTTGTTTAAATAGTCGTTCACCCAAAAACAGAGGCAGATAACTCTTGATAACTCTTCTGGAAAATTTAATCTTTAAATTATTAGAATCCATAGTTTTCAACAACATTGCAAAAATCAAAAACATTTTACAAAAGCTGCCGTTTGCACAATTATTTATGCCAAATTTCACTAGGTCCACCAAAATTATGCAAGAAACTAGCGTGACAAATTTAATACTGATCATTCAATTCGTCTGAAAAGCATTTTCGCTTAAATTTTAGACCAATTTCGTAGCAAATTTTATTTAGAATATTATTACTTATACAGGTTTAATAAGGTTGATGGAAAGCTTTCCTTAGGAGCTGCCACTTCCGGTTAACAGATTTTATCCACATATCACTAGGATGGCCTTGCGAGTCTTCTCTTAGTTGCTGTAGTTGATTCAGAATCAAACACTCATTTATTATGCGTTTTCAACAAAAAAATTAATAACATAAATTTATTTTAATTTATAATTTGTATCTCACATGAAATGACTGACTATTTTTTTGTTTAACAGAATTAATTAGATATGAATTCACTAGTTCCGTACCCGGCCGTTCTTTCAATTAATAATCATAAAAACCATACAATTCGAATTTAGCAGACATCATTTGTTGGTTTGAATCTTTGATACGGTTTTATAACGCTCCATCTGTTTGTCCGTTACGGAGCTTGGATTATTGCGAGAAGGTATATCCTTATGACTTTTCCCAATGTCCACTGATTACCAAGTGTAATATTGTCATTGAAGACAACTATGTCGCCGACCTTCACCGTAGCTTGTTTTTTCCCATTTCAATCTAGGCTTGCAATGGGGTGATCACCAGCATGGTGAGGTAACCTATTTATGAATTGAATATGAATTGAATATGAATTGAATATGAATTGAATATGAATTGAATATGAATTGAATATGAATTGAATATGAATTGAATATGAATTGAATATGAATTGAATATGAATTGAATATGAATTGAATATGAATTGAATATGAATTGAATATGAATTGAATATGAATTGAATATGAATTGAATATGAATTGAATATGAATTGAATATGAATTGAATATGAATTGAATATGAATTGAATATGAATTGAATATGAATTGAATATGAATTGAATATGAATTGAATATGAATTGAATATGAATTGAATATGAATTGAATATGAATTGAATATGAATTGAATATGAATTGAATATGAATTGAATATGAATTGAATATGAATTGAATATGAATTGAATATGAATTGAATATGAATTGAATATGAATTGAATATGAATTGAATATGAATTGAATATGAATTGAATATGAATTGAATTTGAATTGAATATGAATTGAATATGAATTGAATCTGAATTGAATATGAATTGAATATGAATTGAATATGAATTTAATATGAATTGAATATGAATTTAATATGAATTGAATATGAATTAAATCTGAATCGAATATGAATTGAATATGAATTGAATATGAATTAAATCTGAATCGAATATGAATTGAATATGAATTGAATATAATTGAATATGAATTGAATATGAATTGAATATGAATTGAATATGAATTGAATATGAATTGAATATGAATTGAATATGAATTGAATATGAATTGAATATGAATTGAATATGAATTGAATATGAATTGAATATGAATTGAATATGAATTGAATATGAATTGAATATGAATTGAATATGAATTGAATATGAATTGAATATGAATTGAATATGAATTGAATATGAATTGAATATGAATTGAATATGAATTGAATATGAATTGAATATGAATTGAATATGAATTGAATATGAATTGAATATGAATTGAATATGAATTGAATATGAATTGAATATGAATTGAATATGAATTGAATATGAATTGAATATGAATTGAATATGAATTGAATATGAATTGAATATGAATTGAATATGAATTGAATATGAATTGAATATGAATTGAATATGAATTGAATATGAATTGAATATGAATTAAATATGAATTGAATATGAATTCAATATGAATTGAATATGAATTGATTATGAATTGAATATGAATTGAATATGAATTGCATTTTAATTGAATATGAATCGAATATGAATTGAATATGTATTGAATATGAATTGAATATGAATTGAATATGAATTGAATATGAATTGAATATGAATTGAATATGAATTGGATATGAATTGAATATGAATTGAATATGAATTGAATATGAATTGAATATGAATTGAATATGAATTGAATATGAATTGAATATGAATTGAATATGAATTGAATATGAATTGAATATGAATTGAATATGAATTGAATATGAATTGAATATGAATTGAATATGAATTGAATATGAATTGAATATGAATTGAATATGAATTGAATATGAATTGAATATGAATTGAATATGAATTGAATATGAATTGAATATGAATTGGATATGAATTGAATATGAATTGAATATGAACAACGGTTGCAATCCAACCGTTATATTCGAGTCAGACACTTGTGAAACATTCTGTAGGTTAACCCAGATTTGAGATATTGGCAATATTTGTATTATTAATCGTTCTGTATTTGAATTGGTTGTGGCTATGCTTCAAAATGTTTAAGTTTGTTCGTTTTTATTTTGAATATACATTATAAGTGACGATTATTCTATATTTCGACAATAAATAAACTGTTATCACAGTGAAATATTTAAATACTGATATAGTGACACATATTGTGCATAATGTTTCAATATTCAACAAAGCCAATAAATACTGATATACGTACGTATACTAAATGACTTTTGAAATATTGAAATAAAATTTTAAAACCTAATAAAATATTAAAATTTTATTTATTGATGTGGAGCATTTACATACCAATAATAAATAATCATATTTGACAGAAAATTGAAGATTTCAAGTTTTCTTATAAATAATAAATTCACAACTTCTATAAAAATAAACAATATTAATTCAAAGTCGAAAAAAGCGTATTATAACGTTTTTGAAAAGCACGGAAAGCATTCTTCATAGGTATACGACGTACGAATATAGGAGCACATATAAAAATCAATACTCTTTGAAATCAAATAACGACATGCAAAAAGTTATGTGTGCCAACGTATAAAAATATGGATTTTGAAATTTCATTTTAGAAACTTAATAATAAATGGAACTTCGTTGAAAAAAAAAAAACTTAATAAATTTTAATAATTATTCGTTTTGGTATACTCGTATATTTCTTAGATTTGATTTAGTGAAAATTTGGATATTCGCGTAATATTACGGTTGTCAAAAGTAAACTGAATTAAATTTTCTTTGAACTACGTTTTGGAATATGAATTCGGGTAAAAATTTCCTGTTCCAAATTTCCAAATAATACTGGTTGAATTGAATTGTTTTGGCAAACTTATTCTGGATTAGAAATGTCAGAGGTTGTTCATAAATTCAATCGAGTTTGTGTTTAAAATATTTCAGTTTTCGATTCCTTAGCAATTAAAGCAAAATAACAAATTTTGAAATTTATAGTCAAACTAAACAGTATCTCTTCAATTTAATATGATGCAGGTTGAGTTTTCGCTTCGTAAATTTTATTGAATGAACATTCTATCATCTAACTTTCCGTTTTATTTATCAAATTTTTAGATTTGTTGTCGTTTTTCGCAAAATTCTATACATCTCAAAGTTATTACAAAAGTGAAAAGCTTCTGTGAAAGCTGTCACATTTGTTATACGATCTTTTAATTTATGAAAAAAGATGTAATATGAAATCTAATTCCGATTGGCCAAACCGTCTGTGCCGGCCGCGAGGCCAAACTTTTACGAAAAAGAAATTTTTTTTCTCAAAAAATTTTAATTCTGATTTATTTTCTGAAAATATGATTTAAGTTAATTTGCTGCAAATAGAATTAGGAGTCCGTTTAGTTTTAGTAGCTCTTCGTAAATGCTAACACTTTTCAAAATATTTGCAAGAAACTAGAAAGCTACTGTAAAAGCTGCTGGGTTATCCAAAAAAAATCATGGGTTTTCAAAATCCCAAAAATCAATATCCCAAAATCTGAATCCCGAGAATCAAAATTGAGGAAGTTAAAATCCGGGGATAAAAATTCCTGATCTAGAGAAAATATCGGATTTAAACCACAATAAATGTTGGTTTTCGATAGTCAGCTTAGGAGGATTTGTGAGGAGTCGATATTTGAGAAAACCATATTTTTTCGTATTAGGATAATTGGAGTATGTTGAATGGAAAATTAATTTTAAAATTATTTTTACAAGAAGTACAGGAATATGGCCACCTGGAACGGAACTCGGCCAATTCTTAACCGATCATGATGGGATTTCGGATATTGGATGTAAATGGGATTCTAAAATGATTTTTGAAAAAAGTAATGTAATCTCGCCCCTGGAGTAATACTTGGTTAAATGTAGGATTCAAAATAGATTTTTAAGAGAAGTTCTGGAGTATGGGCACCCAGGATAGAACTAAATGTGTTTCTTAACCAATTATGATGGGATTGGATAATTTGGGTTGACATAAGATTATAAAATAATTTTTGGATTATGTTTTCGGATACTTCACTCACATAGCTATGTTAGATAAAAAGTAAATCGTTTAATTTTGTGTGTCTGTGTGGGTATGTGTGTTGTGGGCAACACCTACTTCTATTTTACCACGAATGTGCATAAATCAAGAATATTTAGTAAGGTGAGTAATACAAAACTACAAAATTGTATGGTTTAAAGGAGTTCACTTGTCAAAATTCCACACTAGCGATTTCATATTAAAACTTCTTGTTTTTCGTATTGAGTGCGTTAGTCGAATTCCGGCAAAATGATTGTGACTTTTGTTGTACCGTATGTTAATATGTCACAATTTTAAAACATTCATTCACTGGCGCATTTTCTTTAACATCGTGAATTCCACTAAAATTTTGTGAAAATTAAGTGAATTTATTTTGTTGAAAATTATTTTTATTTAGAAAACTTTTGTCCTTATAGATTTTTTCGTAAATGCTTTATTTTTTAATTCTAAATTTCTTAGTTTTTGGAAAAGATTACAGTGTGAAATTTAATCCTGTTCAACCTGTTCACTGTAAAGAGGTGCACTCAAGTACTCTTCCCGATTATATTCTACCAGTGCACTGGCTCCTATATTTTATCGAAATGTGTCCTATATTTTTTTCTCCGTGTACTCTTCTCCAATATGGGTGATTCCAAAAAAAAATAATAATAATAATAAAAACGAATGCCTCGGGGAAACGGAAAACTTGAGTCGTGATTGACTATCGTAAACTAAACGAGAAAACGATAGATGACAACTTTTCAATCCCTCAGATCGCGGTAATATTGTACAGCTTAGGAAAATCGGTCAATTTTTCAACGTTGAATTTAAAATCTGGCTTTCACCATGATTCCAAAGGACAACATATCTAAGATAAACAAGTATTGTCATCCGACAAGGGTCATTTTAAATACCTCAGAATGTCTGCCGGTTTAAAAAACGGCCCCGCCACGTTCTAGCATGCGATATGGTATTGGCAGCTTTCGACTGTTTACATATGCAACATTCTGTTATATATTTATGTACATCAACCATCATTTTTGGCCAATAGTATAATCTCCGAAGACGTTCTAATGTTTTCCGTATGCCACCATGAGTCGCGTTTGGGTCGTCATGCTCCCTTTTTATTAGGTCGATCCTATTTGAAACGGGGATCCACATCTTCCATGAGGGTGTATCTGTAACTGGAATAAACCGTTTGGGGTCGATTTGTATTAACAGCCGGTTATTACGAACGCACATATTTGGATATTCAGATGGGCTACTTTCAACTCGAATTATAAGTTGCTCGTATGTTTCATCATAACTTGTGTCGTGACTTAAAAGATCAGAATTATGTAATGTGACATCGGACTGTATCTCTTCAATGCTATCACAGTAAATTCGTGATAATGTATCTGCTACCACATTATCTTTCCCCTTCTGGTGCACAATCGTAAAATCATAAGCTTGGAGCTTCAAGCTCCATCTAGCAAGTCTACCACTAAGGTCCTTTTGTGACATTAACCACTTAAGGCTGGCATGATCGGTGATAATGGTAAACCTATAGCCTTCAATGTACGGCCGAAATTGTTTAACACTTATAACGGCAGCTAGACATTCCAGCTCCGTTATAGTGTAATTTCGTTGTGCCGAATTTAATTATTGCGAGATAAAGGCTATAGGCTTCTCACTACCATCGATGTCCAATTGAAAGAGAACACCTCCTATTTCGTGAGTGCTGGCATCACATCGAATGAAGAACGGGTCCGTGAATTTAGGATTATGAAGGAGAGGTGCACTACTGAGTAGGTGCTTTAGATTTCCAAACGCTAAATTAGCTTCGTCATTCCACTGAACTTTAACACCTTTACGAAGTAAATTAGTTATGAGGGCAGTAACATCAGCATAGTTTGGTATAAAACGACGATACCAGCCCGCCATCCCTAAAAATCGTCGTGTCTGCTTTACAGTGGTCGGTATTGGAAAATTTCTAATGCCTCAACTTTAGTCGGGTCCGTTCTTAAACCATGTTCTCCAATGAGGTACCCAAGATATTTCGTTTCTCTGAGGAGAAAGTGACTCTTTTCAATATTAAGGGTTAATCCGGCCCTTGACATTAATTCCGCTACCGTATTAAGCAGTTCCAGGTGCTCGTCGAACCCAGCTGAGACAATCAATAAATCGTCTAGATAAATAAAGATATTTTCTCGAAGCTGATGCGGTATTACTCGATCCATCAGTCTGCACATGTTTTGGGGTGCATTACACAACCCAAACGGCATGACGCAGAACTGATAGAGAGGACGGCCTGGAACTGTAAACGCGGTAATCTCCTTAGACTGTTCAGATAACGGAATTTGCCAAAAGGCATCTTTCAGATCAAGACTAGTGATATATGTCGTGTCTTTCATTCTTCCCAAAAGACCATTTATATTTGGAAGCGGATAGGCGTCTTTCTTAGTTACCATGTTAACCTTCCGAGAATCTAAACATGATCGGTTTTTCCCATTGAGTTTCTTAACAAGAACGATTGGAGAGCTCCATGGACTGTTGCTCACTTCAATCACACGCACACCTAAGTCTAGCATCCTATCAAGCTCATGGAAGATTAACTCTTGAATCGCTGGGGACACTGGATAGTGCCGCTGTTTTATTGGTGACGCTTGACCAACATCGATGGTATGCTCTACCAGCTTTGTTTTACCTAAACCCTTTGAAGCGGAGGAAGGAATCAGTTCAATAATATTTTGTAATTTGTCCTTTTGAGTGGCACTGAGAATATGTTGATTTCTGGAGTTTTCTGATTCGCAGGTCATCTCACAAACGACATCGAGTGCTACTATAAAGGCACGCCAAAAATCAATACCAAGATATATTTCGGTTTTCAACGTTGGCACTACACAGAATTATAAATTCTCTGTTTTGCTGAGGTAAGTAACTGGCAAATATTGCAAGCATGGAGCAAATATTGCAAGCATGACAAAACATTTTACGTTCACGCCAATAATTCTGTATTCTTTAAAACGTTTTGATAGAAGGAGACAACTTTTTATGTTTGAGTTTGGTTGGGGGCGGTTTTCGGGAACATCTTCGATAGTTGTGAGGTGGGGTTCTGTGGCTTCTCCGAACGTGCTTCCCCCTGCTTTATCAGGCGTCAACCGTAAATCCGGCTAATCCGCACCTTCTGCAAAATGTATGAGTGATGCTAATAGGGCAGTTAACGAATCGATGGCCTAAGTCGTTGCAGTTCCCACAGACCACAAACATCTTTGGATGTAAAGCTTCCACTTCTTTTATTAGATTGGGTCTGTCAATTTCAACATCAGATCAGATGTAACAGTGTTGACCTGAGGACAACCATAGGCACCCGACGCATTAAAGGTGGACTGAAGAGATCTTATTGGTTTTGATACCTCTTCCACGAACATTACACTGCGTTTACCCCGTGAATCGATCATTCGTCGGGGATCGTATCCTGAGGTCGACCACAATTTTTCGTAATTATCGCATACCTTGCGCAGATCTTCAAGTGACCTAAATCGTTCGTTGCAAGTTGCATTCCGCAATGCCGGGTTCATGTTTTCCAGAACCACATCCAATAATTCATAATCCTTTAGGGGTTTTTGCAATTTAGCATTAATACATTCGATATCTAACACATAGTCATTGAATGATTCTTTGGAATTTTGGGTACGATGTCGAATTTGTCTTCGCATTGTCCTCTCGTTTTCTAGACTGCTAAACCTATTCAATAATGCTGCTCGTAATTCTTTCCAAGAAACGTTTCGCTTTTTGTGAGTTAGTAAATAATAGAATTTTTCAGCTTTTCCCGTAACAAAATTCCTCATCAAATAAACGAGTTCTTGGAGAGGAATTCGGTCTTGGTTAGCATGTTCTTCCAATTTAATAAAATCATATACATTTTCGTCACTTTTTGGATCAGTTTTACCCGAATATGATATTTTCCATTTTGATGGATGCGTTCCTCTTCGATACCACATACTTTTCTGTTGTTTGTCTCGCCTTTTAGACATAGAAAAAGAGTGCCCCGTAAGATCTAAATTGGAATCACTATCGCTAGTCTCCATCGACCTATCACTGGAATGGTTTGGATTACAGTTGTCACTAGATGAACGAGAAGGTTTGAAAGAATGTGAATCAGATTTTCTTTGTCTTCGAGATTCAGTCTAGAGTTGTCTCATGAAGTTTTCAGAAAGTTGGTCAAGTTTTTTCGAAAATTTGTCTTCTAGGCTTTTTTCTAGCTCCTTTAATTGTGCTGATTGGGCAGCTTTACCTAAATCGTCACTGTTTGCATGTAAATTACCTGAAACTTTTGACTTATGAGTATCAACATCCCGGTTAGTAGCTGCCTCGACTTCAGATCGTTTTATGTCTCTATTAACATTTCGAGCAATACGTTTTAGAGCATTTACTAGCGTTAATGACATTGCATGGAGAATTTCGAACGATTGTATAAGACGTTCCGCACGGGCTCTCCAGTGAGCAATACGGATTAACATTTTACGTTTATCGCGTATGGAATAGTCATCTAATTTCTCCAGTATTTCGTCAATCTCTATAATTTTCTGATTTATTTCGTGCAATTCAGTTTCCGGATTTTGAGTTATATGCGATTTTGACGGTTTAAGATTTGGATTATGGAATTCTCCTTTTAGAGTTTCATGAAATTTTTTCTCAGGTCCAACCTGACCATGATCTATACCGCGAACTAGATATTCTACGACTACTTCTTCTGCCGATAGAGATTCGTAAATTAATTTGAAATCCATTATTATTCAAATTGAAAAGAAAAAAATGAATAGAATAAACCAGCAATAAACGAGTAAATAATACACAGCAGATAATAAATAAAGTAGAATATTATAATAAATAATTTGAGTATGATTAATTGTATTAGCCAATATTATGTATACGAGAAAAAAAGAAATATACTAGAAATAGTTTATAATAATTAACAACTCCTAAGTAATGGGGGTAAGTACTTGATTACAGTATGATGTATTTCCGTAACATTGTTGGTTCGATACATCGTTACTAAAATAATTTCCAACTTGCTTTCGACCATACCTTCCATATTATCTTAATAATAAAAAAAAATGAAAATACAAAAATAATATAAACTACGAATTATTGAATATTAGTTAACTTTGCTTTAAACCAGATTAACTTTTATGAATGATAAATCTCTAACGAGTAAGGCAACATAAGTTGACCGAGGAATCCGAATTCATCGAACCATTCATCGATTCAACATTTGTTCTATCTATCATTAATTACCTATCACTATTTTACTTGAAAATAATATTAATAAAAATTACAGGAAAAAAAATTAAGGATTCTAAATTAATTTCGTTGAGCATGTATTCCCAATAAGTCACAAGTAGTCCAATTCATGGATCATCAATTATAGAAAAATTAAAAATACAATCGATCAACAGAATTTAATATTAGATTTGTACTGTACTGATATGCATAAGTTAACTAATCAATAACGAAAGGGAAAAAAAATTATTTTAAGAAAATATGTCGGACAAGTCACGGAATGTGCTTGCTAAAACTCAACAAAAAATTTTGTTATAATTTACAAACGTCACTACTAACACTAACTTGAATTTACGTTTAACGTGTTGAACAATCGGATGCGAGACGAGGAATTCAAAATCATCGAATCATTGAACGTCTTGTTATCCTTATTGATCGTTATTTATAAAAAGAAAACAAAATGTTGAAAACTGAATTTAACTAAGAATAAAGGAAATGAATAAACCGACGCTATTATGAATTTTCATGAGTAATCTCTCCATACTGTACCGCAAGGTATTCATGTCATGAATAGTCAATTGTGGGACAAGTATAAAAACCTTCAATCACAAAAATAAAAAAATAGGTATAATTTATAACGTAACTTAAACCAGTAGTAAAATCAAGTATAGTCAAAGCGGAACACAGAAAGAAAAATTAACGGACAAGTCACTACAACGTGCTTGTAAAAACCTGAAGGGCAAATTAAAAGAAGATTGACAAACCGCGTGTTAACTAAGCGGTTTTAAGGCCTATCTGTTATTGTTAGGTAGTGAAGCTACCAGGATGCCTTATTAGGGCCACCAAAGAAAAATAATCCATTTTACATATGCTAATTAATTATGCTTGAAAATTAAACAATTATAACGCCATTTTGGGTCCCTGTTTCGGCGCCATTTGTAACTGATCTAAAGAAAAAAAATATAATCCAATTATTTATGTAAAATCTGTTAATTAAAAAAAAACCTAAAAAATTCAATATTGTAATGTTAATTTAGTGAGCCGAAGGTAGAAGTTAAAATACTTTATATATATATATATATATATATATATATATATATATATATATATATATATATATATATATTAGGGTGGCCCATACGTTTATATGGGGAAAAAAAGTGTTGAGATATTTAACGGGACACCCCCTAGAAATGTGAGGTTATGCTAAAAACTTAACCAGAAAAAATATTGGGTCGATCGAAGGTCGTTTAGAGGTCGCGACTTGAGCGCGAAGTTCGATAAAAACGGTGTTTTTTTCGATTTTTCACGTTCAAACGAACAGAAAAATTATTTAAAATTTTTTCTTAGACTAAATAAAAATTGCGGTCAATAGAGGAGATAATTACCTTTCCAAAACATCAAAGATGTCGAAATTCGGTTAACAAATAGCGAGATTATTGCCAATTTTCGAAACTATTAAAAACTTAAATAATAAACGATTTTTTTTTAAATCCTGGAAATTATCTTCAAAACTACAAAAAAAATAAATAAATAAATAAAAAGGAGGTATAAAGAATAAACAAAGGAATGTTTTATGATGTCATAAAAAACCGTATGAGTCATGAGAAGTTACCATAGTTGTGATTTATGATGCCATTATCATAAAACCCAACTATGTTAAGTCCTTATGACTCATTTGACTCATTAGTTATTGTATTTAAAATTTAAATCCGCCTACTGCACTAATTATGATCTGATATGGCCAATATATTTCATTGTATCATATACTATATAAACAAAATAAATGCAAATTAATTTCAGTTTAAATCCAAATCTCTCGAGAAAAGGACACAAATTTGTAGAAATTAAATCTAGTCAATTTAACAGTTTTGTTAATATTTTTAAGAAAGTGCTATTACAGTTGATAAAATGACAGCTAATTTACGGTCCACTACAGAAATTTATCTTCTTGGGCATGAGAACTGTCAAATTATTGGTGCTAAGTTACCATCAAAAAGCAAGTGTTGTGTCTTTTTTTTTTACAATCACCGTACTGTAAAATTAACTATTCGTGAAAGTGCAGCTCTGACAATCCAGGAAGTGTCTATTTTTTGGGCAAAAGCACGAATTCCAGTGAAAAAGGAACAACATTATATTGAAAAATTGGAACAATTGCATGATGAGTGGAAAAATCTACTAAAGAATAAAAATAAACCTTTAACAGTTTACCGCGAAAGAGAAATTGCCTTTACTAGTAAACTGGATGATATTTTCGATATCACCCATACTAATGCCTTATCGATGATGACTAGTGAAGACGACAAGCGATTCCTCCTGTCACAGCGTGAGAAAGGGCGCCCCGGATATTTGGCTGGAGTCAGGCAATATGAAATCGAAAAAGAAAAGCGGAAATCGGAACGTCTGATGGCAGAAAAAAATCGTAAACGAAGACATCTTGAAGAAAAACGTAAATCAATTCCAATAGACTCACAAACATTATTTTCATCATCGGAGAGTGACAGCGAAAGGACATCTGATAACGACATGAGCTTCGAAAATATTGATTTGCCCGTGCTAAGCGCAGAAGGAGCCTCTATAGGAAGCAAATGTTTCATTACTCCTAGAATATTGTCAGCTTTGGATAAGTGGAAGATTACAGATCGTGCAGCAATGCATTTAATCAGTGTCGTTGCCGAAAGTCTTGGACATTCTATTGATGACCTCGTTTTGAGTCGAACAACACTGAAGCGTCTTCGTGAAACAAGTAGAGTAGAAATAGCAGAATCGATTAAATCGACTTTCAAGTTTACGACAGGCGTAGTACATTGGGATGGAAAATTACTTCCGGAGTTATTTGGAACCGTGGAGACCGTGGATCGTTTGCCGGTGATTATTTCCCATATAGATGGAGAACAATTATTGGGCGTTCTGTAACGATTCGCTTGCGGTTTGTTTTAAAATTGTTAGAGTACCGTGAATCGTTAACAGATCTGTTGACGATTTTATGATGGAACAGCAGATCGCCGGCTAGGTGGCAGTCGTTTGGGTGGGATCTTTCCACCAATCATCAAGAGCTTGAAAAATATGCTGCTTCTGTTGAATGAACACACACACACAGTAATAATTATTTATATTAATGACCATTTACAAAAAAAAATCACAGAAAGGTTACATTTTAATGTTCAATGTTTTAGCTATCAATGTTATCACAGTTTTCTTATCACAGTTATTGCACAAAACTTATCACAGTCCGCTACACAACCAAGCAACATGACCTTTGATCTAACGGTCATGATTATCTTAACCCACACCTCCATTTTAATAAAACTTCAATAAAAAAAATATTGAAGTCCCCTATGTGGTTGAAGCTCAAATCATCTTAGCTTTTATAAGATTTAGCTACACATTATTATTATCACTTTACACACACAAAAAAACAAATCTTCACGCATAATACTTCAGTGGAAAAGGGAAAAACAATTTTCAACAAAATAAATAAGTTTCGCAAAGCTACACAGCTGAACCAGAGTAGTAAATTAATGAAATTTGGTTATTGTATAATTTAGCATTTAATATAACTATGAAATTAATAATATAGTTTTCTTGTAATATAATGTAAATAAATAAATTGTATATATAAATGTATGATTATATAGTAAATTAAATTAACAAATTAACATAAAAATCACAGTTTTAACAATTTTGATTTAATTCTTTAACTATGAAATGAACCATGGCTCCTAATATGTAATCGTTTTCGTTTGTGTTTTTATATAGTAACATAAATTATTTTAATAGTTTATATGTTTGTTTAAAAAAAAATAAGTAAATAAATAAATTTTAATAAATATATAAATTAATAAATGTACATATATTTAAGTATTGTTCTTAAACCAAGTTATATGCGGTAGATATCGGGTACATAACTACAATTGAAACGCTGGAACTTCAACGTTAGTTAGTGACGTCATGTAACTTTTGTATATCACAAACAACATGGATAGCGGTGTCTTTCATATTCATCATGAACGTTTAACTAATATTTTATCACGTACGAGTAATATGCCGTGATTCCGGAATAATGTTTATAAAGGCTTTCGTTATAAAGACGGCTCTTTGATATAATTATAAACCGCGTATCGTTTTCGTTCCAATCGTGTTTAATAAATATACTATAATAAAAAATTGCGCTTACCAAGCAACCGGGTCTTGCCACAAAATATTTACCGGTACAAACTATATTGTTGGAATAAGCAAAATAATTCTACTTTTAATGACGAGGTTTATAAAAAAAACGGAAACAACAAATAATTTACCTTGGTAAGCGTCTTGTTGGATGGAAATAAATAATTGGTTGATCTCGGTTTGTAGATCGTCGTTCAAAATGGATCTCTATCCGAACACTCACAATTACACAGCACTACACCCTTTTTCTAACTATTTTAAGTTTTTATTTTATTTTTTATTTGAACTTAACTTTTACTTTACGAAAGACAAGAGTTGGTGTTAACTTTTTCTCTTGACCGGTGGCACAATACTAGTGATCAATAAATTTTATTTCCATCCAATTGACATATTTAGGGGTAATGCAAAACAATGTTAAACTTGTTTCTCCCCACTCAGAACAATACAAATAAACTGCGGCTCAGCTGTGTTTTATGGCATTATGGTACAAATAATATATGTACAGTACCGGGCAAAAATATTGAACATTAACAACTGACTTATCATGCGCGGGTATTCAATTTTAAAACAAACTTTTGCATGTAACAGTGCAACGGTTACAATCGTGGGGACGACGCACACCCAAGAGATAGTCTCACAGCCGGGCCTAAAATTAAAATGTTGACTGAATTCTATACAAGTTTTACTCATTTACTACGACTTGATTTGATTGTCTGGGAATTACCGCGCGAATCTGGTTTATTGTTTAGCGTATATCCTTAGTATGATAGATCCCCATTGTTTTACCAGATCTATAGCCGACTTCGTAAGACACATTACCGACTTTGTTCAAAATTATACCAGGAATAAATTTAAAAGCTAATTTTGCAGAAAAGTTCTTTGAAGCATTGCTTTGTACGAAGTTTCTAACAAACACTTGCTGTCCGATATTGAATGGTCTGTGTCGAGCACGTAAATTATAAGTAGAACAATTTCGTTCGTATGCTTTGCGGAGATGACTTAGGACAATTCTCTGTGCTAAAGATAAGCGCTCGGCGCTTTCTGGGACATATGCTTGGTTTTCCCCTAGATAATTTAATTCCCGCAATAACTTGTATGTTGAACCGTGCGATATTTTATGTTGACCGAAAACCAGAAAGTGAGGAGAAAAACTTGTACTGGCGTGTACCACGTTTTGCAAGGCACCTGTAATTTGATCAAGGCTTTCATCCCAGTTTGGATGATCGTCCTTTATGTAGGCCCTAATTGCTGCCAAAACTGAGCGATTAACTCTTTCGACGGCATTTGCTTGTGGAGAGTACTTAGCCGTGAAATCATGCTTGACCCCGTATTTTTCCATTAAATCGGCAAACATAGTTGAGCTAAACTGAGGTCCGTTGTCCGTCAAGATGCTCTCAGGAACTCCAAACAGATGGAACACCTTGTTCTCGAGAATATCCATGACTTTTGCAGCCGAGGCCGATCGAATGGGAAATGTCAGTGGGAACCGACTATACTGGTCCAACAATATAAATATATGGGTAAAACCATTTCTGGTCCTTGGATATGGACCAAGGAAATCCAAATAAAGACGTTGCCACGGGCGAAGCACCTCAAAATTTCCACCCATTAACGTTCTCGTTAAATAGTTCACAGGCTTTATACATTTGCATACTTCACATCTATTAACAAATTCTTTAACTTGCTTAACCATAGCTGGCCAATGGTAATATCTCCTCAATACCTCTATAGTTTTTTGTATACCTTGGTGAGCCGCAGAAGGTGGAATGTGAGCCCTTTCAATCAATATATTTGTTAGTGGTTCTGGGACAACAAGTTTCCATGACGGTATATCAGTGTCGGTAGAAGAATCTGTACGTACAAAAATTTTTCCATTTTGGACTTTAAAATTGCTAACTGCATTAGGATTCTGATTTAATGCTGTAATTCGTGCGACATACTCTTCATCATTAAATGCTTCGGAATTTAAATCGACGTGCATAACCTCGTCGTTTTCATCTATCGTTTCCACATACATTCTCGATAAACTATCCGGAACCACATTTAATGAGCCCTTCCTATATTCAATATCAAAGTCAAACGCTTGCAGTTTCATTGACCACCTTGCCAATCTACCAGATAGATCTCGCTGCTCCATGAGCCATCGTAAACTCGAGTGATCCGTGATCACGGTGAATGGATAACCCTCAATATACGGCCTAAATCGTTTGATGCTCATCACTGCTGCCAGACATTCTAGTTCCGTGATACTGTAGTTTCTCTGCGCTTTATTAAGTTTATGGGACATGAACGCTATAGGGTGTTCATCTCCATTATCGAATCGCTGGAATAACACACTACCAACTCCTGAGGTGGACGCGTCACACTGAACGTAGAATCGTCTCGAAAAGTCTGGATTGACTAAGACTGGTGCAGTTACGAGTACCTTTTTCAACTGCTCAAATGCCTCCTGAGCTTCAGTATTCCAACTTTTGTGTTTTCCTTTCTTCAGTAGGTCAGTAATGGGCGCGGCTAAACTGGAGTAGTTAGGGACGAAGCGTCTATACCACCCTGTCATCCCAAGAAATCTTCTTATTTGTTTTATAGTTTTTGGAACGGGAAAGTCGTCTATGGCCCGAATTTTGTCAGGGTCCACTCTAAGGCATCCCTCACCAATCACATAACCGAGATACTTTGTTTCTCGTAGTACGAACCTACTTTTATCTACATTTATAGTCAGATTTGCTAATTTTAGCAATCTGGCTACTTCAGTCAGTAGTGAAATATGCTCCTCGAAGGTAGCAGACACAATTAATAGGTCGTCTAGATAAACGAAGACTCGATCATGCAGGTGGTGAGGAATGACCTTGTCCATTAACCGACACATCGTTTGGGCTGCATTACACAGCCCAAACGGCATGACGGAAAACTGGTAGAGTGGACGACCCGGTACGGTAAAAGCTGTCTTATCCCTCGATGATGGATCGAGAGGTATTTGCCAAAAGGCGTCTTTTAGGTCGATGGAGCTTATATATCGTGTTTTATCCAATCGACCTAGTAACCCCTCAATCAACGGCAAAGGATAAGCATCTTTTACCGTAACCGAGTTTACCTTCCTTGCATCGAGACATAAACGAACTTTCCCGTTTGCCTTTTTCACGAGGGTTACCGGGGATGACCATGAGCTGGTGCTTTCCTCGATGACTCCCAAACTCAGCATTCGGTCTAGTTCTTTATACATCTCTTCTTGTACTTTTGGTGATACCGGGTAGTATCGTTGTTTCACAGCAGCTGCGTTACCTACATCTATGAAGTGTGACAGAATATGTGTCCTTCCCAAACCAATTTTCTCACATGATGGGAATTCCTCAACAGTTTTGTTTAAAATTTCTTCTTCTTTCTCATTCAAATCATGTTTATTTTCAGAAGATTGCATAGTAGATGGAACATGACAATTATCTAACTCATTCACCATCAACGGAATAAGTCCAAACAGTTCCCAGAAATCTACCCCAAGATACAATGACTGTGTTAGATTTGGAACAATATGCAGCCTCATTGTTTTTGACTTCCCCGCATAAGACACCTTCACGACTACATGCCCCAGAACTCGTTGTCGATCCCCACTAGCGGTTAAAACTGAAGACGTCATGTTATGTAATTTAATGCCGTTTTCCCTAATAAATTCTACGGAGCCAAGACCAAGAACTGAGATGCTCGCTCCACTATCTAGGAGACCTCGGCATGGTATTCCATTAATTAGGACATCTGCGTATGGTCTATTGTTTTCGTTGCTTAACATTTTTGATTCTGAGATGACCTTTTTAATCTCCCTCCTTGTCTTAAAATATTTCAAGGTTCGTTTTAAATCGTTTGTTTCTTTAACTGGTTGAATTTCTTCGGTTGATGTTTGAGTGGCAACGGATATTTTTGCAAATTTCACTCCTGCCTTCGTTGAAGTATTCTGTAAAATTCCGGGTCTGTATTCGTAACTGAATCCGGCATTTCCGGTTTGGGACTTGGTATGTTTTGGGATCTCAGAGCCCCAGAATTCCTGACACCCCTTTGGTAGTTTCCCGATGCTTTATAATTGCGACACGTTTGGCAAAATGCTTTTATGACATTTCTAGTTCCGCAGCCAAAGCAAAATCTCTGATTTATTGGAATGGAGCAGTCTTTAAACAAATGCTCACTGCTTCCACAGTTCCAACATTGGTTTCGGTTAAGTAATGTGTTATTTTGATGTTTTGACGAGTTCACTACAGCACATACGGAGTCGTAGTTTGTTGACAGCTCAGAATAGTCGACTTGTTGAGATAATCCTTCACCATAATCAAGGGATACATCAAGCTCATTAATCTGGCGTTTAGTTTGGTAAGCCAATTCTGGAATCCAGCCTAGCCGATTCCACGTATCCTCAACAGCTATCGATCGATTGACTAAGCTCGAGATATCATTAAACGTCTGCCCAGCAAAATTCGATTGGAGCCCAGGCCTCATATTCCTTACCAACAAGTTAATTGTTTCCGTCTCAGTCATGGGATGCTTCAGAGGAAGTGACATAGCAAGAATTTCATTGTAGAAGTCTACAAAATTTTCCTTTACTTTCTGTTTGCGTCGTTCTAAAGCTAGCCTAATATCCGCATCTGTTCGTCTATCTTGGAAGCGATGTATCATGGCGCCTTTTAATTCATCCCACTTCACGACTCTTTCTCGCTCCATGAACATCCAATACCATTCGCGTGCCTTTCCATTCAACAACACATTAATATTTCTGACTAACACATCAGTGCTAACACCATTTGAACTAGCTAAACTCTCTACTCTGTAGATAAATCGCTCCACCGGAATCTCGCCATATTCACCACTAAACGAAATTGACCATCTATGGATTTCAACGCGCTCGTGTTTTCTCAAATAGGTCTCTGATGACTTATGTTTCTCAAACGGGACATTATGATTCGGAGGAGGCACTGTGAAATCATATTTATGCGATCCTTGTATGCCTGTTGGAGATATAATAGTGGATGAATGTAGAGCCTGATTTGCAAGTGCATTTACCTCATTAGGGAGATTGGTATTTTGCTTACCATCAATTGTCGCAGGTAAATTTAGCTTTGCAATAAGAGCATCAACGATGGAATTTATCTGCTGTTGATTCAAGGAATTGCTATCAGGTACGTTCATCGTGGTTTTACGCAGAGGTTGCTTTATTTCCGTAGTATGATCTACAGATCGGACCCTTGCACCAGACTCGGCAACAATTTCAGGGTCTTCTTGACTTGTCCCATCGAGCTGAGAGTTGGTACCTCCAACATTCTCATCTTCTTCGCAGTCCTCGACGGTTAATATCATTAAATCTTTTAACGATTTCTCAGCATCAGGCATCGAAATTCGTTTGCTCCGTAAGTCATTCAAACAGCCTAATAGTTTAGCACAATTCCCTAGTAAATTTTTAGCGCTATCATATGCCGAACCAGTTTTCGTTAATATGATCCTATCCAGCCGACCTGACACATGCTCTACTTCAGTCGCTAATTCTTCTAATTTCTGAAGCTCCGTTGCTTCACCAGCTTGCATATAAGTTTCCATAGCAGTATGAATTTTTCGTAATTTATCGGCGCAAGTGGTAATTTCTCGCTTTGGATAGCGTGAAGCAAGAAAATGTGGCTCGGACGGTCTCTCGGCTTTATTAGCATTTTCGTTATTAAGTGCTTCCGTAAGCAACGTTATTCTATTTGCTACTGTACCGCTGATATTTCGGATCTGACATTCAATGTCCAGTCCGTCACAGTCAAGTAATTGTACGTCCATATTATCAAAGTTATAAATGACTGAATTATAGGATAATCGGATGGTTGGCTATAATAGTATATGCAAGACGACAAACCTCAAAGTTGATTAAACTAAAAAAAATAGCTTTTAAATTTATACGGCTTTAATATCGAAAAGAAAATTAGGGAAATAAAAGAAATCATAAGCAAGTGTAGAAATCTAGTATAACTTGATTGAATTTTAGTAAAAATAGATAAATAAAACAATCAACACGTATTAATATTAACAACACCTAAACTCGAATAGATTTTAAATAAGTAATAGTTTGGTTTTAATTATTGGTTAATAATTCACTAAGATGATAAAAACTCCAACACACACATATGTAATAAACCCAGTTGTATATTTGACTATGATACATGAAAACAATGAACAAATATTTGTAAATGGTCACTACCAGATAAATTGAGTCTACTCTAAAAAAAAAATAAAAAAAAAGATTAATTTAAAATTGGCCAACAAGGAAAAATAAGTAGTCGAGACCATGAGTTCTCATGATCAAACGCATGCTAGCGGAAAACAAATCCTTCCATTTGAACCAAAAATATAAGCAGGTTAGTGCAATCGTCACTTATATTCACTAACAGTCAAATCGTTCGATGAAAATTAGTGGGTGAACATATTGTACTCCAAAAAAAATGATTTTAAATATTTACCGATAAAGTCATATTGACCACGAAAGTCAAGGTTGTTGACCAACCAAACATTTATACAGTACGTATAAATGGAAATACCGAAATCCGACTTTAAGAAAAGAATAACAGAAATAATTAGAAGTTCCGGTCTATTTAGATGCCTTAGTCCAAACACCGTAAGGTGGAAATGGCATCACAAGAAAACGGAAACTTAATTAGTAATTACAAAGACAAAACAATTATTGATGTGGTGTATGTTCGTAACGTTCTGATAAAAAAACTTGCTTTTAATTTGGGCGCCACTGTAACGATTCGCTTGCGGTTTGTTTTAAAATTGTTAGAGTACCGTGAATCGTTAACAGATCTCTTGACGATTTTATGATGGAACAGCAGATCGCCGGCTAGGTGGCAGTCGTTTGGGTGGGATCTTTCCACCAATCATCAAGAGCTTGAAAAATATGCTGCTTCTGTTGAATGAACACACACACACAGTAATAATTATTTATATTAATGACCATTTACAAAAAAAAATCACAGAAAGGTTACATTTTAATGTTCAATGTTTTAGCTATCAATGTTATCACAGTTTTCTTATCACAGTTATTGCACAAAACTTATCACAGTCCGCTACACAACCAAGCAACATGACCTTTGATCTAACGGTCATGATTATCTTAACCCACACCTCCATTTTAATAAAACTTCAATAAAAAAAATATTTAAGTCCCCTATGTGGTTGAAGCTCAAGTCATCTTAGCTTTTATAAGATTTAGCTACACATTATTATTATCACTTTACACACACAAAAAAACAAATCTTCACGCATAATACTTCAGTGGAAAAGGGAAAAACAATTTTCAACAAAATAAATAAGTTTCGCAAAGCTACACAGCTGAACCAGAGTAGTAAATTAATGAAATTTGGTTATTGTATAATTTAGCATTTAATATAACTATGAAATTAATAATATAGTTTTCTTGTAATATAATGTAAATAAATAAATTGTATATATAAATGTATGATTATATAGTAAATTAAATTAACAAATTAACATAAAAATCACAGTTTTAACAATTTTGATTTAATTCTTTAACTATGAAATGAACCATGGCTCCTAATATGTAATCGTTTTCGTTTGTGTTTTTATATAGTAACATAAATTATTTTAATAGTTTATATGTTTGTTTAAAAAAAAATAAGTAAATAAATAAATTTTAATAAATATATAAATTAATAAATGTACATATATTTAAGTATTGTTCTTAAACCAAGTTATATGCGGTAGATATCGGGTACATAACTACAATTGAAACGCTGGAACTTCAACGTTA
This sequence comes from Nephrotoma appendiculata, assembly GCA_947310385.1. Lineage (NCBI taxonomy): Eukaryota > Metazoa > Arthropoda > Insecta > Diptera > Tipulidae > Nephrotoma > Nephrotoma appendiculata. Next base: position 253,046,051 of record OX371225.1, read on the forward strand.
GTTAGTGACGTCATGTAACTTTTGTATATCACAAACAACATGGATAGCGGTGTCTTTCATATTCATCATGAACGTTTAACTAATATTTTATCACGTACGAGTAATATGCCGTGATTCCGGAATAATGTTTATAAAGGCTTTCGTTATAAAGACGGCTCTTTGATATAATTATAAACCGCGTATCGTTTTCGTTCCAATCGTGTTTAATAAATATACTATAATAAAAAATTGCGCTTACCAAGCAACCGGGTCTTGCCACAAAATATTTACCGGTACAAACTATATTGTTGGAATAAGCAAAATAATTCTACTTTTAATGACGAGGTTTATAAAAAAAACGGAAACAACAAATAATTTACCTTGGTAAGCGTCTTGTTGGATGGAAATAAATAATTGGTTGATCTCGGTTTGTAGATCGTCGTTCAAAATGGATCTCTATCCGAACACTCACAATTACACAGCACTACACCCTTTTTCTAACTATTTTAAGTTTTTATTTTATTTTTTATTTGAACTTAACTTTTACTTTACGAAAGACAAGAGTTGGTGTTAACTTTTTCTCTTGACCGGTGGCACAATACTAGTGATCAATAAATTTTATTTCCATCCAATTGACATATTTAGGGGTAATGCAAAACAATGTTAAACTTGTTTCTCCCCACTCAGAACAATACAAATAAACTGCGGCTCAGCTGTGTTTTATGGCATTATGGTACAAATAATATATGTACAGTACCGGGCAAAAATATTGAACATTAACAACTGACTTATCATGCGCGGGTATTCAATTTTAAAACAAACTTTTGCATGTAACAGTGCAACGGTTACAGTTCCCAAAATATCAAGAGCAACTGGTTTGGAAAATGCGGAGGCTGTTTTCCAAAGCTTAATTGATTGGAGAATAGCTGACAATGTCGTGGCGGCTTGCTTCGATACAACATATTCAAATACTGGAAGACTAAATGGAGCAGCTATTATTTTAGAGCAGAAACAGAAACGAAGTTTATTATATCTTCCTTGTCGACATCACATATGTGAAAATTACATTACGCGCTGCATTTGAATCGAAAATGAGCAATATATCAGGAGTAAATGTTCCATTATTTGTGAGATTCAAGAATGACTGGAATTCCTTGAATAAGAATAATTTTAAAGCAGGCATAGATGATCCCAACGTTCATATACAATTAAATGATGTGAAAGCGGAATTAGCGGGTATTTGTAACAACGAATTGGCAAAAGAACATGCTCGTGATGACTACAAAGAATTATTGGAAATTACTCTAATTTTTTGGGCATGATACCAACTGAAAATGTCCATTTCCGCCTGCCGGGGCCTATGCATCATGCTCGCTGGATGTCCAAAGCCATTTATGTATTGAAAGTATTTATCTTTCGGGAGGAATTTAAGTTAACAGCACAAGAACAGAAGAATTTACGGGACATTTGCATTTTTGTCGTAAGATTTTATGTGAAAATTTGGTTCCATTGCACAAAAGCTGCTAAAGCACCACAGCTGGATTTCAACTATTTACGAGATATTTATTTGTACAAAACACATGACGAAAAGTTGGCGATGGCTGTACTGAATAAAATATGTGGCCAATTGTGGTATTTATCCGACGAAAGCATCGCATTCTGTTTTTTCGACGAAAACGTCTCTAGTGCGGAGAAAAGAAGAATGGTGCAACAGTTGGATATGAAGAGGGATGTAGAGGCCGAGTCAATTAAGCGCGTCGAGTTGAAAATTGATGATTTAAAAACATTTATTACGAAACAACTAGCAGATTTTGTTACACCAAACACTGGCGATCTTTTTAAAAGGTTCAATATTTCTACAGATTTCTTGAACAAAGATCCGGATATGTGGCCTCGGGATGATAATTTCAAGAACGGAATGAAGATTATCAGTCAAATAAAAGTCGTAAATGATATCGCAGAACGTGGTGTTAAATTAATACAAGATTATAATAAGAAATTGACAAGAAATGAAGATGACATGCAATATTTACTACAAGTCGTAAAGGACTACACACAGAAGTTTCCAACATACACCAAAACAGCCTTAATGGGTAGAATATCAACTAAGATTGATTATTTTAATACTAAAAATTAATTTATAATATCATTGTATAGAAGAAACATTATGCATTAATAATAAAAAAAAAATATAGTAATAATTTGACTTGTTTTTATATTTTGGAAATTTGGCAATAATCTCGCTATTTGTTACCCGATTTTCGATATCTTTGATGTTTTGGAAAGGTAATTATCTCCTCTATTGACCGCAATTTTTATTTAGTCTGAGAATTTTTTTTAAATAATTTTTCTGTTCGTTTGAAAGTGAAAAATCGAAAAAAATACCGTTTTTATCGAACTTCGCGCTCAAGTCGCGACCTCTAAACGACCTTCGATCGACCCAATATTTTTTCTGGTTAAGTTTTTAGCATAACCTCACATTTCTAGGGGGTATCCCGTTAGAAATTGGAACTTTCGAAAATTTGGACCAGCCTAATATATATATATATATATATATATATATATATATATATATATATATATATATATATATATATATATATATATATATATATATGTATATATATATATATATATATACATATATAAAGAGAAAAAAAAAGTGTTATATAAAGCCAATCAAAATTTAATATAAACAACTTATATATGTATTTCTAAAAATCTAAATTATAAAGTTAACGATTGTAATAAATATGTTATATAAATGCCATGTATGTGTATTCTTGTGTGTTCCTATGTTCTCCATGAAATGTGATTAAATACTGTAACGCTGTGGTAAAACCGTGATTGCCAATCATAAGAATAAAAATAAAAAAATTCAATATCGGCCGGCAAGTGTCCATTTGTTTATTTAATCGTGAATTAAAAAAAAATACAAAGCCATTCTAAAAGTGTTAATACAACTTCTAGCAAACTAAGAAGTTGCAGTGGTGTTTGTGAGTGTTCAAGTGGTTTTGTTGGTACCTTTTCGTTATTGGGTGTCCATCATGCAGAGCAAACTAAGCAGATTCTCGAATAAATAAAAAAAACAAACATCCAGAAGATGAAGGCGATACATCTTATTTCGTTAATAAATCGAACGAGTGAGATTCCGAGTTAACGGTTGGCTGTGCGGTCAACGGATTATATACATACATATATATATATATATATATATATATATATATATATATATATATATATAAATATATAAATATATATATATATATATATATATATATATATATATATATATATATTGTAACAGTTTGCTGTTACAGATTATTACTTTGGTGTCCTTTGAACTTGGCAAATCTCGAACATCACACAGAATCATGGTCTCACAACAATTCGACTTATACTCTAGTAGCGCAGTGTACGAAATGTAATTACGACAACGCACAACTCCTACAATCAAGTTTGTTGATATAATTTTATAGTAGATGGAGAAACAAGTTTTATAATTTCCCCTCCATGCTAAAGAAAATTTAATAAATTGGATCGGTATGGTCATTATGTGATTAGTCGCAGCAAGTTAACATAGTTGTTCAAAGTGTTTTAAAATATTCAATTAAAGAGTAATAACACAAAAAAATAAATTAATTAAAACATAAAACAAGAAAAAAAAGAACAAATATTTATGTGGACTGGCTTACAAATTACACAGTGTTTGCAGTCAATTGATGATCATACCGGTTGGATTTTTTAAGTTTTCGGAGTCGCTTACCAAGGTATTCCTATTTATTAATTTGATTTTTAATTGTGTGCTTATAAGTTTTCTCTCGTGCTATTAAAATTTTAGAAACGGATTGGAAACAAAAAATTTTATAATCATACGTATATTACAGTACGTGACGTGCAGATCCGTTTTCTTGGTAAGCGTAAATTTATATCTATTATATTAATACGCTTAATTTTTTCAAACTCAACGCAAAAATGACCCCTAAACATGATCCGATCCGTTTAAATTTTTCAGGGTAGGTCGACATAAATATAGCGGTGTGCCTTTGCTAGAAAAATCTTAAAAATTCCACCGGGAAGTACTTGAAACGGGTACCTCAGGTGTTTTCAGCAAAATTTTGTCACGATGCCAGAATGCCATGACAAAATATGTTTATATTGAATCTATGATCATGCGCATTACACCGTGACAATGACAAAATTTATTAAAATTGCCGATGTTTCTGTGATGACACACTGTGATGACAAAATGAGTAGAAAATTTGTAATTGAATCTCAATTAAACAAAACAGAGAACATAAAATGATTTTATATACATTTTGGTATTAATAGTTGTGAGTGTAAAAATACAATTTTGTCATGACACACTCTATCTATTTAATATTTAAAAATTAACCGCGTATATGAATTTACTTTATTTTTGATAAAAGTGCATCAAATTTACATCTTAAAAAATCTTCTTAATTATTTCTTAACCAAAAATTCAATAAAATGTATTCGCGTGACTGATTATTCAGTCACAGGACAGCTTCTATCTATCTTCTATTATATTAATACTCTTAATTTTTTCAAACTAAACCCTAAAATTACCCCTAAACATGATCCGATTCGTTAAATTTTTTCAGGGTTGGTCGACATAAATATTGCGCTGTGCATAGGCTAGAAAAATCGGAAAAATTCCACCGGGAAGTACCCGAAACGAGTACCTCAAGTGGTTTCAGAAAATTTACAAGATTTGACACTATGTGAGTTTGTCATGACTCAGGAGTTTGCTTTATTGAAACCCTGAGTTTGTTATTGGCGATTTTCATCGAATGTAGGTAGCGTTAATTTCTACGTCTACAAGAGAGACGAGATTTGTCAAATTCATTGTTATGACCGTTTTAATCCACCTTGCTTCGTAGCAAACTACGATTTACATTTTGTTCACCAAATGCCAACTACTTTATTGCAAAGCGCGAATATATCAAATTAATTTTTATCGAGTCGAAAATGTATGAGCGATCTATGCCGTGATGCGTCTTTCTGTCCACCTGCCGAATCAACAAATAATTACATTCGAAGCAGGTTATGAGGATGAAACGTTGCTTGCGGCTCAAACTGGCCGAACGAAGCTTGAGACATGGTTTCAGCTCAACTTCAATGATCAAAACGCGCGTCATTTCCTATATACCGACATTCCCCACCATTACGTTTACGTATGCGGTAAATGGCAACTTCGTCAAAGAGGTGGATAGAAGGTTGTTGCACGAATGTATGCAGTAAGCTAGAGAGATGAGGAGCGTTTCTTCCTGCGGCTGCTCTTGCTACATATTCGAGGTTCCACCAGCTTTGAATTTGTATGAACATTCAGCTTGCAGCTACAACTGCACGGGGTCTGGTAAACGATGATGAATGGGTACACTTCTTAACAGAAACAGCAGTCTTGCAAATGCCAAGACAGCTTCGAGAGACTTTCACTTATATTTGTTGCTTTTGTCAACCTTCAAAACCTCTTGATCTCTGGATGAAGTATGCAGATGACATGACTATTGATTACAGCCGACACCATATTGAAAATGTAGCAAAAAATTTGCCTCTCCACGATATCAACATAATTCTTATTTTCTCTCTCTCTCTCTCTCTTTCTGGCACTATATCCCATTAAGGGATTTGGCCACCTCAAATGAGGTTTCATAATCATATTTTCATTTCGGATAATGAGTGATTAATTCATTGATCCTAAACCAGCCGTGAAATTTTTCCTTGTCACCACCGGGAATCGAACCCGGGACCTCCGGTTGCTGGAGCAAGCATGCTGACCACTTTGCCACCGGGGCGGCACATAATTCTTATACAGCACGGAATTTCTTACGCTATGATCGGCTTAATAACTCCATCGAGAAGTCCCGTAGAAGTGCAAGTCTTCGATACAGTTCGAGAAGCCGAAGAAGTTGAATTACGAATTCGACTGCTTAACAAAAAGCAGTTGGATGCATTTCGTAAAACAACTGCTGCAGTGCATCATGAAAATGTCTCCAGCCGAAGTTGAGATTTCAATAATTGGTTTGGGCGCGTAAATGGTCATATGATCCCAAGCGCGCGCTTCCCGTTTGAGATATGAGTATTTGACTTGGCATGTAAGTCACACTGTGTGCATTTGAGCGCATGCTTACCATTTAATATTTACAAATTAACCGCGTATATGAATTTACTTTATTTTTGATAAAAGTGCATCAAATTTACATATTAAAAAATCTTCTTAAGCATTGCTTAACCAAAAATTCAATAAAATGTATTCACCTGACTGATTATTCAGTCACAGGTCCGCTAGTATACTCGTAATTTTAAAATCCATTGATCCCATTAACAAAATAATAATTTGGACCGCTAAACGACCACCAATACCAGAAAAATTCTGTACATATATATAAAATAATATTGGGTCGGAGCGAAAGTAATGGCGATTTGAGACGCCAATAACGTGAAGTTTTGAATGTAATTTTTTCTTGGAACAAATTAAGTTCATGCATTCTAATTTATTTCAATTATTAAACTTATAATTTATTTTCCTATATACATATATTTATATTGATTTGTTTATTTATTGATATTAATTTATTATTTATATATTATACCTATTATAAGATTTATCATATATATATATATATATATATATATATATATATATATATATATATATATATATATATACAATTATTTTTAACCCTCCAAGAACCATGGTTCAAATTTAAGCATGAAAAAGAAATGATAAAATATTTGTAACTATTTATTAAATTATATTTACTGGTTATCTATATTATATTCATATATTTATTTCTTATATTTACATTATATATCCTATTAAAGTGCGCATGCAAGTTAATTTATTCATTTATTAAAATTTATTAAAAATATTAATCATAAATTTTGTGAATTCTTATAACTCCAGTTTGACTTACTGTTGGAAGAAGTTGTGTGTTGGGAAGTTATTGTTCAGTTTCTTTTTGTAAGAGTGGGATGATATTCGGGAATATTGTTTCAAGTGCATAAGCGATTCTAAATAAAACTAAATGTCTAACTAAATAAAAATTTTAAATACGATGAGTTGAGTGTCCACCATACCATGGGAGGATTTAATTTTGAAGAAATCTGTAAGGAGGTGTGGGATACGATAACCAAAACAGGTATGGTTATCCAACCTAGGATAGCGGATCAAAAATGAACCTGAAAGGGTTAATGGTAAATTGTGGAGCACGAATAATTTTATTCATAATATGTAGTGAAATCCTTTATTTAGAAGCAGCATTTTCAAGCTCTTGGTAAATGGTGAAAAGTACCCAACCCGATGACTGCCAACTAGCCGGCAATATGCTGCATCACCATAAGTTTGCTAAGAGTCTGTTAACGGTATTGATTGTGTCATTAAGAAACAAACAAGAAACGTTACAATATATATATATATATATATATATATATATATATATATATATATATATATATATATATATATATATATATATATACTAAATTTGGAGGACACCATCATTCATCAGGTTGCGGTTTGCTGACGTATACAACTACTGGTGGCGGGATCATCCGATTATATTTAAAATTTGGAGAGCACCATCATACATCTAATTGCGATTTTTGGTGACGTATACAAACAAAAATTAACGAAAATTTTTCTTTTTATTATATTTTTGATATCCATATATACTATATTTTATATTTCCTTTTTACATTTTCCGATCATCTTATTTTGTATTCTGTCTTAATTTTCATTTTTTTGTTTCTATTTGCTTATGTTTGCTTAAATTACCGATACATTCATAGATGGTTAATTTATCATTGTATTGCTTATGAATGAATTGGTATGTAGCTACATTATTTGATTTCTACTATTCGTGTTTCTCTTGTTCAAACTAATTTATTTTGTGAATGAATATTTCTTTTTTGTTGTTATCGTTGCAAACGCTGGTACGAACCATTTAAGTGTGTTCATTTATTGCTTGCGCGGTGATCCAGATGCATTTTCTCACCTTGGGTATAAAATGTTAAAATACAAAATGGTGTAGTGAAGTCCGATTGTGATGGGGTAAGGAGTGATTGCGGTACTGATGTATAGAACGATCTTACATATGGTTTTGTGGTAGAGATGAATTAGGCACACAGTGATTTTTTTGTAACATGGCTAATGGCACGTGCGGCCTTTTGGAACCCCCCTCTTTCCTGACTGATTTGCTATCTCAATTAAAGTGTGCCGCCGTGTGCGCTGTTACATGACCAAGCCATACAGTTACAAATGGCGCCGAAACGCATGCAAGATTTTATCGGAAACATTGGTCACGTTTACTTGGATGACATCGTTATTGTCGGACAAAACTTATAAAAACATTCAAAATCTTCATATGGTACTCAAAAGAAAAACCACTATTTAATCTTAAAATTCAATTAGATAAATGTGAATTTCTTAAAAAAGAAACCGAATTCTTTGGCCATTTAATTATGCAAATTGCAAAAAAGTAATTTGCAAATTTTTTTGTCCGCTTATGAGGAACTATATACAGTTATTGGCCAATAGGAGTAACAACCGCATGACGATGAATCAAGTTCAGAATCGGGCTTATTAAAGATTTTGTTTGAATACTAAAAACGCAGTTATTTTATTTGGAACCGAGCCCTTATTTTTCTATGACGTTCATGCCCGTTACAATTCCTACTACGCGGCCTTTTCTGAGAACGTATCTAACGCCCTGTGAGAGAGTCGACTGTATTACACAGTGCTCCAGCGGCTTATGTATTATTAAAAAATCTAGTTGTACGACTTATCCTTAGACATCAAATTGTTTAAAGCAGTAATAAAATATTAAATAATGTTTTTTTATCCAGCTAATCGATTAGACAAGTTACTTCCGCGTTACGACAAATAGAATCAAAATACTTTTTTACTTTAGAAATGTTTTCCGACCTCAGTCACCTGCCAAATCGAGGGCTAGGTCCGATTTTATCACCATCATCTACACATTGCATAGTTCCATTTCATCACAGATCGTAATCTAATGATGAAAAATCCCTTTTGCATCCTGCCCATATCGGGGTTCGAACCCAGTACCTCCCGATCTAAACGCCAAAGTTTTAACCACGATATGCCATTTACATTTACCTGATGGAGTAAACCCCTCCCACCATAGCATGTCCTATACAACACATAAAAATCGATTTACGGTTAACGCATATATCATAATATATGCTACGAATATGTATCATCGACTATACCACACGTTCGTAATTTAAACCAGTTACCGCTATTATTTATCAATAATTTCCAGTTCATTTAATTTATATTTAATTAAATTTATTTTTTGTTTTCCTAGATAACATAAACATTAAACAAAATATCAAAAACAAAATGTTGTTGTTATTTATTTTTGTACATAGTTTCCTCTTTGTGCAAAATATTAATGCTTGGGTCAATAATTTAATGGCCAGTAAGCTGGAAATAAAAAGAATTTACGGCTCGTTTGACGATATGAGAACTAAATAATCGGGTTGTCGGTATTGAAATCCTTGTCATAATATTTTCTGGCGTAGTAAATCTATTATATATCGATTTATTTTTGTTGTATCCTGTTGGCTACATCTATAACATTGCTAATACATATACTGAGAAAATGTATAAATGATGATAGGGTTGTAAATATGTGCATAAAGGATTTCAAATTAGAGTACATACTACACACATAATATTATGTACATTTACTAGACTCAAACATACATATTCCATTTCATATTACGATAGAAGTGGAATTGTGTAACACAAATCTAATATTGAACCACTTTGCATAAACAAAGACCAATATACAACAACACTACCACTAATATATAGTAAAAATTCTGAAATATTTTGATTGATGATGAAAAATTTTGTATCTTTTAGAAAGCTTAAAATATAAAGCTCAGATATATAGGAAAAAGTAAATACGACCGGAATGTTTTGTTTGTTTCATTTTCCACTTTTGCGTTTCTCGGGAAAAATTTAAATTTCCATTAATCAATCACAACATTTTTTTTATGTGTACATCACAAATAATAAAATAATAAACAGTGAATAAAAATAAATATTCAGTTTTTCATAAAATTGTATAAATACAACTCGGATATGTGTCGGGCAGATGATAATTATCGTGCAGCCGTTTAGTCACATCCACTCGAAAAAGCACGTCGTACGATACGTCCAAACTGTTCGAAATCCATTCCGACGGTTTGTTGTATCTGAATGAATATTATTATTTATTTATTTACTTCAAAATAAATTATTGTTGTTGTATTTGAAATTTGTTATTTTAAAAAGAAAATTACAAATATACAAATCAACCAATGGAAAATTCGAAAAAATGATGCTGTTTGATAATTTAATGTCGAAAGTCAAGGAAGGAATATATGAGGTAGTAGAAGTATATGTGTTAAATTAGTAAATGATTCGCCAAATTATCGTCCTGGATAATATCTGATACCCCAAACCTCGTCTTTAGCCTTTTTAAACTCAAAACTTATAGAAATGATATAAACTTAATTTTTTGGATCTACCTAAATACTGATCCAGATTAAAAGTAAAGATATGCTGGGGTGTATTTTCTGCGGCCAGCACTTGACTTTTTTCATCACGTACTATATGTACAAAATTCTAGAATACATCACATTTGATTTCAAAGGCAAAAATACAGCTCACCAGAATATTTGTAAAACCTGTCTGTTAAATCAGGCGCCTATGCTCTGATTTTGTTTACCACTGATTATTTAAATTACCACTGGTGGAGTTTAAATAAATCAGAGTCAGAACTACAGTGGTGAGCAAAATCTTAATTTAGGAAACCAATTTAATTTAACAAAGACTCCGGAAAATTTTGAACACTATACTAAACTCGTTATAAATGACTCGGCTAAACTACCCTTGATCTTGCCGCATATGGGTAAGAAAACAAAACATATACTAAATTCAATGGGCAATATTTTTCGGACAAAATTGTAATTCAAATTCTTTATTATAAGTTAAAAAATTCGTTTACAGTTTAGTTTATGAATAAGTCTGGAGGTTAAGACTATTAATATTTCGTATGCAATCCCTTGCTATCTATTACCGCCTGTTATCTGCGTGGCATGGATTCGATTAAATTCTGAATCAATCTGGTGTCGATGTTTTCCCATTCGAATTCGATTGCTGATTATAAGAAATTTTGTTCGTTACCCTATGATTATCTCTGACTGGTTTGTCTAACGGAATCTATAAATGTCATATCGTGTTTAGATAGGGGCTTTGTGGAATAGTTTCCAATACATGCATGAGGGCAATTATAAAAGTACCAAGACCGTCTGTTTCTACATTTTTTTAAGTGTTATGACAATTAAATCCTCAGTCCTAAAAACCATATATAGTTATCCCTGGAATTTATCCCTGGACCAAAAAAAATATCAGGCAACACTAACATAATTATATCCGTATAACTCATGTGTGAAGTTAGCCTCTCTCGTTTCATAATATTGTTTATTCCACTACACTTGACATGTTAAGTTAGCCTTGAATAAAATTTTATTAAAAAATTCTGAGGGAAATCTGGGGGAAATCTGGGGAAATCCGGGGGAACACCTGGGAAAATCTGAAAGAAATCCATGTGAAATCTGGAGGAATACCGAGGAAATCTGAGGGTAATCTGGGGAAACCTGGGGGAAAAATTTGGTGAAATTCGGACGCGTTTGAAGTTAGACCTAAAATAATCCTAAACCAACAAAAACAAACGAAAATTTGTAAGTATTGGTAAAAAAATAAAACAAGAATGTCATTTAGGCGAAATTTCGAATTTGTAAACTAATATAATTTCAATTTATAATAAACTAGCTGACCCTGCGAACTCCGTTTCGCCACCAGATGGCTTCGTTTTTTGTACCATTTCGTTTGGGGATTAAAAGATGAAGAAAAATAATTTTTTTTGTTTTATATTTGAAAAGGAAAAATTTTATTTCATTTCACAACAGTAATGAATTCATTTCGATTACAAAAATGAAGTGTAATTTAATTGAACTTCTCTAAGTAAAAAATGAAAGTGAATCCAAAGTAAATACTGAATCGAAGCGTTATACGTGTCCGCAAATTATCCGTTTCATTGAAGTGCTCTTTGGTACACCACATTTTTTGTTTTTTGGTCTGACGTTAACACAAACAAAGCGGATGGTTTCCCAACTCGTGAACACGCAACATATAGCTGCCCATGTGAAAAACAATGATTTTCTAAATTTATCCCGCAAACACTAAGCGATTGGCCTTGCGACTTGTTAATTGTCATTGCGAACGCAAGGCGAACCGGAAATTGCAATCGTTTGAAGTCAAACGGAAGATCAGTCGGAATCATTAGTATTCGAGGAATACATACATTTTCACCTGCGTACTTTCCGTTAATAATGGTTGCCTCAATCAAATTCGGATAAGTCTTTTCACCGCAAGTCGAGTACCGTTGCAAAGTCGCGGTGGATTCAAATTACGCAATATGATAATAACTGAACCAACTTTGAGTTGCAAGTTATGTGGTGGAAATCCTGGTAACTCCAGAGAGTTCAAAAACTCCGTTGGATAATTTGCTACATCATCGGGATTTGTTATGGAATCAACGGATTTGTATGTCACCAAATCGCCAGCGATTTTTGATTGAATGGTGAAATTCAGTGCGCGTACATCATTATTCTTTGCGGCGAGAATTGCTCGTTGACTTAAGCAAGCGTAATTCTGATAATTCTCACTAATGTTTGGGAAAACATTTTCAATAAGAGCTAATTGAGAGTCTACAAATCGGCAAAAGTCGTTGGTAAGAGCAATGAATCCAGTTGTCGCATCAACTGGGACTTTTCCATTTCCAACAGTTAACAATTGTTGGGAAAATTGTGCAGCACTTTGATCATTTTGAAGTGGAACTCTCATATTAGTGGTTAGCGATAATGTTTTTACGTTATTCCACAAAGGTGATGCCTTCAGGCAAGCATTCAATTCATCTGCAGGCGTTCCACAGCGAATTACTGGCAACGTCTGCCTGAAATCGGAATTTCTTTGTTGATTGATTCCAAGTGTAATACTTGGGCATTTCAACGTACATCAGCGTCGCTGCGAATGGATCTGCTTCACACATTGCAAAGAAGCTAGTCAATGTTGTCGATGGTGGTCTCTCAGCTCGTTGTGTCGCATTAGCCTCAGTGAAGTAAACTCTTTGTCCATTTTCCAAATGCACTGCTAAATGTACAACTGTGGGATATCTTTCATGAATTTGAAATGACAATAATCGCCACAGTGCTTCATTAGTACTGACGTATCTGCCCATTTGGAAGTTGCTGATTTCGTCATTCGCATTTTCCGACGCAATACCAAACACAGCCCTGTCGCTGCCTTTTGTGACGTACTTGCACAAATATTTGACTGATTTGGCCGAATGACAACTCTCAACGTTCGCATGTGTTTCGAAAATTTGTAATAGCAGCGGGCAATATGGTACATTGAATTCATTTCCGATCTCAATCTCTTGATTTCGAACTTTAACTTTGATAGTTCGACCATTATCTTCTTTTGAACGCCGACGATAAACTGGATATCCATCGTTCCCTGTGACTGTTTCAGCAACTAACGGTCGCGGATATCGTTTTGTGCACTTTCCATCAGCCATGCAAGGCGATAATGGATTTAATGCACCGCACGGTCCATGCACCATCTGTGTCGTCACAATGTCGTGTAGATGGGGATCAGTGACTGGATCAGGAATTTCAGCTGATATGATGTCATCCACTTCATTTGAATGTAATTTGTTCAGCAACCAAATTAGGATATGAGCTTGCGGTAGTCCACGCTTCTACCATTCCACCGAGTACATATAACAACGTGTGTCACCAAAAACTCGATACTTAGTAAGCACATCCATCATAACCTTGAGTTTTTGCTGAAATACTCTGGCGATTATGTCATGGCGATCTAGCGATTTTTGGCCCGGGTCCAACTTACGTTCAATTTCCGTCCACTTCGGATTACATGTGAATTAATGAATAAATCCGGAGTTCCATAATTTCGCACGTACGTCATAGCGTCTTGAGCGTATTCGTGCATGTGTCGTGGGCTTCCGATATAAGATGATGGGAAAATCGTCAGGCGTCCAATATTCTGAACATTACCATCTGAATGAATAGCATCACGCAAGTGTATATAGTCCTCAGATCGTAGCTTTGCCTGAATGAATCGGATGAACGCTAAACGTTCGGTCTCGATTTTGACATACATGTCGACAGCGAATTGCTGGAATAGCCGACGGAACTTCAGAATGACATTCTCCTCATGTGTACGAATCATCATACGATACGCATAGTAATTCATTGCGCTTAGATTTTTGTTCGTTGATACGCCTGAAAATGCAAAATTAAATGGATTGTTAATGGAAACCAATAATAGCAATAATTAGAGTGTGAATATTGTACCTGTAATTGGATCGATCATTTTCAACGTGATGTTGTATCCGTCTTGCCCTTGCCAATAAATGATTGGATATTGTAACGCATCGTACAAACGATGTGCCTCGTTTACACGATGCATGATATTGCTTCTTCGCTGAACGACAATGTCTCGTGATTGTGTGGGTAACTGCAGCAGGGAAACTTTCGAATTTCAAAATGAAACTTGGCATACCGATTAAGCCCAATTTGTGCAAATTAGTGCTCACGGGAAAAAATAGTGCTAGTCCAGGAGCCGAAAAAACGGGAAAAGAAAATTTAAATTTCGCCTGAAAGACGAAAAAAATAAAACCCAATTTTTAGGAAAAACCAGAAATAATTTAACCCTAATTTTAAAACTTTACAAAAGCGGCTCCACCGACGAAATTTGTGCTTGTCATAGAAATATGATTTTGATAAATTTTCATTAATAAATTTAGGAAAAACAAACTAGCACCTAAAAGATACTATATTGAACATACAAAATACAGTAGTATACCGTTCAATATAATTTTTGTTGAACAAAAAATTAAAAAATGAAATAACTTATTATAAAATCATAGAAAAAGCATTTCAGAGAGCATATTCCTGTCACGCATGTTCATTGCCGTCCGAAAAATATAGTGGCTGAATTTGTGCTAATCCAGTATTGGCCCAATTCCGTTGAACAACAAAGACCGTTGAATGAACAATTTTCTGACAAAAATGTTCCACAAACCAATGAAGTTGGAACTTCTGATTACATATTCCTATCAGGTATGTTCATTGCCATCCGTAAAATATAGTGGCTGAATTTGTGCTAATCCAGAATTGGCCCAATTCCGTTGAACAACAAAGACTGTTGAATGAACAATTTTCTGACAAAAAATGTTTTACAAACCAATGAAGTTGGAACTTCTGATTACATATTCCTATCAGGTATGTTCATTGCCATCCGAAAAATATAGTGGCTGAATTTGTGCTAATCCAGAATTGGCCCAATTCCGTTGATCAACAAAGACCGTTGAATGAACGCTTTTCTGACAAAAAATGTTCTACAAACCAATGAAGTTGGCACTTCTGATTGCATATTCCTATCAGGTATATTCATTGCCAACCGAAAAACATAGTGGCTGAATTTGTGCTAATCCAGAATTGGCCCAATTCCGTTGATCAACAAAGACCGTTGAATGAACAATTTTCTGACAAAAAATGTTCTACAAACCAATGAAGTTGGAATTTCTGATTGCATATTCCTATCAGGTATGTTCATTGCCAACCGAAAAATATAGTGGCTGAATTTGTGCTAATCCAGAATTGGCCCAATTCCGTTGATCAACAAAGACCGTTGAATGAACGCTTTTCTGACAAAAAATGTTCTACAAACCAATGAAGTTGGCACTTCTGATTGCATATTCCTATCAGGTATGTTCATTTCCACCCGAAAAATATAGTGGCTGAATTTGTGCTAATCCAGAATTGGCCCAATTCCGTTGAACAACAAAGACCGTTGAATGAACAATTTTCTGACAAAAAATGTTCTACAAACCAATGAAGTTGGAATTTCTGATTGCATATTCCTATCAGGTATGTTCATTGCCAACCGAAAAATATAGTGGCTGAATTTGTGCTAATCCAGAATTAGCCCAATTCCGTTGATCAACAAAGACCGTTGAATGAACTATTTTCTGACAAAAAATGTTCTACAAACCAATGAAGTTGGAACTTCTGATTGCATATTCCTATCAGGTATATTCATTGCCATCCGAAAAATATAGTGGCTGAATTTGTGCTAATCCAGAATTGGCCCAATTCCGTTGATCAACAAAGACCGTTGAATGAACGCTTTTCTGACAAAAAATGTTCTACAAACCAATGAAGTTGGCACTTCTGATTGCATATTCCTATCAGGTATATTCATTGCCAACCGAAAAACATAGTGGCTGAATTTGTGCTAATCCAGAATTGGCCCAATTCCGTTGATCAACAAAGACCGTCGAATGAACAATTTTCTGACAAAAAATGTTCTACAAACCAATGAATTTGGAATTTCTGATTGCATATTCCTATCAGGTATGTTCATTTCCACCCGAAAAATATAGTGGCTGAATTTGTGCTAATCCAGAATTGGCCCAATTCCGTTGAACAACAAAGACCGTTGAATGAACAATTTTCTGACAAAAAATGTTCTACAAACCAATGAAGTTGGAATTTCTGATTGCATATTCCTATCAGGTATGTTCATTGCCAACCGAAAAATATAGTGGCTGAATTTGTGCTAATCCAGAATTAGCCCAATTCCGTTGATCAACAAAGACCGTTGAATGAACTATTTTCTGACAAAAAATGTTTTACAAACCAATGAAGTTGGAACTTCTGACTGCATATTCCTATCAGGTATGTTCATTGCCATCCGAAAAATATAGTGGCTGAATTTGTGCTAATCCAGAATTGGCCCAATTCCGTTGATCAACAAAGACAGTTGAATGAACAATTTTCTGACAAAAAATGTTCTACAAACCAATGAAGTTGGAACTTCTGTTTGCATATTCCTATCAGGTATATTCATTTTCATCCGAAAAACATAGTGACTGAATTTGTGCTAATCCAGAATTGGCCCAATTCCGTTGATCAACAAAGACCGTCGAATGAACAATTTTCTGACAAAAAATGTTCTACAAACCAATGAATTTGGGACTGCTGATTACATATTCCTATCAGGTATGTTCATTTTCATCCGAAAAATATAGTGGCTGAATTTGTGCTAATCCAGAATTGGCCCAATTCCGTTGAACAACAAAGACAGTTGAATGAACAATTTTCTGACAAAAAATGTTCCACAAACCAATGAAGTTGGAACTTCTGATTGCATATTCCTATCACGTATATTCATTGCCATCCGAAAAATATAGTGGCTGAATTTGTGCTAATCCAGAATTGGCCCAATTCCGTTGATCAACAAAGACCGTTGAATGAACAATTTTCTGACAAAAAATGTTTTACAAACCAATGAAGTTGGAACTTCTGACTGCATATTCCTATCAGGTATGTTCATTGCCATCCGAAAAATATAGTGGCTGAATTTGTGCTAATCCAGAATTGGCCCAATTCCGTTGAACAACAAAGACCGTTGAATGAACAATTTTCTGACAAAAAATGTTCTACAAACCAATGAAGTTGGAATTTCTGATTGCATATTCCTATCAGGTATGTTCATTGCCAACCGAAAAATATAGTGGCTGAATTTGTGCTAATCCAGAATTAGCCCAATTCCGTTGATCAACAAAGACCGTTGAATGAACAATTTTCTGACAAAAAATGTTTTACAAACCAATGAAGTTGGAACTTCTGACTGCATATTCCTATCAGGTATGTTCATTGCCATCCGAAAAATATAGTGGCTGAATTTGTGCTAATCCAGAAATGGCCCAATTCTGTTGATCAACAAAGACAGTTGAATGAACAATTTTCTGACAAAAAATGTTCTACAAACCAATGAAGTTGGAACTTCTGTTTGCATATTCCTATCAGGTATATTCATTTTCATCCGAAAAATATAGTGGCTGAATTTGTGCTAATCCAGAATTGGCCCAATTCCGTTGATCAACAAAGACCGTTGAATGAACAATTTTCTGACAAAAAATGTTTTACAAACCAATGAAGTTGGAACTTCTGACTGCATATTCCTATCAGGTATGTTCATTGCCATCCGAAAAATATAGTGGCTGAATTTGTGCTAATCCAGAACTGGGCCAATTCTGTTGAACAACAAAGACCGTTGAATGAACAATTTTCTGACAAAAAATGTTCTACAAACCAATTAAGTTGGAACTTCTGACTGCATATTCCTATCAGGTATGTTCATTGCCATCCGAAAAATATAGTGGCTCAATTTGTGCTAATCCAGAATTGGCCCAATTCCGTTGATCAACAAAGACAGTTGAATGAACAATTTTCTGACAAAAAATGTTCTACAAACCAATGAAGTTGGAACTTCTGACTGCATATTCCTATCAATTCCGTTGAACAACAAAGACCGTTGAATGAACAATTTTCTGACAAAAAATGTTCTACAAACCAATGAAGTTGGAATTTCTGATTGCATATTCCTATCAGGTATGTTCATTGCCAACCGAAAAATATAGTGGCTGAATTTGTGCTAATCCAGGATAGGCCCAATTCCGTTGATCAACAAAGACCGTTGAATGAACAATTTTCTGACAAAAAATGTTTTACAAACCAATGAAGTTGCTTCGTTGAAACTTCTGACTGCATATTCCTATCAGGTATGTTCATTGCCATCCGAAAAATATAGTGGCTGAATTTGTGCTAATCCAGAACTGGGCCAATTCTGTTGAACAACAAAGACCGTTGCCAACAATTAAGTTGGAACTACTGATTGCATATTCCTATCACGTATATTCATTGCCATCCGAAAAATATAGTGGCTGAATTTGTGCTAATCCAGAATTGGCCCAATTCCGTTGATCAACAAAGACCGTTGAATGAACGCTTTTCTGACAAAAAATGTTATACAAACCAATGAAGTTGGAACTTCTGACTGCATATTCCTATCAGGTATGTTCATTGCCAACCGAAAAATATAGTGGCTGAATTTGTGCTAATCCAGAATTGGCCCAATTCCGTTGAACAACAAAGACCGTTGAATGAAAAATTTTCTGACAAAAATGTTTTGCAAACCAATGAAGTTGGAACTTCTGACTGCATATTCCTATCAATTCCGTTGAACAACAAAGACCGTTGAATGAACAATTTTCTGACAAAAAATGTTCTACAAACCAATTATGTTGGAACTTCTGACTGCATATTCCTATCAGGTATGTTCATTGCCATCCGAAAAATATAGTGGCTCAACTTGTGCTAATCCAGAATTGGCCCAATTCCGTTGATCAACAAAGACAGTTGAATGAACAATTTTCTGACAAAAAATGTTCTACAAACCAATGAAGTTGGAACTTCTGACTGCATATTCCTATCAATTCCGTTGAACAACAAAGACCGTTGAATGATCAATTTTCTGACAAAAAATGTTCTACAAACCAATGAAGTTGGAATTTCTGATTGCATATTCCTATCAGGTATGTTCATTGCCAACCGAAAAATATAGTGGCTGAATTTGTGCTAATCCAGAACTGGGCCAATTATGTTGAACAACAAAGACCGTCGAATGAACAATTTTCTGACAAAAAATGTTTTTCAAACCAATGAAGTTGGGACTTCTGATTACATATTCCTATCACGTATATTCATTGCCATCCGAAAAATATAATGGCTGAATTTGTGCTAATCCAGAATTGGCCCAATTCCGTTGATCAACAAAAACCGTCGAATGAACAATTTTCTGACAAAAAATGGTTTACTAACCAATGAAGTTGGAACTTCTGACTGCATATTCCTATCAGGTATATTCATTGCCATCCGAAAAATATATTGGCTGAATTTGTGGTAATCCAGAATTGGCCCAACTCCGTTGATCAACAAAGACCGTCGAATGAACAATTTTCATGTAGAGAGACTGAATGACCATTCAATAATAAACCCACAATTAAATTTCCGTATATTACCGAAAATTGAGTTAGATTTGCCAATCCTTAAAAATGGATTCAAATTTATAAACAATAAAAGCACAACAGTCACAATAAATACGTGTGCGTTTGATGCATTCGCCCAAGTAATTATGGCCAGTCACAAACGATAGCGATTATTTAAAAGAAGGTGTCTCAAATGACTTCATGGAATTTATCGATCAATTAAGGCGAGATGGAACTTCGCGAGAGGTATATAAAAAACGAAACGATTTGCTCGCAAAAATATTTCCCGAGAAATTCAAAAGTGTTACTAATACTGGAGCATACATCGAGATAGATTGCTCGTGTTATATCTCATACCTAGTCGAAAATATTTCAGAGGTTCTATTCAGATAAAACATTACTGCCGAATGGTTGAAAAGGTGAAATATTTGACGTTTGTGCCGATCGTAGCACAAGGGTTATTACCTTTAGAAAACTTTTTATCAGACACAAATTTAAATATAAACATGTGTGAATTTTGTCAACAAGCGCAAAATATTGAAACTAAAGGTTTATTGTTTGTTGACACTCAATCATTAAACATAGAAGAATTTTATTCTATTAAACCTAATAAAATTCAGAACGAGATTGAAGTAAAGAAAGATGTTTTCAGGTTGAAAGGGATTATTCATTTTATTCCAAATTCAACGACAAACGGCATGGGACATTATGTTGGAATAATCAAGCGGTCAAATGGAGAATTTGATGCATATGATGACCTATCAGAAGGAAAGAAAGAAATACAATTAGCAAACCCAGCAATCCTAATTTATAAAAAAGTAGTAGAATATCAAGAATGATTTGAGTGGTGGTTTATGAATTTAAAATATAATTTTGTATTAAAATGTAAAATAATGAATTTGTCTTGAATTATAAAGTATAAAATTGGAATAAAAATGAATGAACATAAAATATTTTTGTTCAAAAATAAAAATGGTTTTTAAAATTAAGACACTACATTTAATGGCTAGCACTTCAAATAGATCCTTCAACGCCATTTAATGTTAAAGAGAATTGTGCCAATTCTGGATTAGAATCGGCTGCAATGAACATTGGTTCATTAGTTTTGTAAATTGGGGAATCATTGTTGTTCAACGGAATTGGGCCAATTCTGGATTAGCACAATTGCAGCCACTATATTTTTCGGATGGCAATGAACATACCTGATAGGAATATGCAATCAGAAATTCCAACTTCATTGGTTTGTAGAACATATTTTTCAGAAAATTGTTCATTCAACGGTCTTTGTTGTTCAACAGAATTGGCCCAGTTCTGGATTAGCACAAATTCAGCCACTATATTTTTCGGATGGCAATGAACATACCTGATAGGAATATGCAGTCAGAAGTTCCAACTTCATTGGTTTGTAAAACATTTTTTGTCTGAAAATTGTTCATTCAACGGTCTTTGTTGATCAACGGAATTGGGCCAATTCTGGATTAGCACATATTCAGCCACTATATTTTTCGGATGGCAATGAATATACGTGATAGGAATATGTAATCAGAAGTTCCAACTTCATTGGTTTGTAGAACATTTTTTGTCAGAAAATTGTTCATTCAACTGTCTTTGTTGTTCAACGGAATTGGGCCAATTCTGGATTAGCTCAAATTCAGCCACTATATTTTTCGGATGGCAATGAACATACCTGATAGAAATATGTAATCAGAAGTCCCAAATTCATTGGTTTGTAGAACATTTTTTGTCAGAAAATTGTTCATTCGACGGTCTTTGTTGATCAACGGAATTGGGCCAATTCTGGATTAGCACAAATTCAGCCACTATGTTTTTCGGATGGCAATGAATATACCTGATAGGAATATGCAATCAGAAGTTCCAACTTCATTGGTTTGTAAAACATTTTTTGTCAGAAAATAGTTCATTCAACAGTCTTTGTTGTTCAACGGAATTGGGCCAATTCTGGATTAGCACAAATTCAGCCACTATATTTTTCGGATGGCAATAAATAAACCTGATAGGAATATGCAATTAGAAGTTCCAACTTCATTGGTTTGTAAAACATTTTTTGTCAGAAAATTGTTCATTCAACAGTCTTTGTTGTTCAACGGAATTGGGCCAATTCTGGATTAGCACAAATTCAGCCACTATATTTTTCGGATGGCAATGAACATACCTGATAGGAATATGCAGTCAGAAGTTCCAACTTAATTGGTTTGTAGAACATTTTTTGTCAGATAATTTTTCATTCAACGGTCTTTGGTGTTCAACGGAATTGGGCCAATTCTGGATTAGCACAAATTCAGCCACTATATTTTTCGGACGGCAATGAACATGCGTGACAGGAATATGCTCTCTGAAATGCTTTTTCTATGATTTTATAATAAGTTATTTCATTTTTTTATTTTTTGTTCAACAAAAATTATATTGAACGGTATACTACTGTATTTTGTATGTTCAATATAGTATCTTTTAGGGGCTAGTTTGTTTTTCCTAAATTTATTAATGAAAATTTATCAAAATCATATTTCTATGACAAGCACAAATTTCGTCGGTGGAGCCGCTTTTGTAAAGTTTTAAAATTAGGGTTAAATTATTTCTGGTTTTTCCTAAAAATTGGGTTTTATTTTTTTCGTCTTTCAGGCGAAATTTAAATTTTCTTTTCCCGTTTTTTCGGCTCCTGGACTAGCACTATTTTTTCCCGTGAGCACTAATTTGCACAACTTGGGCTTAATCGGTATGCCAAGTTTCATTTTGAAATTCAAAAGTTTCCCTGCTGCAGTTACCCACACCTCGTGATTTAGTTGGATCGCCAACAATAATTGCAGCAACATCATCAACGGTGGGTGCATTGAATTTTCGCACATGTTCACTTGTTGGGGTACGATCCGCTCTTATGACAAATTTGGCGTATCCGATGGCATTCGTTCCAATGCTGTTTTGAACATATTAACCACAGCGTTATTAGCGTGAAAAAATGCTTGCAACTGTTCAATAATTCGTCTCTTTAACTGTTGTGTTCCCTGTATATTGCACCGCACATTCAGCTGATCCACCATCGACGAAATGAAATATATTTGCAGAAATTGATGCGGCTCATCTGGTGTTGGCACCATTGAATCATGCAAATGATATATTTGTCCTTGTATCTGTAATTGCAAACAATCATTAGTTAAAGAATACGGTGTGACTTCTGATCGTGTAATGATGTAATGTGTGGTGTATGTGTAGTTGTTATGTGTTGCAATTGATTGTGTTGGTGTGATTGATTAGTGTGAGTGATTGGTTGTGTGTGTTGTATCTTTTACCTTGCAAGTCGGCATGAAGCCGCCTTCTCGAATGATATTAGCTCCAAAGGAAGTCATGCGAAAGCAGTTATTGTATTCAAGGATGCGTTGAAGAAAATGGTTGGAATCGGGATCACTTCCATCGAACAATGGTTGCAGTGGCTGTGGTGGTGTAAGTAACGGATCCAGTTTGACTTTTCCACTTGCGCAGCACAATCCATCCGTTTCTCTTTTGAACTTTAACGCATTGCAATATCGGCATACAGTCGTTATTGGTCCAATATCTAAATTGTCATCATCACTGTAGTTCGCAGTGGGGTCATATTGGAATGCCAAGCGTATGATGCCAATGATCTTCGTGTGCTCACGCGTTGTCTCAATCGGCCATTTTCTCTTACTATATTTTGTCTTTCTTCGCTTAAGTTCTGTGAATACACTTTTTGCTGGCTTGCATGTCTTGTGCGGCTGCCGATGTTCGCACGTCGTACTCTAGGCATTTTGGACTATGGACAGACTATTTATTTAATTTAACCTCAAATGCACGATCCACATAATTTACACAGTTCAACTTACCACCTTAAGAACAAATGCCTGCTGTTGAAATTGAATAAAAATTTGCACAATACGCGTGATTTATTTGATGGTTACCAATTGAACTGTTAGGAAACGAATAACTTTAACCTCAATTTCACAATTTCACAGTGAACACAATACCGGTTTTAAGTTAGCGTTTGAAAGAACGTGCGCATAATAAATGTCACATGAAATTAACTGAGCAGAGTACAATGAGTAGCTGTCAAACAATGTATCACGCACCGGCGCCATCTACTTAAAATGAAACGTACTTACACACCACGTACTGGCGCCATCTGCTCTACCACCATGCAAAACTATATTGGTTTGTAGTACATGCTATGTATCAGAAATGGCGCTGTATGTGAAAAATGATTTTCCCTGTTTTCCGAGACCTTTCCAACGAATGCAAAGCCGTGGAAATCGGTTCGTGCGTTCTGGAGTTATAGCGTCAGGAAGGAAAACCCGACTTATTTTTATATTATAGATAAACAGAAGTACATTATTAAGATGCGATATAAGAATTAAGGATTTTTTTAGGAAATCGAATATCTCGAGACTTGAATGAAAGTCTAAATTAGGGCTATTTCCAATGAAAGCCATTTGAAAAGCTAATAATTTTTTCGCGATCAAATTAATTTTTTGCAATGAGTTACTAACCTGAGAAGTTAGGATTTTCTTAAGAAACTGAATATCTCAAGACCTGATAAGTTTATTAAGAATGTTATTATGTTTTTCAGATAGGTCTTGATTAGGACTATCTATATTCAAAGCCATTTGAAAAGCTAATAATTTTTGCGCGATCAAATTAATTTGTTGCATAAACACATTCTTGATAAACATATCAGGTCTTGAGATATTCAGTTTCTTAAGAAAATCCTAACTTCTTAGGTTAGTAACTCATTGCAAAAAATTAATTTGATCGCGCAAAAATGATTAGCTTTTCAAATGGCTTTTATTGGAAATATCCCTAATTTAGACTTTCATTCAAGTCTCGAGATATTCGATTTCCTAAAAAAATCCTTAATTCTTATATCGCATGCTAATAATGTACTTCTGATTATTTATTATAAATTGAAATTAATTAGTTTTCAAATTTGAAATTTCGCCTAAATGACATTCTTGTTTTACTTTTTACCAATACTTACAAATTTTCGTTTGTTTTTGTTGGTTTAGGATTATTTTAGGTCTAACTTCAAACGCGTATACAAGCGTGTGAAATTTGAGCTAAACCAGTCCTAAAGTTAGTTCTATACTATAGTTAGGTCTAACTTCACATGCATGAAATTCGGAGGAAATCTGAAGGAAATCTGAAGAAATCCGGGGAAAATCCGGGTAAACCTGGGGGAAATCTCAAGAAAATCGGTGAAACCTACATAAATCCTGTGGAAATCTAGGAGATATCCGGGAAAAATCTTGGCAAAATACCAGGAAAATCAGGAGGAAAAGGGGGGTATCCGGTCGAAATCTGGGGGCAATCTGAAGGAAATCCGGGGAAATATGTGGGAATTCCTAGGGAAATCTGGGAAAATCCGATGGAAATCTGGGGAAACCTGTAAGAAATCCACTTTGTTAAAGTTAGCCGAAAGTTGCCAGCCGAAAGATAATGCAGATAGTGTCTTGACTATTTCAGCCGAAATTTAACTCTCTTTATACTCTAACTCCTATCGATTTTTAAATTCCTATAAACTGAAATAATTTCTCCTTCACCCGAATGATATAACCCGATCCTAAATTCGAGTTCATGGCTGATTTTTGCTGTATTCAAGACACTATCTGCATTATCTTTCGGCAGGAAACTTTCGGCTAACTTTAACAGTATAAAAAATACTGTGGAAATCTTGGTGAAATCCGTGTGAAACCCGGAGAAAATCTAGGGGAAATCGGGGAAAAATATTTTGCAAAATTATGATGATTTGGTTATGAGATGGAGTGACTCATACCACACATTTAGCAAAATACGAAAAAGTCGTACCGTAGCAATTTATCGAAAAAATACTCCGAGGAAAATATTTACATGTATGTAATTCATTTTTGATTAAAAATAACGTTTTTTATCGTCTAAAAAGTATACATTCATATGTCGAATTAGGGCTATGTAGTTTTAAAATGGCAAGATATCATTTACACTCACACCCTACCCATATTCGACTCATCTCCTTAAATCGTACCATTGCAACCGCTGTCCGTCTTAAACTCATATAGTTTTGGCTTGGCAAATAAAAATATTTTGCCATTTTAAAAGATCTGGGGCGGAATCATGAAATACGACCGAAAATTTAAACGATTTAAAAATATTTTCAAATTTATTAGATTAAAAGTATTCAAATTTACTATGGTGGATGCAGACTGATGTATAAATGCAACTTTTCTAATATTTGAAGAGCAATTGCTAATCTCCAAGATTTTCAAAATTCAACAAGATTTTCGAAATTCATTTTTCTCGTCCCAGGTTCGTCGCAGTTTCATTTTATGAGATGGCATTGAAGTCTTTTGTATTTCAAAATTGTAAAAATTTCGGAAATATATAATTATTTTGTTGTATACAGGGGCAAGATCATGAAATCCGACCGGAAAAATGAATTGTTAGAAAATATTTCAACGGACAAACACAAGAAAATTCGTAAAATGGTCAAAGTATTTACTTTATTTATTATTTATAAATGTGCCTACAGTAACTACACTCGGCACAACAAAACAATTGGTAAAAAAATACAGTACATAAGCTCGACTACAAAAGATTATATAAAGCTTTCTTAAATGAATCTCTCGACAAGTTAAAATCAAAACCTTCGTAGATCTTATTAAATACCGACGATACCATGGGAATTGGATCAGAAAGATCGTAGTTGGTTACCGCTCGGTCGATGAATAAAGCTCCATCGCGTTGACGCATCCGACGTTCGGGAGCATACAAGCTGACACGTGCTAGTAACTCGATGCAATCGACACGGAAATTAATGATATCACGCACAAACAGAGCGGAAGCTACATCTCGGCGATTATCTAGACGTTGCAGTGTCAAAAGGTTGCATCGATTCCGATAAGGCGAAAGAACATAATCCACAGCACGCATGGATGGTAAACGTCGTAGCGCGAATAAAATAAACTGTTTCTGGATACTCTCAATCATCTCGGAATGACATTGGTAGGAGGGTGACCAAACAGGAGATGCGCATACTCTAAAATAGAGCGAATAAAGCATACGTATAATGATGTCAAAGCTAACGGGTCACTAAAGTCGTTGCAGTTTCGTTTAATGAAACCAAGCATAATGTACGACTTTGAAATAATGGCGTTAACATGTCTGGTAAATGTAGCGTCAGATTCAAAGATTACGCCAAGATCCGAGATGAACTCAACCCGCTCAATGGTTTCGTTGTACAGTTGATATTGATAAAAAAACGGGCGAGCGGAGACGGAGTTTTGCATTGTTTCACGTTTAAAGGGAGTATGTTGTTAATTGACCAACTGCAGAACCAATTTAAGTCATCCTGTAACAATTTGCAGTCTAACACGCGCGAGACCGGGCGAAATTCTTCATGTCATCAGCAAAGAGAAGGCAGGTGGCAATCTTAAATTATTTTACAACATCGTCAATAAACAATGAAAATAACAGTGGTCCGATATGACTACCCTGAAGCACATGGGATGGCGCCCGAAATAATGGGGAGAAAGAATCCATAATCTTAACGGATTGCCAGCGATCAGAGAGGTAAGAACGCAACCAGTAGAAGGGAATGAAATGACAATCGAGACTCTCCAACTTGCTAATAAGAATAGAGTGATCAATCACATCGAAAGCCTTAGCGAAGTCGGTATAAACAACGTGAAGCTGCTGCTTGGAGTTTAGACTATCAAATAAATGACCACAAAAAGTGGACAAGTTAGTCACGGTAGACCTACCGGGATAAAATCCATGCAGAAAATGAGAAATAAGTCTCGGGTCATTTATAACATCCTTGAATGATATGCGGATTCAATCAAATTTATTGCGATCTAAACACCTATCGCAGTCGTGCAAGCTCGCACTTTATAAAGCACTCATAAGACCTGTGCTGAATTTCGTAAGCGAGAGCTAGACCATGACCTCTAACGACTGTAGATTATTATCTACCTTTGAAAGGAAGGTCATCCGTTCAATTTTTGGTCCTATTAAAGTTGCGAACAATGAATATCAGATTCGCATGAACCACGAAATAAAGCAACTTCTCGGAGGATGCGATATTATCGGCTTCATCAAATCAAATCGAGTGAGATGGCTCGGCCACGTTGCAAGGTCCCCCACAACAACGTATGATTTACAAAGTGTTCCATCAACAACTAGCCGGAGTACGTCGTAGAGGAAGACTAAAAAAATATTTCCAAGGCTTAAAAACTGATTCTCCGCCGAAAACATTCTCCGCCGAAATATGCGCACGGGTCTGGAAGGTAACTTTAACTGATACCGTAATCGTTTCGGTAGATGAATTATTTAGAAAATGTATTGCGTACGAGGATACGTGGGCCAGAACTGGTTTTATGCCTGAGCTTATGTGTCAGAGATGAAAATCTGTCCATTGGTTGTATATGCCTGAAACGAGGTGGCAACCAATCACGCAACCGGAATTCACACCACTCTTACAAAAGTCATCTTATGACGCTTCTCAGGACTCTTATCATAACTCAACCAACTTGGCTGTCTTAAATACTAATAGATATGATGACCGATGTCAACAACCCTCAAACCACCGTATTTCCTCTTAACCCACCTCCGGAAAACTGGCGAACGGGGGTTCGAAATTCGAATATCTCCAACCCCCAGAAGAACAACGTTGCGGAAGCTGCTTCAAATACAGACCTCGAGTTGATCAAAAGATCAACAATACAACGCCAGTCTTAAAAACCAACACCTCAACACCAACATTATCATCATTATCGTATAAACAGTATTATCGCAAATTGAGCCGCAATAAGCTATATTGCGAAATCTGCCGAACCTATAAAAAGAATATATCCGCATCCCTTATATCCACCACCGCAGTCAATAGACCGTACATCCAATTAAACATCGCAGATGAAGTTTATAATGGGCTTTTAGATAGTGGGGCTAACATATCAGTATTAGGTATGGGCTGTGAGAAATTTGTAAATCACTCAACAGTAAAGTTCCATCTCTTTCCAGCCACCATTAACACTACTAATGGACATAAAGAATCGATTCTTGGTTATATCAAAATACCTGTACTTTTCGCCGGTCAAACCAATCTTATTACATTTCATTTGGCTCCTAATCTGTCCCAAGAACTCTACCTCGGAATGGATTTCTTCCAAGCGTTCAATATACAAATCACATTTCCTTCTTCGTTAATCTCAACGTCAGTCGCTTGCAACGTTCAATCCGTGAATGTTTCCACAATGGAAAAGTTGTCCGCAAATAGTGGTACCGATGATGACTGCAAACATTTTTTAACAGAAAGCCAACAGCAGATTTTGGGCCTGGGTCCTTTCGTTTTGGGCCTCGGTCGAACACACTTAGTAGCACATACAATTGATGTGGGCAATGCTAAGCCGTGACAGAAGCGTGATAAAGGAGAGTTGCAGTTCGTGGAGCTCACCTGTTACTCTAGTTCGCAAGTCAAATGGAAAAGTTAGGCTGTGTCTTGATGCATGGAAAGCAAACCAGGTCACTGTGAAGGACGCTTATCCCATGCCCCTCATTGGCGGTTTGCTGGGGCGTCTTAACCAGACCAGATTTATTTCGAGTCTGAACCTGAAGGACGCCTTCATCGGTCGCATCACGGGACAAGACGGCTTTTACAGTGCCTGGTCGACCCCTGTATCAATTCACCGCCATGCCATTTGGCTTGTGTAACTCGCCCCGATGTGCAGACTAATGCACCGAGTAATACCCCACGAACTGCAGCATCTAATATTTGTCTACTTAGACGATTTGCTGAACAAGTGATACAAGTGCTGATACAAGTGAAACATTAGACCAACATATTCAACTTCTGGGTTTAGTCACTGATTTTCTTAAAAATGCTCGTCTAACAATAAATATTGACACAAGTAAATTTCTTCTTAAAGAAATCAAATATTTAGGTTATATCGTGGCCGATGGTGTTTTGAAAGTAGATCCAGAAAAAGTGTCTGCTATCACTAACTACAATCCCCCTAAAAACGTTAAGCAAGTGAGGCAGTTTCTTGGTGTCACCGGAAATCGGTTGACGGTGATGACTGTCCGATCGCGGTTTATTCTAAAAAAACTTTACGGAGCTCAGCGCAACTACAGCGTAACCGAGCTGGAGTGCCTTGCACTAAGTACTAAGCGTAATGAAATTCCGCCAGTATGCCGAACCATTTCGTTACAATAGGTGAGGGTGTACTGATGATTGATTGGCTTGGATGATTTTTTTAGGATTTTTCAATTTATAGAATCTGAGATATAGTCATAGAAGCTAGGCACTACTCATTGAATTCTGTAGGCTATATCTCAGCTCCTATGCATAGGAAAATTCCAAAAATGTGCATCAATAAAGTAACGTTTGGTTCCTGAATCCTCTGTACCATATTTCAACTCATACACTTAGAAAAATTCTGCAAAAAATCATGCATGCTTATTTAACATTCACCTAGCAAAGAATGTATGCGCTAGTTGAATCGACCAATAGTTCAACTAACAACCAAAAGTTTCACCTATGTAATATTTTTGCCGCAATTTGGGCCAACGTATAGTTCTTTATTTCTTTGGACTATATCTCAGCTCTAGCACATCTACCAAACGATGTTTGTCACTAGTTGGGCCAATTAATGGTTCCAGAGTTTTGTGGATTAAACCTCAGCTCTTTTGCTTAGATAAATTTTAAAAAAATCATCCAAGTTTACTAATGCCTCTATTACACCAAGAAAAATGTACTGTCTGTAAAATATACTGAAAAACCAAAAAAAAAGAAAACATGATATAAAATTGCATTGGAGTGAAGAAGACAAATGTTTTTTTTTGTTGTTATAGCAAGATTTTATAGCTAAATTTTGACAGATACAAAAACAAAAAACATGACCAAACAAATTTATTTTTTGATGTGGTTTGTTGTGTGTGTTGACAATTTTAAAATTAGTGGGTTATTCTTATCTTTCTTATTTTATTACACAAAAGTTTATTCGTGATTTTAAAAAATGTACTATATACCCGAAACAGTTAATTAAAAGAAATTTTATTTTAATTATGTTTAATTTTTTAATCGATTTAAAATTATTTTCCACTGTTTTTGCTCACTTTGAAAAATAATAAATCAAAAATGACAGAAAAGAGCGTTATACCATAATTAACTATAAAAAATTTGATGGATACATGTGTGAGAAAAATATTTTCCATCGCTACACAATATTTCTTCATATGTATTAAAATGTTGCCATAAAAAGTACTCTCGATACATATTTTTTTAAATTATTATGGCAACATTACAAACACATACACAAATATTTTGTCAGTAAATTTTACTGATTTTGTTTCTTGTTTCATTCTAGTATAAAGAATATCTATATTTTTATCTCGTTTCGTTTTAACTGACAATAAAACTTTTTTTTTGTAATAGAGGCATAAACCTTACTAAAGCTTACTACAAAAAACTTTTATTTTTGAAAATACTTTCCAAAATCTTTGCAATAAACGAAAAAGCTGCTATGGAGTCTCCTACTACCGGTCGGATAGTTTTGACAACTTTTCATAATTAATTAATTAACAAAAGGTTATTTTTTTCATGACTATTCTTTTTCTACATTTTTTAAGTATCATGACAGTTAAATCCTAGGTCCTAAAAACCATACATAGTTATCTTGGGATTCTATCCCTGAAACAAAAAAAAACAAATCAGGCAACACTAGCATAATTATATCCGTATAACTCTTGTGTGAAGTTAGCCTCGCTCGTTTTATAATATTGTTTATTCCACTACACTTGACATGTGAAGTAAGCGTTGAATTTTATTGAAAAAAAAATTCTGTGCGAAATTTAGGGGAAATCCGGGGGAAATCTAAGAACAATCGTGGGGAAATCTGGGAAAATTCGGGGAAATCAGATGGAAATCTGGGGAAATCTAGGGGAAATCCTGAAAAAATCTGAAAGAAATGCGTGTGAAATCCGATGGAAATCTAGAGGAAATCGAGGGAAATCGAGGGAAATCTAGGGGAAACCTGGGGGAAAATTTTGGTGAAATTCGGGGGAAATCTGGGGGAAATATAGACGAAATATGGAGTAAATCCGGGCAGAATTTGGTGGAATCTGAGGAAATCTGGGTAAATCTGGGGGAATCCTGGTAAATTTGTTGGAAATCTGAAGAAAATTGGAGGAAATCCACATAAATTCTGCGGGAATCCTGGAGATATCCGGGGAAAATCTTGGCAAATTATGAGAAAAATCGTCAGGAAAATGGGGGATATCCAGGCGAAACCTGGTGGAAATCTGAAGGAAATCCGAGGGAAATCTGGGAAAATTCGGAGAAATCCGATGGAAATCTGGAGAAACCTGTATGAAATCCTGTAGAAATGTTGGTGAAATCCGTGTGAAATCCAGAGGAAACTGTAGGAAATCCATGGGAAATCTAGGGAAAATCTGGGAAAAATATTTTTCCAAATTATGATGATTTAGTTATAAGATGGACTGACTCATACCTCACATTTAACAAAATACGAAAAAGTCGTACCGTAGCAATTTATCGAAAAAAATACTCCGAGGAAAATGTTTACATGTAATTCATTTTTGATTAAAAATAACGTTTTATAATTTGTAGGGTAAAAAGTTTGTATTCATATGTCGGATTAGGGCTATATAGTTTTGAGATGGCCAGACATCACTTACACTTACACCCTACTCACACTAGACTCTTCTCCTTTAATCGTACCGTTGCAACCGCTGTCCGTCTTAAACCCATATAGCTCTGATTCGGCAAATGAAAACATTTTGCCCGGAGTCCAATTTCGCTAAGTTTCAAGGCTAACTCTCATATGAATAAAGTTTTATATAAAACGGGCCGGAGCTAACTTCTAGAATTAGAGGAATATAATTATGTTAGTGTTGTCGAATTCAATTCGAATCAAGAATAGATCAGTTTAACGCCTTGTTACAGGCTGGCTACTGCCAACCTGCAGATATTCACTAAGCGCATGCAGAGGCCTCCACGGTGATGTTTTGCCGGCTACGTTCTCAGGGAGAAGTGCGAAGGGTCGTGGGGTTTGAGGCATGCATGGCTCCTGGCTTACACCGTGATGATTACAGATAATTTAAAAAAAAAATGAAACGCAAATAATAATAAACCGAATGTTCCGCCGAAATTCGTCGGCCGGAACCTGAGGAACGAACAGCTGATAATTATAAACCGAGAACGGTGCCTTGGTGCGCGCATCCATCCGAATTCAAATGGGGCCAAGCCCTGGTTACGGAATTGGATGCGGGCACCAAGGGACCGCAAACACTAAACCGACACAGAGGGAGTCTCCGCTCCCATCATACCATACCGAAAAAAATTAATAATTCATTTTAAATTTATTTTCCTAATTTAGACAAAATAAAAAAAATCACCACTTCCCACGCGAAACGAAAGAAGAAGGAGAAAGAACGAGAGACAGAGAGATGCAATACGGATCGAGCGTGCACCCGCTGTGCGGCGCTCGATCACAAAAAATTTTGAAAATTATATATAGGTAATATAAAAAATGTATATAAAAAAATAAAAATAAAAAAAATTAAAAATAAAAATAAAAAAAAATGTACCTTAATTATTATTAAACAAAATGTTGCGGCCTTGCGCCGTTATTGTTGCGGGGCCTCTCCCCGATAAAAATTGGGTTGCGGCCTTGGTGCCGTCATGCCACAGGTGATGTGCCACACCCGGACCGTTGCGGTGCCTTTCACCGTTACCAATTTAATAAGAGGTGCTGGTTGTTGCGGGGCCTCTCCCCGATAACAATATAAATCCAAAAAAATGAATAGCCGGTTGGCCACCCGTATTGTTGCGGCCGACCACCGATTAAAATACAATAGCCGGTTGGCTACCGTAATGTTGCGGGGCCTCTCCCCGATACCAATATAAACAAGAAAAGTTTGTGGGGCGTTGCCCGCCTAAACACCGTATATTTGGCCTTGATAGACCGCCTTAAATAATTATGTTTGGCGTTATTTCCGCCTCAGTGTTTCCGCCTTATTATCGCTGCCGCTGTCTTTCACTGATACCAACAAATTAATAAATGGCCTCAACTGGCCATCCGTATGTTGGGCGTGGTACCACCGATAAATCTTTGGCCTCGTTAGGAACTCAGAAAATTAAATCAAACGTAGCGGCACGTCCGCCGTTATAAAAATTTCGGATTGGGATGGTACCACCGATAAATCTTCAAACTTTATACCACAAAAGAATTTTTCCTGTTGCATTCACGAAAATCAATTCACCCACAAAATATATTTAACTAGTGGAATACAATTAACACAGCTGATTTTGGGAATACTTATACCCGAAATTACATTGAATATTTGTCTATGTACGGTATAATATCCACACGCCAATCAAATGGTCATAAAACACGTTTCTCGCGTATCATTTAACAATATTTTTATTCCATATATTTGTATACACAGCAAGTAATTTTCATATTTTTTTTTTTATGTACTTTTTATATAACTTAAAACAATGAATTATCCGCTAACCAAAAAATACAAAACTTGACTTCTCCAAGTTCAAACTAAAAAAAAACTTTTTATTACTCAACTGTAAACAAGACTTTTGTCTCAAAACCCAAAAAAACTAGCCGGTTTTATATAAAATTATCAACGTGGTTTTTTTTTATCAAAATCCACCACTCGAAACCAAAATCACAATTTTTAATCTACCTTTCCCAAAATCACAAACTGAATGCCATAATCAAAAAAATTCGAGCGTCGCACAGCTCGTAAAACGTTTTAGAAGAAAATGCATCTCTCTTCTCTGTCTCTCCTTTATACCAAATTTTTGTTGGTACAAAAGAGAGACATACAAGAAAAAACATTTTTTTCAAAACGTTTTACTTTGCACACACTCGATGCGCATTGTTCTCTCTCTCTCTCCCATTCTCGTTCCGTTGCCAACATAACAGAAGAAAACACACAGGAATCCATCCACCAAGAAGTCACATTCACACAGCGAAAACCCGGACGCAAGAAACCACGTTTAGACAACAAAAAACCCGGACGCAAGAAACCGTGGAGAATAGAAACAAATTTACAAAAATGTCTTGTTAAGACAACACAGTCGTAACAAACGTGGGAACGTCCCACACCCTGAGATGTCTCATAAGCCGGGCCTAAAACAAACAACACGAAAATAAAGATAGAGAGAGAAACGATTAAACACGGATGCCTTTGACATGATAAGTACCTAGGGATTTGCCATTCAAATCTTCGACGGTATACGCCACCTGACCTACTTTACCAGAAATTACCGCGGGTTTGAATTTTCCAGCTAATTTCGCGGAGAATTTGTTCGTTGCATCGCTCAACGCAAAAGATCGTATAAAGACAGATTGTCCAACTCGAAAAGAGCGCTTAGTACTACGCAAGTTGTAATGCTGAGCTCCCTTCTCGTATGCCACACGCATATAATGTATAATACGATCTTTTAACAGATTTACTCGATCTGGCTTAGCCCATGCCTGGACTTCACCGGGATCATGTTCATCGAGTAATCGTCGCAGTGAGTAATCCGAACCATGCATCGACATATGTTGACCGAACACGACATAATGAGGGGAATAATGTATCGAATCGTGTATGGCATTACGTAAAGCAGCCGCAATTTCTTGCAAATTTTTGTCCCACAAATTATGGTCGTGATCGCTCAAACATGAACGAATACTGGCAATTAACGTTCTATTAACACGCTCGGAAGCGTTACT
Source organism: Nephrotoma appendiculata (assembly GCA_947310385.1). Classification (NCBI taxonomy): domain Eukaryota; kingdom Metazoa; phylum Arthropoda; class Insecta; order Diptera; family Tipulidae; genus Nephrotoma; species Nephrotoma appendiculata. The sequence goes on from OX371225.1 coordinate 253,081,815, forward strand.
TTGGGGCGAGTACACCGGCGTACGTACATGGGTTACACCGTATTTAGCTAACAGGTCTTTAAATAGATTCGAGGTGAACTGCTTCCCATTATCGGAGGTAACAATTTCGGGTACGGAGAATAAAAGGAATACCTCATTTTCCAGAAATCGACACAATAATGAGGCAGACGCTTTTCGTAAGGGTTTAACAACTACGAATTTCGAATAATGATCCAGAACGATAACGATACAGGTATTTCCGAGTTTCGAACGTGGATACGGACCCAAAAAATCGACATATAGTTTTTGAAACGGGCGAGTTGACGTAACCTGAGCTCCCATGGCTGGTTGTGTAGAGAAATTAACAGCTTTGTTCATTTTACATTTAGTGCAGCTAGCAACGTACTGTTTAACTTGCTTTGCCATTTGAGGCCAGTAAAATTGACGCTGAAGGCGTTCGAGAGTTTTGCTGCCGCCTAAATGTGTTGAAGTGGGAGGTACGTGAGCCTGTTCAATAAGCGTTGAAGTTAAGGAATTAGGAATAACAAGTTTCCAATTCGAAAGGTCGGTATCCGTATATTTAAAACCGAACGAAGGGGATATCAACAATTTATCATCCTGGATCTTATAGTTGTGCGAACAATCTTTTAAGGAACGAATTTTCGCGATCTGATCGACGTAATCTGGATCTTGGAACGCAACCGAATTTTGATCAACGTGCAGAATGGGGACTGAAGAAGGTATTAACGCATTCACGGAAGGGTCGATGCTTTTGCTCGACAAGACTGGATCTCCAAATTGAACACCAGGATCAGGCGTGCTCTTACTTTCGGAATCATCCTCACAAGGAGCGGATTCATCCGGAAAAGCTCGAGACAACGCATCAGGTACAACGTTAACTGAACCTTTTCGGTATCCAATCTGAAAATCCAGCGCTTGGAGTTTAAGACTCCATCTCGCCAAACGTCAGGAGAGGTCTTTTTGACTCATTAACCAGCGCAAACTGGAATGGTCGGTATAAATGACGAATGGATAACCTTCCACGTAGGGACGGAATTTTCGCACGCTGAGGACGGCAGCGTAGCATTCCAGCTCGGTCACCGAGTAGTTTCGCTGCGCCGCATTGAGCTTATGGGAATAAAACTCAATGGGCCGCTCCACCCCCTCGGCGTCCACCTGAAATAAGACACTACCGACCCCAACGGCACTGGCATCACACTGAATAAAAAAGGGTTTTGTATAATCAGGATGCGTCAAAACTGGGGCAGTTGACAAGGCGGTTTTGAGAGCGTTAAAAGAAGAATCAGCAGCTGCAGACCAACATACTTTAGTGTTTTTACCAGTAAGATCGGTGAGAGAAGAAGCTAAGGAGGCGAAATTTGGAATGAAGCGACGGTACCATCCGCACATTCCCAGAAAACGTCTAATCTGTTTCGTCGTTTTCGGAATAGGGTACTCCAGAATAGCTTTACATTTATCTGGGTTTGTACGGAGGCAGCCATCACCCACAATATAACCTAAATAGTCTACTTCTTTCAACCCAAACTTACTTTTGGTCAAATTAATTGTTAAACCAGCGTCCTTCAGATATCCAGCAACCTGTTGTAGCAAATCGAAATGTTCAACCAGAGTGGAGGATGTGACCAGAAGGTCATCGAGGTACACAAAGACCTTATCGTGTAGCTGGTACGGGATCACGCGGTGCATTAAGCGACAAAGCGTCTGTGGGGCGTTGCATAAGCCAAACGGCATCACCTTGAACTGATACAAGGGCCGTCCAGGAACCGTAAACGCTGTTTTATCGCGGGATGCTGGGTCGAGTGGGATCTGCAAAAAGGCATCCTTCAAATCAATCGCCGAAATGAATCGGGTGTGTCCCAAACGACCCAACAATCCGTTGATTATGGGCAGCGGATACGCATCCTTGACGGTTGCCTTGTTCAGTTCTCTAGCATCCAAGCACAGACGAACTTTCCCATTGGCCTTACGCACCAACGTGACCGGTGAACACCAGGAACTTTGTGACTCCTCGATAACCCCTAAAGACAACATCCTATCTAACTCGGCATACATGAGTTTCTGGATAGCTGGGGACACGGAATAAAAACGTTGTTTGACTGGTTTTGCGGAACCGACATCGATCATATGAGTGATGAGGGATGTGCGGCCCAAACCTAAAATATCGCTGCTCGGGAAATATTCGCGTATAAGATCCAATTTACGACGATCATCAGATGTTAAAATATGAAATTTGGGTGTGTTGGTAGTTTCACCTAATTCGTCCGAATTATTTAACGCGGAGATTTTTGGGGAAATTCCAAAACGATTCCAAAAATCGATACCCAAATAAAGCGGTTGTTCCAAGGAAGGGACAACGTGAAAATTCATAAATTTAGTAACTCCGTTAAATTCGACGTTAGCTCTTATATAACCAAAGACTCGTTGGACTTGGCCACTCGCGGTAGTTATAGTGGAAGGAAAGTTATGGAATTCAACAAATGGATTTGACATAAGTTTCTCCGATCCACTCCCGAGAACACTGACACTCGCCCCGCTGTCGAGAAGACCCTTAAAAGGAATCTTATTTATAAAGACCTGGGCGTAAGGCCGAGTGTCACTACCCTCGGAGAATAGAACGGAGGAAATCACATCATTTCTCATTGCGACGCGACGGTTCCAATATTTTTTGGAACGCTTTAAACGATCTAACTTTGCCAATGATGGAGCATTATAGAAAAATTTAAGAGCGACAGGGAGGGAAAGAGGATTGGATGGGGAAGAAGGATCGGGAAAGGAATCATTACTGGCAGACGAGCTTACTTCTTCGTCGGATTCGAATAGGAGCGGATTTCCGCGTCCGTATTGCTCGCTGCATCCTCCAGAATCGGTTTGAGTGGATTTGTCCGTGGTAACATTAGTCTGGGTTGCGGTTGTGGTTGTGGTGATTCTCGTGGCCCAGTCCTCCAAGAACCACTGTTCTGGTTTTCCGACAATCTTGATTGAACGTTTCTTTCATCAGCACAACGTCGACAACGCGCAGATATCGTCCCCCGTAGCCCACATCGATAACAAAATAATCCGACTGGAGCCAATTGACAATCCATAAATGAATGTCCCATGTCCGAGCAATTAAAGCACACGATATTTTTGCCGTAATTTGCATGTTGTTTGTATACTAATCCAGAACTGTCGGCTGGGACTTGTCCGCCCGGACGTCTCGCCGCTGCCGACGGATACCTGCTCCCCGTTTGAATTGCGGATACTGAGTTATCGGGTAGAACATCAGTTAAGGGATAATTCTCATAAGAGTCATATGCTCCAACATCATCATACGGACTGCCTGATAACTCATTGATCACGCGTCGTGGATGGATTGCAGGATCCACCGGAGCTTTGAGCCGCCGGAAAGACTCCTCCCAAGCAGAACAGCTTTTGATTAGTTCGTTGATGCTGCTGAACTGACGATCTGTAAGGTGGTATTGTAGCGTCGGCTTCATGTTGTTCATGAGAATCTGAATGAACTCTTCGTCGGAATACGGTGTGCGACATTGTAGTGTGAGGGTCCATACATGGTTGTAGAAGTCCAGGAAGCTTTCCGTGGGTTGTTGCTTTCGTGCCTCGACCATTCTGCGGATTTCGTAATTTGTGCGACGATCTTGAAAGCGCTCGATAATTCCGCTTCGTAGTTCTGACCAGGTCGCGTGCGGGTTGTGTTTACGAAATGTCCAGTACCACTGCAACGCGAGGTCTTTTAGAATGGTGTGGAGCTCCAATAATAAAATTTGTTCGGATAATCCCCGGGATGAGGCGATGGTGTCAACTTGGAACAGGAACATATCGATGTCGATTCCCGATGGAGATCCCGTGAAACTTAGTCCACTACCGGACAACAAACGTCGATCGACAAATTTTGGCGATACTGGCGAACTGGTGGACGTCGGAGGAGCGCGATCCTGTACGGTTGAAATCGGGATGTCTTGTGAGAACAGGTTATTTCCAACGATTTGAGTCTGGAGGTTGGTTTGTCTTTGATCCAACTTGACCAGCTGCTGTGATACCAATTCGAATTTGTGCAGCATGGATTCCAACAAGGTGGTCTGTGCATTTGATTGTTGTACCGCCGTGTGGTTCGTTTGAATCTGATCAAGGAGATCCTCCAAAGTGCATCTTCGCTCCTGCGGCTGTGGGTGGTCGGAATCATCCTCGCTACCGAGGTGTTGAACTTGAATCTCTTCATTTTGTTCCTCATGGGGAGGTATTTCCAACGCGAGATGTACGCCCTTTGCGCTTTCTATGGAAACGTTCAATTTTTCCTGGTCATCCAGGTACATCTGCAGACTGCTCGTATGTCGGTGATTTAAATGCGCGACTAAGCCGACCTGCCAAATGTAATAAACGAGAGTGGTACCGTTGCACCAATAGCATGAGATCTTTTGTCGCCGGATCCAACACTGTGATCGCTCCCCGAATCTCCTCCAATTTCTTGAGACACGTTGAGATCTCGATATCCGGTCTTTTCGATGCGCTTGTATGCATTTTTCCGGGCGCTGGTTTAGTGTCGGCCTGCTCACTTCGGACCGCTTCCTCGAGTTGATGAATTGCATCGGGTGTGTCGAAGCGAATATCACGAAGGAGACACTCCACCTCCACTTCGTCTCGTTGCAGTAGGTTTACATCCATTTTAGAATTTAGGTAGGGTTAGGGAGTAAGTTTGGTTAATTCGACAAAAAAAAACGTAGTCTTTATTGATTTATAAAAATACAAAAATTTTAATTCAGAATAACTCTAACTCAAACGGAAGGTTTTAAGTTAAAGGAAATTACAACTAAAGATATTCCACACCCACTATAACTAGATAATAAAAAAAACACGAAATATTTTTTTTGTTTTTAAATAACACGAAAAGGAATGGATACCTTGTAAGAATTTGTGGGTCCAGTATTCCCACGATTAGTTTAACGACGGATAGGACGAGATACCCCCGAAATTGGCGCTTTTCGACGAGAACCTAATTTGGGGGGGCTCGTTAAAATAATTACAACAAAAATTCAACCAATGAATATCAAATCGTGATAAACAACCAGAAAGTTACCCCGTGCGTTAGATAATACTCAATTCGAATGTGAATTTGGTTAACTTCCACTCGATCCCACGGATGGTTACGTTGGATACGTGGTTCTACGTCCGAGTTATCCCACACTGTACGTCTTTGAGGCCTTTCTGGCGTATCCCACGGATTTGAATTCATACAAAATAATAATAATAAACAAAATTTAATAATAATAATAACGTAGCTAATGAAACTACCAACACACCCAGATAAGGAGGCAAGGTAGCAAGAAAAAAAAACACAAGTAAGAGAATAATAAAGGAAGGAAGGAATGGTTACCTTGTGGTGGTTTGTGGGTCCCGTATTCCCACGATTAGATTAACGACGGTAGGACGAGATACCCCCCAAAGTGGCGCTTTTCAATGAGAACCTAATTTGGAGGGGCTCGTTGAAATTTGAAACGATACGAGAGAAGAAAAAAAAATAAAATATATAAAAATCCCAAGACTACCCACACACCCAATGGTATGTAAGCAGAATTATAGTATAAAAATATAATCAAACGAAGGAAAATATAATAAATTGAAGTACTAACAAGTACCCGCGGGTTCCAATACAACCCAAATAAACCAAAAGAAAAAAATCAAAATAGCAAAAATAATATATTCAAAAAAAAAAAAAAATTTAAATCAAGTACGATAATACGGTGGTATGATGGGAGTGAACATCCCACTCTATGTCGGCTAAATAATAAAAAAAAAAATAATAATAAAATAATAATAAAGTTGCTGTTCCTCAAACTCCGCTCGAGGAACTTCGGGGCAAGGAAAAATGAAGCTAACAGCTAAACCCCAGACAAATGACATCCGAGCTCCACCACACCCTGACACAACATAGTGGAAATGGGAAAGAGCCCGGAAGTCGGATGTCCAAAGAATAGGGGATGACATTCCCCATCTACGCGCAATCAAACAGCCCGTGCTGGTTGCGATCGTAGATAAGGAATGTCAACCGGGAGACTGGCTTTGGTGTGCGCGTCCATGCGAATTCAAACAATGCGAAACAGCGGTTTCGACACTGGACGCGCACGCCAAAGGGAGTGAAGCTACAAATAATAAAAATAAAATAAAAAAAATATCAAAATTCGCGAAATATGTTTGGGCGCCACTGTTACAGGCTGGCTACTGCCAACCTGCAGATATTCACTAAGCGCATGCAGAGGCCTCCACGGTGATGTTTTGCCGGCTACGTTCTCAGGGAGAAGTGCGAAGGGTCGTGGGGTTTGAGGCATGCATGGCTCCTGGCTTACACCGTGATGATTACAGATAATTTAAAAAAAAAATGAAACGCAAATAATAATAAACCGAATGTTCCGCCGAAATTCGTCGGCCGGAACCTGAGGAACGAACAGCTGATAATTATAAACCGAGAACGGTGCCTTGGTGCGCGCATCCATCCGAATTCAAACGGGACCAAGCCCTGGTTACGGAATTGGATGCGGGCACCAAGGGACCGCAAACACTAAACCGACACATAGGGAGTCTCCGCTCCCATCATACCATACCGAAAAAAATTAATAATTCATTTTAAATTTATTTTCCTAATTTAGACAAAATAAAAAAAATCACCACTTCCCACGCGAAACGAAAGAAGAAGGAGAAAGAACGAGAGACAGAGAGATGCAATACGGATCGAGCGTGCACCCGCTGTGCGGCGCTCGATCACAAAAAATTTTGAAAATTATATATAGGTAATATAAAAAATGTATATAAAAAAATAAAAATAAAAAAAATTAAAAATAAAAATAAAAAAAAATGTACCTTAATTATTATTAAACAAAATGTTGCGGCCTTGCGCCGTTATTGTTGCGGGGCCTCTCCCCGATAAAAATTGGGTTGCGGCCTTGGTGCCGTCATGCCACAGGTGATGTGCCACACCCGGACCGTTGCGGTGCCTTTCACCGTTACCAATTTAATAAGAGGTGCTGGTTGTTGCGGGGCCTCTCCCCGATAACAATATAAATCCAAAAAAATGAATAGCCGGTTGGCCACCCGTATTGTTGCGGCCGACCACCGATTAAAATACAATAGCCGGTTGGCTACCGTAATGTTGCGGGGCCTCTCCCCGATACCAATATAAACAAGAAAAGTTTGTGGGGCGTTGCCCGCCTAAACACCGTATATTTGGCCTTGATAGACCGCCTTAAATAATTATGTTTGGCGTTATTTCCGCCTCGGTGTTTCCGCCTTATTATCGCTGCCGCTGTCTTTCACTGATACCAACAAATTAATAAATGGCCTCAACTGGCCATCCGTATGTTGGGCGTGGTACCACCGATAAATCTTTGGCCTCGTTAGGAACTCAGAAAATTAAATCAAACGTAGCGGCACGTCCGCCGTTATAAAAATTTCGGATTGGGATGGTACCACCGATAAATCTTCAAACTTTATACCACAAAAGAATTTTTCCTGTTGCATTCACGAAAATCAATTCACCCACAAAATATATTTAACTAGTGGAATACAATTAACACAGCTGATTTTGGGAATACTTATACCCGAAATTACATTGAATATTTGTCTATGTACGGTATAATATCCACACGCCAATCAAATGGTCATAAAACACGTTTCTCGCGTATCATTTAACAATATTTTTATTCCATATATTTGTATACACAGCAAGTAATTTTCATATTTTTTTTTTTTATGTACTTTTTATATAACTTAAAACAATGAATTATCCGCTAACCAAAAAATACAAAACTTGACTTCTCCAAGTTCAAACTAAAAAAAAACTTTTTATTACTCAACTGTAAACAAGACTTTTGTCTCAAAACCCAAAAAAACTAGCCGGTTTTATATAAAATTATCAACGTGGTTTTTTTTTATCAAAATCCACCACTCGAAACCAAAATCACAATTTTTAATCTACCTTTCCCAAAATCACAAACTGAATGCCATAATCAAAAAAATTCGAGCGTCGCACAGCTCGTAAAACGTTTTAGAAGAAAATGCATCTCTCTTCTTTGTCTCTCCTTTATACCAAATTTTCGTTGGTACAAAAGAGAGACATACAAGAAAAAACATTTTTTTCAAAACGTTTTACTTTGCACACACTCGATGCGCATTGTTCTCTCTCTCTCTCCCATTCTCGTTCCGTTGCCAACATAACAGAAGAAAACACACAGGAATCCATCCACCAAGAAGTCACATTCACACAGCGAAAACCCGGACGCAAGAAACCACGTTTAGACAACAAAAAAACCCGGACGCAAGAAACCGTGGAGAATAGAAACAAATTTACAAAAATGTCTTGTTAAGACAACACAGTCGTAACAGCCTTAGGAATAGATTAATATAATTGCCATACTACTTAATAATCCACATTTGCTATTGATAGGCCGCATAACGCTAGGTTATTATTTTGTATGCTAAATAGTTTGAAATCAACTTCCAGGAACTACCATCTGTTTGCGATTCAAAAATACCTATATAGATCAACTCATGAAATTTCTATCCAGAGCCACTCCGTTTTGGGAGTTCAGTCACACTGGTGTCGATTCTCGAAATTCATGAGTAACAAAGCCTCAAAGGGTATCGGCAATTTAATATCTACATTGCTGTAGCTGTTTGTAGTTTATTTAACTCAAACTATTTAGTTATTCGGTACAATAAAAAGCTTTTAACACAACAAAAACCAATCCGGTAGATTTGTATTAAAAATATTCCAAAATAATCGTAACACAAAGTTTAAATCACAAATTTTTATTTTTTTTCGAATTTGAATGAACGCTCGCACGTATCGACCAAACCGGATACCAACAATTTAAAAAAATAACAATTCGTTCGATAGTTTCACTCGTTTTTGTTCATTTTATTAATCTGGGATTAAGGAGCAACCATTGTTTAGAAATAAATTTTATCTGTCAATCACATACACATACATATACATATTAGTGTTGCACCTATAAAATAAATATAAAATAAAGTAATTTTAAAATTGTTATGACTACTATAAAATCGGATTAAATCCTTTCAACAATAACTATTTTATTTAAATGTACAGGAAGCTGATCATCAAATCGAAATAAAATTTTAAAAGCTCAATTAACAAAACTGGGTCACATCAGTTTCTGAAGTTTCGAAATTATTTTTGTATTGACCTAAATCAATCAATAACACCGGATCTAAAGCAATTCTTCATGACAGGAAAATCTTAATTTGGTGTAATGCCCATTAATCTAATATTGTCTCATTTGGTTGTTTTCATTTAAGGATATTTTATATATCCTTTTAATTAATTGGTTATTTTTTGTATAAAGAGGTATCCTTAATTATTCTATTACAGATAATTCGTAGAATTACACTTTCAGGACATGTGTTACAGGACTTGAAAAAATAATTAAAATTGAAACGATCGTTCTGTGATGCGTAAAAAAATATTTTTTTTCAGATGACGTGTTGTAGGATACTTGCTTTTGCCATTCGCATTATGTGAAAAAGGACATTTTCCGCATTGTTGTTTTATAATATTGTTGACATAATTTTTAATCAATCAAACAATGGGCCATACAATCTTGCTCTATTTAAAGAAAAAAATACTGTCGAAAAATCATTTAAGAAAATGTCAATTTCTTTCTATCTTTTGTTTATTATTTTTTTTATAAATATTCAATATTTCAAAATATTTGACAAGTATGTTGTATGTTTGCTTGTATATAAAGGCATTGCACACCTATTATCGATATTATGATATTTATAAATGAAATTCGTTAGAGTACAATATCTTAAAAGCAACGCTTTTCTGTTTCAATGTAAAATAAGCTGCAGCACGCTGGGCCTATACGAAAGCATTAAGCGCATAATCATTTGGCTAAGATTTCAAAAACAATTTATGCCACTGTGAATAGACCTAATAAAAAATTGAAATCTAGGCAACTATAAAATTGAAAAATTTCGACCATCTACACGGAGCGCCTGCCGTGCAAAACGTTGCAGTAGCTTTATGGCACTCGAATTCCTCATATCACAATTAATTTTGTCAATATATCGTTCGAGCAAAAGACATTTTTTAAACAAGACTCCCCCTAAGTCTCTGCAAGCCCACTTAAACAATTTTTCCCTTAAATTAGGATTCGTCGTTTCGAAGGCCTTGAAATATTTTTTTCGAAATTTTTTTCGCACAAACGAACATTTGTATGGCGTTTAAATACAGAAGATAGAAGAATATCTATCTTCTATATATAAATACAATTACAAGCGTTTGTTTGAGCCGAATGTGCGCAGTTGACAAATTTTCTATAAAATATCACAAAATTTAATCAAAATCAAATTTTTCTAAATTAACAAGAAAGCTTCATCAGACCTAGAGACCTATTTCCGCCAAATTTCATTAGGTCTCGCGCAAAACAGTTTATCTATCTCGGCCATAGAGAGGACGCACTCAGTCAGACACCCCCTCGAAAATCACTTTTTTGGACTTCGGCTTTACAGCGCATGGTAAATCTGCAAAAATCTCAATGTCGAAAATTCCCGGGATTACTATACTTACTGTTACTTTGTGGAATAAACGCCACACTTGGTTATGCAACGGCTTAACAAAGAAGATAAAAGAAGAGAACAAGAAAATTAGGTGTTTTCATCATACCGACCGAGTTCCACATACTAATCGTTTGAGAAAGGTCTTCTTTCCATCCAATTTACTGATGTTTCAAAATCACATCCGGAACTCATTTTGAAATCCTATCCTATGTTTATCCCAATCGGTTAAGAACTGGCTAAGATTCATTTAAATTGACAATTTTTCAGAGGTAGGTCCAAAATGTATATTATAGATTACCATTTTCATCATTAATCTGAGTTCCACTCGCTTCGATTAAGAAGACATAGTTGGCATATTGTGGAACAAGACTCGAAATATAGCGGTACCTCTATACAAATTTCCTAAAATCATGATAAACAGCAAACATTTTCACTCAAATTTTTGATCAAAATCGTTCTAGCCGATTTTTTTAAATAGGTACTCGGATCCCATTTTAGAACCACATAAAGAAATTTTCTAGAATTTCTAAATTGTTACTAAACATCGTTCGACCCGAATAACCCTAAATGGCGTTTCCCAAAATTAGAACACATTGTACTCGATTCCCAGTATTAGAAAGCTTTTAAGGCCACTATTTTTATCTAAATCGTTTGAGCCGAAAAAATTTAAAAAATGATCCCTGGTCCACCCGAAAAACCTCCTTAACGAATTTTCCCGAAATTAGTCCCCACCAAAATCACTTCTTGTAATTTGGTTTCTTTAGCGGGTTCTTACCCGGGCCGCACCAGATGAAATCAAAATTGTTTGAGCATGAACAAAATGTGAAGAAGGGACCAAAGTCAAAATATTAAATAGATAGCGAATGCTATACAACTCAAAACAACCAACATTTTCTAAAGAACGCGATTAGCGCTACCATCAAATACCATCGTAACACACGCAACCAACATAACATGATCCAAAATTCTGCAATATCATAAAACATAAAACATAACGCGAAATATCTAACACGAAACAGCATAGCACAACATCGCGCAACATGATGATAAATTACACAACATGGCACATGTGATGCATCATGGTGCAATATCCAGCAACATTCCATCATATGATACAACATTAAGCAACATAGTGCAAGATGATGCAATATGACGCTCATGCAAATTCAAATAAGTTGGTGCAGTATCCCACAACATGATGCAACATAACACAACATTGTGGAAGATAGTGTAACATCATGCAACATTATGCAACATGGTGCAACACTATACAACATAACAAAAAATGGTGCAACATAACTGCCAAACGGAGGACTTCTTATCATTCCAAGCACAAAAAAAAATAAACAGAAGTAAAGTTGCATTTAGTACACAATTTTTTTATAGTAAAATAAATATGGGGACCCGCGCCCCACCGCTCTCTGAATGGATAGATTTTCCTGAAATTAGCACTCAACACAACCGACCCCTGGTAGTCGAAAACCTTGCCTCACCAATTTTTATAAACATTGTGCGAGCCGAAAAAAATTAAATAAAGAGACCCGAGCCCACCGCTTGATCCTTTGAACAAATTTTCCATAAATCTTAGCCAATCGCAATCGATTCCTGGCAAATAAAATATCTCTTCACCAATTTTTAATAAAATCGTGCGAACCAAAAAAAATGGCAGGACCTGGGGTCCATCGGATGACCCCTAAACCAACCCCAACAAAATCAGGACTCATACCAGTTGATTCCTGGTACTCTAAATTTTCCCAGCAATTTCCCCCCATTTCAAAGCCGTTTGAGCTAATGAAAAGAGCCATTAACCAATTTTTTCTGAAAACAAGACCCATCGCAACAATTTATGCATAAGATCAAGAAACTCGTCCAATAAGAAAGCGATCAATACGCATGAGCTCTATTCCAAGGACGGAGAACAAGAGATAGAAAACTCGGATGATCTATATACTGAAGATGAAAGAGATTTGTCGAATTTTGAGAAAGACCCAGCGGAAAATGTGGAAGATTAAATTTCCTTCCATACCTAACATGTAATTACGCCAATAGACAAATTAAATTATTAATTGATACGGGAGCCAATAAGAACATACTAAACCCCGGTATCATCCCCGAATCATTATTATACATATAAAAGGTTTCGGTAAACAATATCCTCGGAACCCACATGAAATACTAGAGCAAATTTTCTACGAACAATTCCACAAGTCCTTTGATGGTTCCGAACGTAGTATTGTTGAATAACGAAGTATTCAAATTCAATCGGTACTATCCCACCGAGAACCTCTATAACCATACAATTTCGTGTGAAGCATCCCAAGACGGTGAATGGTTCGTACCCAAGTATGAGGCACTAAATAAAGAAATTATTATTCAACCTGGACTATACGAGTATAAAGCCAGCAACCATAGAACAACAGTCAACATTCTCATAAATAATCGAAATCCACCGGTAAAAATCCCAAAGCTGAAACTTAAAGTACATAATTTTGAGACAATCAACCAACTTCCAAATTCACGAAATAACGCAATTGACAGAAAAACGATCGCGAAACTAGTTAGAACGAAACATCTTAGTGAGCAATAAAAAACAGTGTTAATTGAGACAATCTTTCAAAATCAGACGATCCTACTAAAAAACAAGATGAAAAGTTATCAGGAACAACAATGACGAAACATAAAATAATAACAACAGACGTCAATCAGGTGTACACGAAGACCTATCGGTACCCTCACGCGTATAAAAAAGATGTCGAGGAACAAATTTAAGAACTTCTAAATAAGGGTATCATACAGAATTTAAACAGCCCGTATTCGGCACCCATTTGGGTTGTACCAAAGAAAACAGATGCCTCCGGTATTCGAAAAATGCGAATTGTGATAGACTACCGCAATTTAAACGAAAACACTAGAGAAGATAAATACCCAATAGCACAAATCGAGAAGATACTCGATAATTTAAACAAATCAGTCTACTTTCCTACATTAGATTTAAAATCTGGGTTTCACCAGATTCCAATGGATGGAAAATGCCAGGAGAAAACCGCATTCTTGACGGACAAAGGTTACTACGAGTTTACTCGAATGCTGTTTGGCCTAAAAAATGGACCCGCTATATTCCAACGGACGATGAACAATGTTCTAAGCGGTCTAATAGGTGAAATATGTCATGTCTATTTAGACGACATTATAATCGTAGAAATCACATTTAACAGATTGTCACAGTTCAACTTAAAAATTCAGCTAGATAAATGCGAAATTTTTAAAACGAGAAACCGAGTTCTTAGGGCACACGATCACTCAAGACGGGGTAAAATCAAACTCGGATAAAATACAGAAAATATTGGATTGGCCATTACCAAAATAATCCTCACTGAAATAGAATTGATATCCACTATAATCAGTATAGATATGGTCAACACATATAACAAGATCTTAACTCTAAAAGAAATCACATTAGTTAAAAATTTACTAATGAAGCAAGGTTTAAAGATTACACTACCGGACGAAGCACTGTAGTACATGATACCAAAAATAGCTGTAAGCAAGGAAACTCTCCTATACATATTGGAGGTACCAAAATTGCAAGACGAAGATTCAAGAGCGTTAATGATCACCCCACTAACGATTAACGGTAGAATAATAAAAAACTGCCCAGATCACATCATCAGATCAAATCAGCAATTGTTCTCGACATCAAACTACAAAAACTTCGTCCAAAAATATTAAGATGCAAGAGAATTTGAAGACTATTGTATCAAACCATTAATATTCGGCACTAAAAGTCACTGCAATATGTCGGCAAAAACAGACACACCCATACGCTGGATAGCAGAAGACAAACTATTGCAATACAACGCAATCCAGGAGAAACTACCATCAGATTGTGGCCCTAATAACCGCACAATCACGGGAAATTTCCTACTCACATTCTGGAATTGCACAATAGTAATAAACAACAAGAAATTCCAGTTTCAGTATGAAATCAGAAGCAAAATTCAAGAAATCCAAGGAGCATTGTACAATCTTCACGCCACAAGTTACTGCATCACCAAAACATTCAAAACCGCAAAAAAATCTCTCACTTATACTTGAAGCAATCGGAACATCGATTTTGGATATGGACTTTATCTAGAGGTGTGTCACTATCAACAATAGGGATAATAGCACTATTCGTCTACATTGGCATACGCGCAAAGATCATGAAGAGAAAAACAGAATTTTAGTTAATTCAATTTTCTACCATACTGGAAAACATGGAAATTCGACCAAAGGACAAGGACGCCCTTTCCCTACCCCCAGGAGGAGTTATAACTACTACAATAATATGCTGTGTCAACAAAAGATCGTTGAACGAAGGCACATACGTAAAAATGCAGAATCAACATTCTTGCTACAACCAAGACAAGAGACGTTGAATGCATGACGGGAAATATGAGGGTTAGTTGAAACATTTATGATTCAATTAGTTCGCAACTCATAATTATATGTTTATTGCAATTTTTCACTCAAAATATTGAATTCCATCAGATCCGATTCCCACAACAAAAAATTGTAGAACCAAATTATGGTTCAACTAACAGGTAAAGAACTATTAGACATAACAACCATAAAAAGAAGAAAATTATTTTTAAACAAAGTTAAGAGTGACAGTAATAATCACACGTAAGTTAAGAATATCATTAACAATCAAAGAAGAACTTAGAAAATTACTAGGAAAAACTGAAAAACGTAAATGCGTATTTGCATCAGATGAATGCTTTACATATGTATTATGTAAAGCATTTATCTGATGCAAATACGCATTTACGCCCGTGAAGTTTGTAACAAAAAAAACACATATACGTATACGGTTCCAATTAGGAACATGTCGGAAACAGAATTCTTATTGAATTCAAATAGATTCCAATAGCCGCCATATTGAATTGTTTTCGGATTGGTGATTTACAATGTTAATATTGTTACGTTTTTGCCTTCTCACTCAAGGTTCGAATCACTGGATTGTGAATAAATACAACTGCTTCAAATTTGAACTCACACAAATTTAGTTCTACAACACAATAATTATACAACACAAAATTAACAATTAATTATTCCAATTATAACACACTATTTAATTTTCACTTTAATAATCGCCGCGCAATTTATATACCAAAATATTTGTTTCTAGAATAATCCTGAATGCTCTTCAAAAATGGAGCAAATATGTTAGTATACAAATGACGCCTAAATGTTGAACCAAATCACAAATACAATTGATCAATATTGAAATAACTTATTTTATTCTATTCTAGGTGTCACCGTAATACTACTTCTACCTAAGCCTGTTTGTCCCGAAAAGGATCCAGATCACCTCCTCTGTAGGGCACCAAGCGCTCTAAATGCACCACCTTTGGTTTACCTTTTCGTCCTTTCTGTATGCAATAAACCACGTCGTTCAACCTTTTAATGACCCCAATGGGGAATGAAACCCATGTGGGTTGCACCTTCAGTGATAACCCCTTCTGCCGTTGCGGGTTGTGAAGCCATACCAATTGCCCTTCCTCTATAAGCCTTGATTATTTGCTCGTATGTCATATCGAGCTTTCATTCGATCACTTGATATCCGAATTTTCTCCCATACAAATTGATGTATCTCATTAAGTTCCTCTTTCATCTGGTCGACGTAATCCTGTCCACATAGAGCTACTGAAGGAACAGCTCCAAACTTTAAATCTCCCAGTAATCGCAGATTGTTCCCAAATATGGTTTTAGCTGGTGTCACTCCTGTTATGTCATGTACCGCTGATCGGTAGGTCGTCAGGAACATCGGTATATGTCGATCCCAGTAGCGTTGGTTCCTTTCCACAATCTTTGCTAAATATTCCACCAATGTGCCTTTGAATCTTTCCACCATACCGTTCGACTGCGGGTGTAAAGGCGTCGTTCTTGTTTTATTGATACCAAGCATCTGACATATTTCCTGAAATACATATCCTGATTGGAAATTTCTTCCTTGATCCGTGTGAATTTCCATCGGTACACCAAATCTGCTAATCCAATTGTTGACCACGGCATCAGCTATTGTTGTTGTTTCCTGATTGGGTATGGGGTACACTTCCGGCCATTTACTGAAATAATCCATTATTACCAGCACATATTTATTTGCGCTCTCGGTGGTCGGAAATGGCCCCGCCACATCCATTGCAATTCTCTCAAATGGTGCCCCGACATTATATTGTTTCATGGTTCCACGGCTTTTTCGTGGTGGTCCCTTTACTGCTGCACATTGGTCACATCTTCGACACCATTCTACTACTGACTGTCTACATCCAGACCAGTAGAAACGTTGGCGAATTTTGGCTAGTGTTTTATTAATCTCTAGGTGACCTCCACTTGCTCATCCATGATACTCCTTGAGGATTTCCGCTATCCGATCTTTTGGCACCACTAACAACAATTGTTTTATTTTACCATCCGTGCTTTCACACTTTCTTTTTAAACATTCATTTTCTATGTGGAGGCTATCCCATTGAGCCCAATAAGCTTTTACAATGGTAGTTTTGTCAGCTATCTCACTCCATGTGGGCCGGTGTTCCTTTTCCTTATGTTCCATGATGAATGACAGGTCAGCATCCCGTAATTGCTCCTTCTTGATCATTTCATCAGTCCATTCCTCATCAGGTAGCACTTGCATAAGCCGAATATCGATGATGTTTTCCTTACCCTCCACATGCCCACAATGCTTGCATTCTACGGGACATGGCCTTCTTGATAATGCGTCGGCATTTCCATGTGCGCTTCCTTTCCGATGTTCAATTTGGAAATCGTAGCTTTGCAAACGTTCGATCCAACGTGCTACTTGTCCCTCTGGATTTTTAAAATGTAACAATCAGCGCAAAGCTCCATGATCCGTCCGTAGAAGAAATTTTTGGCCATAGAGGTACTTATGGAAGTGCTTAACACATTCCACTATAGCCAACAACTCTTTCCGTGTAACACAATAATTCCGTTCCGGTTTTGATAACATCTTGGAGTAATATGCAATAACTCGCTCCTCACCATTTGTTGCCTGTGATAATGCTCCTCCTATACCGTCATTACTTGCATCGGTGTCCAAAATGAATTTAACGTTGGGTATAGGGTATGCGAGGATTGGTGCTTCGCATAATCGTCGTCTTAGTTCCACGAATGCCTCTTCTTGATCATCGTTCCATTCAAATGCCTTGTTCTTCCTGGTTAACTCGTGTAAATTCTTTGCAATGCCGGCGAATCCTGGCACAAATCGTCTATAATAGGTGCACAATCCAAGGAAGCTCCGTAATTCATGTAAGTTTTTAGGTCGTGGCCATTCCTTCACCGCTGCGATCTTATCTTCATCGGTATGGATTCCATTGGTTGTTACCTTATGACCCAAATATTTTACTTCCGTCCTAAATAGTTTACATTTCTTTGGGCTTAGCTTCAAACCGGCGGCCTGTATCCGATCCAAAACCTCTGCTAAATTCCTTAAATGCTCGTCGAAATCCTTGCCCATGACGATGATGTCGTCCAAATATACGAGGCACGTCCTCCAATGTAATCCCTTTAGTAAGCGCTCCATTAGCCGTTCAAAAGTCACAAGGGCGTTACATAATCCGAATGGCATAACGTTAAATTGCCATAATCCGTTACCCACACTGAATGCCGTTTTCTCGCGATCTTCCTCCTGGACTTCCACTTGCCAATAGCCGCTTTGCAGATCTAATGTCGAAAATATTCGAGCACCCGATAATGTGTCTAACGTGTCATCGATCCATGGCAATGGGTAACTATCCTGTTTCGTCACAGCATTTAATTTTCGGTAATCCACGCAGAATCTCATGCTACCGTCCTTTTACTCAACTATCACCACTGGTGAACTCCAGGGACTGCTTGATGTTTCAATTACCCCCGCTGCTTGCATATCTCTTACCATTCGATCCACCTCTCCTTGCGTTGCCAATGGTAATCTCCTGGGTGGTTGGCGAATCGGCATTTCTGCTCCTGTATCTATTCGATGTTTTACCATTGTGGTTCTCCCATTATTGTCCGATGTACTGCAGAATATTGGCATGTACCGCTCGAGCAATTGTTTTTCCAAATTTTTCTGTTCAGTCCATTTCTCCATGAACTGTTCTCCAACCTCTTTCTGCCCTTGCGAGTTAGCCGTCTTAATCGGATTTTTCTGCTCGCATTTCACTACCGCAGATATTTCTTCATTTTTCCGATTATTGTCCCTTTCTTGATGGTTTTCGTCTTATCCGAAAGATTTAGAGTCTAATCGGAATCTATTATCGCTGTCTGGTTTCACCAAAACTTTCCCGATCATAATTTCTCTGGCCCCACTCACCGCTTCATTGGTTTCCACAACCCACAACCTGGGTGACCCAGAATCTCCCTCCAATCTTGCCCATACATACTATTGTTTCCGAGTTCGGTGGCAGCTTCTCCCGATGATCCATTATAATATTTGCCTGGTCGTTTCTACTATAGCGCTAACGTGAAGTGGCAACTCGATATTATCGTAGGTTAATACACCTCGTCCAACATCCACCAGGAAGCCATTCGTTCTCATGAAGTCCATTCCCAAGATGACTTCGTCTACAATATCTGCAACCAGCACCTCGTGTTGAAAGTGATTTCACCCAATCCTTATTTTTACGACCTTTTTCTCTTTTATTGCTGAATTTCCTCCAGTCGCCGTTCGTAATTTCATTCCATTAGCTGGTTCCATAATTCCATCGATAATATCCTCACGAACAATCGTATGAGTTGCTCCCGTATCCAGCGTGATCATGCCTTTCTTCCCATCAATATCGGCTTCAACTGTTAAGCTGTCACCGCATCTTGCTACTCTCGAAACATGGATGGAGGTTATGGGGCAATCGGTTGTGGGAGTCAGCTTCTGCCTCTTCAAGCTGACTCTTTATAGTTTAACGACTCCGCTGTCGTCTGACCCTCCTTTCTGAATTCTATCTGCTCCTTGTTTGGTCTACGCTTCATAGGAGATGGCGATATTCCTCGTTTCTTTTTAATCTTCCAACAGTACCGTGAGATGTGACCCATCCTATCACATACCCATCATTTAATCTTGCCACTTCCATCTCTGAACCTTGGCGCAGCCCGCGCGGTGTCTATTCTGGACACAATCTCCACTCGACGAATTTTCATTGCTGGTTTGATAATGGTTTGCGCAGTTTCGTTTGTTAACGCACAAGCGATGGTTTCGGTGAAAGTTGCCTTAGGTGACAACGTCACTGCTCTGCGTGTCTCAGGATCTCGAATACCGTCAATGAATGCATCTATTTTAATTTTCTCCATGTAATCGGCCGACATATTTGCATGTGCTAAATGCGCAAGCCGCTCAATTACCGATGAAAATTCCTGTAGCGATTCTCCTCCTCTTTGGTACCGACCCTTCAATTTCATGCGATAAATTTCTCGCTTGTAGTCACTTCCATATTTTCGATCTAATGCCTTCACAATTCCGATGTAAACGTTCCGTTCCTGCTCGGAAATGATTTGTAGTGTTTCCGCCGCTTAGCCTTTAAGAGCCACAATTAATGCTCCAACACGTTGTTCTTCATTCCACTGATTTTGCTTAATCACCGTTTCGAATTGGAACTTAAAAATTCTGAAGGATGTTGTTCCATCAAATGTTGGAGGTTTTAACTTAACAGCGTTTACAGTCTGGATCACTTGATGAGTCTTTCCATTCGCCTTGACATCTTGGAGCTCCGTCTCGAGACGTTGAAAATCCTCTTTAACATTTTGAATTTCTGCGTGTACTTCTGTTTACAGTTTTCCCACTTTACCGTGTAGTGCAGAAGATAACTCTAGCAACCTCTCGTTCATTTTGTTTTGGCCATCCTCTATTTAATGTTTAATGTCCGCCCCTTGTGACTTCATCTATTGTTTTATTCCACTTAACTGTTGCCCCATCATTTGATTCATAGCAGCAATTAACTGCGACAAATCAAAACTTCCAGATGGGTTTTGTGTGGTTCCGACCACCGTTTGTACGTTCCCTTCTTTCTTGTCCACACTGATCTCATCCGTTTTTTCCTCCTCGAAATCATACACGTCTGGATTTAAACCTTCCTTCTCCATGGCCTCACGTAGTCGCTCCACCAAACTAGCTTTTGTGCTTTCAATGGCCAAACCTCGCTGCTTCAGTTGCTCCTTAAATTGCGCATGCTTTAATTCGTAGAGAATCATTTTCCTTATTATTCACAATCCCACCGCTGTCACCAATTGTTACGTTTTTGCCTTCTCTCTCAAAGTTCGAATCACTGAATTGTGAATAAATACAATTGCTTCAAATTTGAACTTACACAAATTTATTTCCACAACACAAAATTAACAATTAGTTATTCCAATTATAATACATTATTTAATTATCACTTTAATAATCACTCTATTTAACCGTCACTATATTGCGTTTGAAATAAGACTCATCATTCCACATCAATTTACGCCTTTATATACCAAAATATTTGTTTCTAGAATAATAATGAATGCTCTTCAAAAATCGAGCAAATATGGTAGTATAATTACGCCTAAATGTTGAACCAAAACACAAATATAATTGAACAATTAATGAAAATACCTATTCTATTCTAATCTAGGTGTCACCGTAAAAACATATAATGTCCAACACAACTCCAATATTGCCTATCGGAATCACATCCTTTTTAATCATATAATCGATAAATGTAGCAAGTTTGCTTCGGCATATAATTCTACCAATTGCGCCAGTTATGTTTCTTAATCCACAACAATTAATTTTTTATAACCCTGGATCTCTCCAGCGTTGGTTTTTTTATTTTCTTTGTATTGGATTTACAATTTTAAATTGTATGATAAGATTATAGCAAGATATGCTTTATCAAGAAATATAATACATGAACCAAAGCGTGTGGCTCGCACATAGTAATGTTTCGTGGGTTGTGCGCACCAGCAATTCTGTGACTATATCTTCGGTTGGTAGTATTATGGGGTGTCTCACATCAAACGAGACCACTGCTCTATCTATCCGGCCGCCAACTCTAAATATACCATTTTTATCTAGGAAGGGGTTAAGGTTAATCAATTTATGGGTTTTTGGTAGTGGTAAATTGTTACTTAGGATATTTATTTCGGTATGAAAATGTTTTTCTTGAACATATTTAATTAAATTTAATTTAGAATCACTTAATTCTACACAATTGAGAAATGTCTTTAATCGTTCATGAGGTTTCAACTTACAGTTTTTAATAAATCGGTTACAATATGCCAACACTCGTATGATTTTATTAAAATTAGAATTGTTAGCTACAATCGAATCAATCACTGATGTAAATGAACTAAAATTACACATGATGGTAGGTTGAAATTTGATTGGCCACTCGGATGCGGGTAATTTAAGCCATTCCGGTCCTGTCCACCACAGCTTATGATTCAATAATTCGGATGGTAGTATGCCTCTAGAAGCACAATCAGCTGGGTTTTGACTTGTTGTTATATGACGCCAAAATTTCCTGGGGTAATTTGTTGCAATTTGACCAACACGGTTGCCTACAAAAACTTCGAGTGATCGTGGTAAAGTTTCTAGCCATTGTAACACAATTGTCGAATCGGTCCACATATAAATACTGGTTTCTCGATCTGATAGCGATTCCTTCACGCTATCCATTAATTTTGCCAGTAGCAGTGCCGCGCAGAGTTCTAGCTTTGGTATGGTAATTTGTTTTTGTGCTGGTGCGACCTTCGTTTTGGCTGATACAATAGTCACTTCCATATTGCCATCTTCATTGGTACAGGCGGAATATATGACAGCAGCGTAAGCACTCTTGGATGCATCTGAAAAACCGAGCAAATTTATGTGATTAGATGTAAAATTGAGCCATCGTGGTATGGTTATAGACTCAATTAATGGTAGTTGGTTTCGAAAATTGCTCCAGTCATCTAGTATATCTTGTGGCAGCGGATCATCCCACTCTAAACCCTTTGCCCATGTCCTTTGGAACATTATTTTAACATAGATCGTTATAAGGGAAAGCCAACCTTGAGGGTCAAAAAGCTTAGAAGCTTCGGATAGCAGTCCTCGTTTGGTGTATACCGGGACATCCTTTAGTTTAATCTTGTATGTGAAATGATCTGCTTTCGTGTTCCAAACAATACCTAAAACTCTTGAATGGTGTGATTCTCGGTCATTATCAATAGGTTTTTTACATTCGGTTGAAATTTCGTCGTCAGGTAGACAATTTGATAGCCATTTTCGTAAATTGAATCCTGCCGCTTTCATTATTTGGGTTATTTCATTTTTACGGATGATGAGTTGGTCCATAGTGTCTGCTCCTGTCATCAGGTCGTCAACGTAAAAATCTCTCTCGATGATTGCTGCCGCGCTTGGAAACCTGTCGTGGTTGTCCTTAGCAATTTGTTTTAAAACTCGGGTGGACAGGAACGGCGCTGGTGATGTGCCATACGTGACGGTCAGTAAGCGGAACACTTGAATGGGCTCTGATGAGTCCTCTCGCCATACTATTCTCTGAAAATCGGTTTGTTTTTTAGTAATTAATACTTGCCTAAACATCTTTTCTAGGTCGGCTGTCATAACAAAACGATGAAATCGGAAACGCATTAGGATTTGTTGTAGGGTTTGTTGGATTGATGGACCGACGCACAAATTATCATTTAGCGATCTGCCGGTTTTGGTTTTGGCCGATGCATCAAATACAACACGAACTCTGGTGGTGGTGCTGGTTTCTTTAGAGACTGAATGATGTGGTAGGTAATATGACTGGTGTGTATCTAATTCGGTATCGCATACACGTTCCATGTGTCCCAATTTTTCGTATTCTCTCATAAATGAAATATACTCTCCTTTTAGGTCAGGATCTCGCTCAAATCTACGTTCGGTGCATTGAAGTCTTCGGACGGCTTGTGACTTAGATTCTCCTAGTGGTGCGGCTTTTGGATCGAAGGGTAATGCGACGACATATCTACCATCGCTATTTCGTTTGTAGTTATCCACAAAATGGTTTTCGCAATAAATTTCTTCCTTTGTTTGAAGTGTGGGTGGTTTAATTTCCTCAATTTCCCAAAACTTGGTTAGCGCTTCATCAATGTCAATTGAGGCACAAAAGGTTGTGACTTGTGATGGCTGTTTAGTTTTCAATACTCCCGAAATTATCCAACCAAGAATTGTTTCTTGTGCTACTAAATTGGTATTGGCACTCTCAATGTGTCCTGGTAGTAGTAACGAAAGATAGTGGTCACATCCACTTAAAATGTCTATTTCGCCAGGCTCTTGGAACGTCGGGTCTGCTAATGGTAGATTTTGGAATTCTGCCCAATGGTAATCAGCAACTCGTATCTGCGGTTGATTTGAGGTAATTGATGATAGAACAAGCGACTCAATATGAAATGATGTGTGCTTTCTAGTTCGTGAAAATACTTCAATATTCACACGTCCTCTGGAAGTGCCCACCTTTGTTGAACCTAATCCCTCGACTATAGTTCTCTGATTCCTCCGCGGTAGTCCCAATTTCTGAACGCACGACTCGGTAATAAATGACGCTAAACTTCCGGAATCTAATAGTGCTCTGCAAGTATAAAAGGAATTATTAGCTCCTCGAATATCTACAAGTGCTGTTTGTAGAAGGCCGGCGTTAAATGATGGTGGCTGTGCTTGGTGAGTATGCACAGTCGTGGACGGTATTAAATGAACTGCTGTTTTTTCGGCATTGTTGGTAGCTACTTCTTCGGTATTCGCCTCAGTTGTGGTGTGGGTATTGGTGATGTTGTGATTGGATGGTAAGTGGAGCAAAGTATTGTGGCGTTTGTTACATTTCATGCATGACCGTTTTGATTGGCATCTCGAGACCAAGTGAGAGTCACACAAACAATTGAAGCATCGGTTGGCTTTCTGCATGAACCCACGTCTGGTTGTTATATCCATCTCCTTAAATTTGGTGCATTGGAATAAATTATGTGCAGTATTGCATAATGGACAAATTCTAACTGCTACTGTATGGCTGTGAATATTGGTAGATCGTGGTTGAGGTTTCCTAGGTGGTGGTTGGCAATTCTCTAACGAGTCAGCCCGTTTGGTTACGAAATCTATAAATGCTTGCCAAGTTGGAAATTCGATTTCCGAGGTCTCACTCGCCCAACGCTGTTGTGTGTCTTCATCTAATTTATCTAAGATTAAATAAATCAACCATGGGTCGCGTCCATTACTTGAGTTTCCCAATGCCCTTATACCACGTATTACTTCGTCTGAGGTGTCGCAAATTTGACGAAGTTGTTTACCGGTTACTTGGTTGATTGACGGTTGGCTAATGAAGGTTTTAATAAAGGAATTTAATATTAGTTTTTTCTTACTGTACCTTTTCGTTAATTTCTGGTATGCTTCGATATAATTGGCTTCGGTTATTGCCAAGTATCTTAACGATGCCCGAGCTTCTCCTCTTAAAGAGTCCTTAAGATATTGCAGCTTTTGAACACCAGTAAGCCCAGGATTATCATGTACAGTTGAGACAAACATATCGTGATGTGATTGCCATTCTTGGTAATTGCCATCGAAAGTTGGCAAAGTTAGGCGTGGTAATTTTATGTCACAACGTGTTTGGTTTAGCGTCCCGTTATTCCAGGTGGCAGAAACATCAAAATTTGGCGTCTTCTCTTGCATTCGCTTTATATGAGTATTTAATTTGGCGATAGTTTTGTAATAAATCTCATCACATTGTACGGCGTTCGATTCAGCTTCTCCATCTCTGGCAAATATTTCATCTTCGGCATCCGTAAATGCCGTCATCAAACGTTGCAGCGTTTCCATTCGTACCTTAACGGATTCGATCTCTTCAGTATCGGTAAGGTTGTTGGCGTACGTTTCAATTGCCTTTATTTGCAACAACGTGGTTTCGCGGCGTCGCAAAAACTGATCTACCTTTGGTGGCATTTCGATTTGATTCACTTTTCACTATTTATACACTTATCACTAACCAAATCACTCTTGTTCTTAAATTAGCCCGATTAATTCGATAATGTACGATAATGTAATACAAATGTAACGATAACGTAATACAGATTTTTTTATTTTATTAAATACCGAAATAAGGTGGAGGAAAATACAACCGGGATAAACAATGCAAATGGAGAATAAAATGCGAGAAAATTTTTTTTTGGAAAACAATAAAAATGGTATACTTAAGGTTTTTTGTTTGGTTGAAAAAATGGTGTCCAAATAATAATCCACGAGGTACGGTGATTGTTGAATTATTCGTAATCGGCAGCTGGTGTGAATCCAAAATGTAAATTCCGGATCCGGCTCGAAGGACCAAATAAAATGTAGATGTGCTTCAAAGGATGAATTCTCCAATCAAAAATACAAAAATTGTCGTAGAATATTATTTTTGATTTCCTTGGTTTAATATTTAATTTTAATGTTGACACCTTGGTGGTTACAGCAAGAAGGAATTTTTATTTGGTTTTTAGAATATTAATAACAAAAAAAAGTGTTGTATATTTACTATAGAGGGATGTCAATCGCGTTCGAGATAAATCGAGATAAAACTGAATTGCCACTAGATGGCATTATAAACTTACATGTTACGTATTAATTGAACGCACTCTATAATAAGTATGAGTTACATCAATATTGCATTGGTGGCAGTACAATCTACCCAAATGTCAATACATCATAACAAACTGGTAAGAAATATTTACATATTAAATTTACATTTATCTTAACTTAATATTATTATTTTAGGTAGCTAATTACATTCGTTGTGTTTTAAAGGTAAGTATCTACGAGTTAATTAATGTAAGGTGAAATTATAAGTTAATAATTGTGTTACAATATACATGGCATAATTTGTTTTGATTACCAATTGAAGATCAAGTTCAAGGACAAATTATGTTATGTACATTGTTTACATATGATTTGGTTTGTTTGGACTAATAATTTAAACTAATTTCTAGGAAATCAAAGATGAATTTATACAATGACAAGGTATTGATTAATTGCTAATATTTATTTGTTTTAGGTTTATGTAATTGATGCGATGTATTCCAGGTTTAATTATGTGTTACAGGAAGAGAATATCTTACAGGTGAGTATTACTGGACTTAATCGACGTTTGACTGTTGAACTGTTGGTGAACACAAATTTATACACGTTGTTTTGCTTGCATTACGCATTTGTCTGATATCATGATGTTGTGTGATTTTGCTTACACAACACATAGTAGGAATTTGAAGTGACATGGAGGTATACAACATATCTGTCAGATTGACTTGGTAGTATGTAATTCCGGTACTCTTGTCCAGTACTTGGTCCTAAAGTTCAATCAATCCATCAGCAAAATTAAATTAAGTATTTAACAACCTTGCAATACATAATAAAAATTTGTTCGGTATAAATTTATTCAATTTTCCAACACAGTGAGCACATTTATCTCTCATTTATCATTTTGAAATTATCTTAATGAATTTTCATTTAAAATTTATTAGAAACAATAAATCAAACAGTAAATTAAATTTCCCATCTAATTGAATATAATAAATAAATAAATTTATATTATTTAAAAACAAAAAAAAACTTTATTCAATTAATAACAACTATAATGTGTTGAGATGGGTAGGTAAAGCAGTTCTACTCAACTCAGGTGTGAAATTCGATCATATGTCGCATCGCACTATATTTTATAACCGAAACTTTTCAATTAATAAAATTTTTCACACTGTAAATTTAGAATTGAGTACGATTGTCTAATTTGACAGATAATTGATTATACATAATTCAGTTCTTCTAGAGATATTATATGTAACCTATTTATCTTATTAAATCAATTAATAATTTTATTTTTACTTTTATATTTTTTGCAGTGTGCGATGGTTTGGTGAAAATTGCACATACGGATAAAAAAAAATCGGTAAGATTTTTATTTTTATTTTTATCATGAACGGTGGTGGGATGAGTGAGGTAATTTTAGAAAAATTTCCAATACCTAATCTATATAGATTGGAAAATGTGGTCAAAAGTTTTATGTTTTTCTATTTGTTGAGATAACTCGTTCAGACGTACGAGTACTAATTGAATTTAATTGTTTGGTATGAAATAATTAAAAGTCGAACATATTGGATTGGGGGGCGGGCGGAAAATCTGATAAAATTGAAAAACCAGAAATAACTCAATTTTGTTTCTAAATTTATTTGTTATCTATACGTACGAGTACAGAGTTATTGTTTCTTTATAGTTATTTACTTAGAAATCTAGGAGTTGATATAAAACGAGAGCTGATGCCATTTATGAAACGAATAATATTTTATTTAAATATTTACGTTAACAGATCACATCAGACATTAGGTCAACAACACATAACATTTGGACAATTTAGCACTCTCAATACATATACACGTAGCTATACATAAATATAGCTAGGCTATTAATTACTTAAATCAATAAAAACGAAAGCAAAAGTACGTGTAGCAAAAGCATTAAAGCTTTAGACACCATTCACCACTCTATATCAGTATTTGAACTATAAACAAATTAATTATGAATAGAAATAGTAATTAAATATATTAGATTTTTTGTAAATACCTATATTATGCTTTTAACTATATATATCGAAAGGTAATCAAAATTATATTAGCAACATAATATAGGATTTTAACTGTATAGTTCTGGTTATTTGAATTTTTAATTAATCGGGCGTTTATTACTATTTGTCAAATCGATCGATAAAACAACCCCCCAATTCTAACTATGTACATAATAAATATAAACGAACCGAAAAGTTAGTGGTTTTTTAAGATAACAATCATCAGGCGTAACACAATAAACGCGCATCTTTAAATATTTTATTATGCTCATTAACTATTGCTAATAATTTACTGGATGGACATTGCTACAGGATGTAATGTAGAAATTTTATCTGGTAACACAATCACCATGCAAAGTGTTAATCATAATAAAATAGTATTTATATATAAAAAAACATTTGGAAAAATTGTATCCAAAATAATATACTCGCTCCCGAATTCAAAACCAATCAAATTTCGTGAAATGCTTTATGCCCCTCCTACTAGTTTCATTCTTGATTTTAAATATTTTTCACTTTGTAATAGGGAATCCAAGTCGGTTCTACCCGATTTCGTGTAGTCGTACTTACCCCCCAGAGGCACCCGAAACCTTCGGGAAATGCTGCAAACAACCGAAACCGACAACCCTTCTATGCATTTCAACGAAAATGGAAAAAATAAAAACGTATGTTTGTAGAAACCGGTGGGGTAATGGTAAAAAAACGAAACCGAAAGTCGGGTACCCGAAATTTGGGTAATTGGATTCCCTAGTCGGGTAATTGGATTCCCTCCAATGTATGGGATATGTACGTTTATGTTTTTTCCATTTTCTTTCAGATGCATAGCAAGGTTTCGGGTGTCTCTGGGGATGAGTAATTGCCCAACTACACGAAGTCGGGTAGAACCGACTTGGATTCCCTACTTTGTATTGCAGTGTTTTGCACACAATCCAGAACGAAATGTTTGCAAAATTTACGCTGGGCCGTAAAAGGACCTTCCGTAGGGTGGCGTAAATCCGGTTTTTACTTTATCTATTCTGATAAAAATCTTATCACAGCCCTTTAAATTTTGTGGTATATAGATATTTTCTTAAATGTTATCTCGTGTGTTTATTTGGACGATGTTACGCATTGATTCTCTTAACCCATATTAGCCCAGCGATCTATTTGTAGATCAATACAAAAAACTCTTAAAAGAGAATTGGAGAAATTATAACGGAATACTTTTACTGCAATGTTCTGTTTCAATAAAAATTCTTTCGAACAACTTTCCAACAATTTTTTGTTTTCCAAATTCATCATTCGAAATATTTACTATAGCAGTTTATATTCTAACAAAGAAAATTAATTTGGGCTTATATGGGTTAATTGTTCTATAAGAGATGTAGGATCGGTTGAAGACGCCGGATCAGATAGGATTACCAGCTCTCCTGGAACTCGTAGTGGTTGTCCGTAAACAAGTTTGGCACAACCAAGATCTTTAAAGTGTTTGATCTGGCATACGCAAGGACGATTTTAAATGACGGTGCAAATGTTCCACCAACCCATTTGCCTGAGGGTCGTACGTTGTCGTTTTAATTCTCAGCGAACCTAATAACCCCATAGAAACTCTCTGAAAAGGTTACTTTCAAATTAACTTCCCTGGTCAGTCGTGATTTCTGATGGGACTCCGAATCTAGAGACGTATGTCTTCACGAAAGCTTTCACTATCGTTGATGTTCTCATGTCAGTCAGTGGTATCGCTTCATGCCAGCGTGTAAACCGGTCGATTATTGTGAGAATGAATGTATTACCATTAGATGGAGGTAACGGTCTGACGAGATTAATATGTATGTGGTAGAACCTTCCAGAAGAATGTCCAAACATCCGGGTTCTGATCTAGTATGTCCATTGATTTTAGATTTCTGGCAAGAAATGCAAGTTTTGGACCAGTATCACGTATCGACGTTCATACTTGGCCAAAAATACTTTGATGCTATCAATTTTCATGCAATTTTTCAAAAACATTTTCACGCATTGTGCTAAGAATGTAAAGGCGCTTAATTGGGGATGACGATTCACATCCAAAATGATAAACCTGAATTCAGGGATTTGTTCCAGTTTATATTTGGAGCTCATTCGCTGTGATGATTTGTTTATTAAGGTTTTTAGTCAAAAGCAAAATACTTCTGTTCGGGTGGAGAAAGCTTTTTAGAACAGAACCTTAGTGGTTCCTAATTTTTACCATTACGTTGTTCTAATACAGCACTTAGAGCAATACTAGAAGCATCAGTGTTGATGTGTAGTGTTCCATGTTCCATAGGGTGTGCAAGGAGAGTAACCTGAGCGAGGGCAATTTTGAGATCATTTAAAGACGCCTCACATTCTGGTGGCCATGTGAATGGCCTATTTTAGCCACCTTGCTAAGCTTGCTGAGATGATTGTGTACTGATGCGATTTGTTTGGCTAGGTGAGGGATGAAACGATCGTAATAATGGACCATGCCCACTAAACGCTGCACTTGCCTAATTGAAGTAGGTTGTATGGCTGCAATTCGATCTGCAGATGGTTTAGTACCATTTTTACTGATTTACTGGCTAAGGAAATTAAAGGATGTTGCTCCAAATTCACATTTGGAAGGCTTGATTGTTAAACCAATCTAGCGAATAAAGAATAGAGATGTTCTTAATGTTCCGATATGTTTTTGCTACCTACCAAAATCGTCTATGTAGACGTAAACGATATCTAAACCTTTTGTAACCTCGTCCATAAGACGTTCGAAGTCCGTAGGGCACCCTAGTGAACCCAAAGAGCCCAAACGGTACAGTAATGGCTGTTTTGTAAATATCTTGAGAGGCCACGGGTATTTGATGGTATTGCACAAGATCTTGTTTTGGAGAAAACTGTGCAGCCACTACGGTTAAGAGAAAAATTGTGAATATGTCATAAATACTTATCCGGTGCGCCAGTCGTTGCAGTAAAGCTTTGGCACTAAATGGAAAGGTGAAGCAGCGCTGAATGAACTTTGTATACACAAGCCAAATTGCAACATATGTTCAAACTCAGTTTTAGCAACTTTATGTTTTGTTGGATCCAATTTTCTCGGGCTCAGGTCATATCTATGTCCTTGTGTTAGATTTGGGTAGTTGCGCAGAATTTTGATGTAAGGTTTTTCAACCGTAAATAATCGCGAACCGATTCATTTGATATTATGGTGTCCATCATATTAACTGTAAGTGACGTATTTGTGTCTAAGAGTCGTGTAATTCGTAGATCGACAACCAAACCGAACTTTATTTAAATATCTGCGCAAATTATTGGTCTCGTTACCGAAGCAACAATAAATGGATGTGTAAATGCTCGCAACTCCAAATCTAACCCTAGTAATCGCGTCCCGTAAGTACTAATTATAGTATCATTAGCTACAGCTGCCAAACAGTTTTCATCATCTCTGACTTAGTTATAAAATATGGAACTACGGAGATTTCTGCACCAGTGTCAATAAAAAAATGATATTTTGTCTTAGAACATCTAATAATTAAGCGACCAACAAATCTAGTCACCACCACGTTGGTTAAAAATTTATTAAGATATGTAACACCACACTAGTTATCTTACTACCTTACTGCACCGTATCATTTATCTGACTCAAATATGATTAATTAATGAAATGAATAACGCACAACACATTTCTCCCAATACACAAAAGGCCAAAGTACCTATCATTGCCTTGCTTCTTAGCTGTAACACCTCCTCCATTATGAGTTCGATTAATTTCTTGCGTTCCTACGAAATTCACGAACAGCGGTGAATTCCAGTCGTTAGATTGTTCAATGATGATGTATGTTGTATTAAGAAGATCGGTGCAACTTCGCCCTGTTCTGAAGCCATTTTTTTCTTACTTAATTTCGGATCGATGAAATGTTGTCTAGGATGACTGTTGCTAATATCTTTCTGGCTATGTTGAGGGGGATATATCCTGCAAATTTTGGTATCCTCTCACGTCACCTTTCTTGGGAGTTCTATTGAAGTTACTCTATTCTTGGAAATTGAATCTATAGGCATTTTGAACGCATGTTGAAAATATTTTCAGTGTCAGCCATTTTCTTGATTTATCTTTGCGTATCTTCGTGTTGACGTTTCAGCTCCAACGTATTTTGTTTGTTGGCATATTTGCAACTTGAGTTGCCGGCGTTCATCAATTTTCATCCAAATTTTATCATAGATCCAGGGTTTGCGTCTGAATCCTTGATACCACAGTGTGTTGATAACTGTTTTGATATATGCCTCTTCGATTTGTTTTCACTGCTGCTCTACACTGATGGCTGCTTCTATATTGGTTCGGAGGCATCCTTTAATAATCTATCGGTGTTAAGTTTTCTGCAATTTGTCATGATGCTTTTTACAACCAGCTTAATTTTGAATTTTGATATTACCACCTGTTGGTGGCCACTGCGTGAATGTCTGCGCCACTCGTGAGAAATTTCTTGTTGATCATTACGTGATCTATTTGGTTCGCTGTTCTGCCATCAGATGATGACGTTGTGCATTTGTGTATATATTTTTGTGTTTAAATTTTTATGTGTGGAAATTTACTGCCTCCCATGAATAGCTGGTATGTGACGCGGAAGTAGATGAGTCGTTCTCCATTATTATTACACACAAATTTTATAATGCTTGTTTTTTGATTGATGGTTGCCAGGCCGGTGTTATATCTGTTCCAATTTTTACAATTAAATCTCCTTGTATTATCTTGATTATGTCTGTGTGTCCATTATGCTATTGTAGCGGGTTGTTGGTCATAAAACTAATCCTCGGCTGTTTCAGCTACATCTTTTGTTCGGGCATATGACTGAACGTTCGTTATGATTGTGTTTCGTATTTTTAAATTAAATCTCGATACGATTCTACAATTATTCTACTATTAACTGGTTTCTATTTCACAAGTGCCTTCTTTGTTTTAACTGTTGTTAATAGGGCCTTGTTCATCGCGTCCAGAGAATATACAGTTAATTTTGTTCGCTTGCGTTTATTTCACCACAATGTTCACTTCACTGAGGCCGGGAAATTTGATTTTGTAATGTTTTATTTCTTTCTATATTTGTGCTAGCTTTGATGCTTGCTTCAGTTAGAGTTGATGTTTCAATTTCCGGTTAATTTTCGTGTAAGATAGCCGAAGGTTATAAGATTTGCATGTTTGTATTGTTTCAGTATTCGCGTCTGTATAATCGTTTTGATTTTGGATTAATGAATGATTGGTCCATTCAATCCCAGCCAGCAAGCTCTCAGGGCTTCTGATTAATTCAAGCAATGGTTGTTTGATGTTGGCGATGAAGTTGTTGTTATTTCATCTATTTCTAACACGCCCTCTCCCTCCCCGCCATTTCAAGCAAGATAACTCCACACAAAAAAGACCGGGAAAACCAACGTTGATTGATAATCAATTTGGTGAATCTCTCGCACAAATGTAATCTTAAGCTAACTTGAACAAAATGGATATTGTTAGCACTAAAATAAACTCCACAAAGACAAAATTAATCACAGGTATAAGACAATATTACTCTGGAAAAAGAACATTGAACAATCGGTTGTGTACAAACTCATCGTGGCCATCATAGTTGTACGACAAAAACAGTAAAATCAATCAAAAATCTCATTTATTCTATAAATTTTGTACTAACCACAGCTACGTTGCTCAAGAAACGGGTGTTAAAGCAGTAATGAAGTAATTGTTTTAAAAATACTCATGGCAGAAAGTACATTTGACACAGCAAATTTCTTTTAAACCATATACCCGAACTAAGCTACGTACAGCTATGTGCGATAATCGATCAAGTTCGGGAAAATGCCTACCGACAATTTATTTGATTTCGTTTCAAAACTAGCTCAATATCAATCAGAATAAAAATTATTAATATCTATAGAGCCCACTGGATACAAAAAAAATATCTTAGAAGAATCTTTCTTTTTTCGGATTCCTTTTCGAATGATTACATTGACGCCAATATAGAATCGATGCCTATACAAATCAGCAAATATTACAGTACTGTGAAAACGCCTGCAGTAGGAAAATTACGAGAGCTATTACTATTTAGAATATTATTTATTTTATTAAACCTGGATTTATAAAATTTTTGTTTTATTCCACGAATGAAAATGAAATCGCTTATGGTACTACCAATTTTTCGAAAACTTCCATTCACCAAGATAATTCAATATTACCTATTTGTTTTATAAAAATTGAATTTTAACTTCTAAAATATAGTTGAACCCCATTTACACTGGAAAACTATTTATAAGATGACAACTTCGCGCAGAAAAACAATGGAAAAAGCAACGAAAAAGCAATAATCTACATTGTCTACAAACTCTACCAACTCTCGATATTGTCTACACAAGAATCAGTTGTCTACGCAATTTGCGACACCAACATGTGTCACAATTTGGAAATACGCGTAGACGGAGAACACTGAGCAGCAGCAATAGTAACTTACTTCAGAACGATACTATAGTATTTTCTCCGAACTAACTCCCAATTTCATGTACGTACCATTAGACTTCGTCTATCTGAATGGAGATTTCCTGTTTGTTGAGTTCCAACAAATAATAATTATGTACGATTACATACGAGTATATACGTATTTTTTATATTGCAGGTCGATTTGTAGGGCCGCCATTTTGTTTTGAAAGCAATGGTCAATTCACATTTGACAGTCGTAGAGAGTGGTCGATAACAATTTAACTGTTTGTTTCAATTTGTATAAACAGAATATTCGTAATTGGGGTACTAAAACCCTCAATTGACACACCAAAGACCACAGCTCATCCTTCGATAGAAATTTAGCGACAAATTTTTCCTGGCCGAATTATGTCAAAAAGTGGTGATATCGACTGGCCCCCATGATCCCTTGATGTGATCCCTCCCGAATTCTTTCTATGGGGATATTTAAAGGGATAGGTTTAAACCAATAAACCAACCACAAACTGGATGTGTAATGAAAACGTTTACTGTAATAACACTTGAAGTCAGCAAAAATGTTATGAAAAATGTGCTTAAAAGAACTTCCCTTTACGCCACGACCAGAGGCAACCACTTGACTGGCATTGTATTCTATATATAATGTTAAAATCATTAATCAATCTAATTTCTAATCTAATCTAATTTCTTCTAGTTTAGCTTAAAATTATCTACACCTCAAAAATATATCATCTCAAAATCATTTATCCCCGTTTCGAGATATTTTTCGATTTATCGAGTGAAACAAAAATTTAAATAAAAATCAAAGAAATGTCTAGCTCATAATTCATTTTCGAGAACTTAAAAGAGAGTGAATACACCTTAAAATTATGAACCCCTGATAATTTAGTTTTGCCGAAATAATTTTGGTTTTATCGATCGGATAAAAAATTAAATAAAAATCGATAAAGTTCCCAGCCCAGAGTAAATTTTCTGGAACTTGGCACAAAATGATTTTTTTCTAATTTTTCCTCTGATTGGCTACTAACGTAAGAATTTTAAAATCATGTAGCCCTGATCCGAAACATTTTTAGTTTTGGCGAAGTTTTAAAGGAACGGTGTCTTTAGCATGTCGGGTAAACTTTACGGGTATCACAGATACTTTAGGCATCGAATTGTTCAGAAATTGTGAGCTAGTTTTGTAATATTGGATAGAAAGACGGCGAGATGAAGTAATCCTAATATTTGCCGTAGAGACAGCAGAACTAAGCGGTTCTACGGAGACTTGTTTTTTAGTTACATCCCCATGAGCTACCGTTCGGAAACTGCACAGTTGCACGGATGGATGACGATATTAACCTTGACTCTTTCTCTCATTCTCTCTCTCTCTTTCTCTCTCTCTCTCTCTCTCTCTCTCTCTCTCTCTCTCTCTCTCTCTCTCGCTCTCCCTACTGACCACTTTGCCCGAGGCGGCATTGACCTTGACCTGTGTCGGTAATTAAACCTAGGTCTTTTGTGTGGTGATCTTCTACGTGAGCCAATGTGAATATTGGCCAGTGTTCGCTGTAGTGGTGTCACTTGTTGTTGGGTCTTGTCAAGTTGTCATTGCATTGAAGCAAGGGCTGATTCACTATCAGC
The DNA here is from genome assembly GCA_947310385.1 of Nephrotoma appendiculata. Classification (NCBI taxonomy): domain Eukaryota; kingdom Metazoa; phylum Arthropoda; class Insecta; order Diptera; family Tipulidae; genus Nephrotoma; species Nephrotoma appendiculata. Next base: position 253,118,034 of record OX371225.1, read on the forward strand.
TGTTGCCTCACATGAGGAAGTGTGGTCTGGATGCTCTGGATTGGCCGTAAACCCAGATATTATCGGCAACCGGTCAGATTTTGTCGATGTCATTTTCAATATCCCCGTTCTAATATCTCGTGTGCCAAACGTTTTAGGCAGACACTTTTAGGTAAACCGTTGTTTACAAAATTGTAATCTCCTGCGTTTTGTTGTAATAGGCGATATGAGTGGGACGGTCTTAGGCCTTTCATTTGTTGGATACCGGAGAGCAACCCGTCAAGTCGTTGCTCCTCGTCGTTGATCCCAAGGATGAGATTTTTTGTGGCATCTTGTATTTATTGGTAGTTGCACTCAACGCTGGTGTGCCAGCATTGTTCTCGTTCCCGTCTTCCAATGATATAATAACCTTTTGTTGTTGGCATTTTATTTTTTATTTGATTTTTGCTTCACTCGCGATAAATAACGGCGTAGCAGAAATATTTATTTTAATTCTACCAAGTGAAAGGGTTTTTGAGCTGATACAGCTTCATTGATTTCAGCAGGACCAAGTGGAAAGGTAAAGAAATTTGCTTTAATGGCACAACTTTACTCTGTGCACAGGCGATATTTACTGTAGCTTCACTTAATTCGTTTAGTGCTCGCAAATAAATCACGCTATATACCATGTGCCGCTTCAGAAGCATCGCAAAATCCATGTAATTGATGTAATGTCTGGCTCCTGGATGTTGGTAAACCTGGATGATCCTGGATAATGTGTCATATTTTTTTTGCGCGGTCATATTTTTCCGGTAACGAAAGTTTTAGTAAAAGACCTCGCACGGGTAGAAGGTTTATTACTAGGTCCTTACCATTTGCTTGTTGACAAGCTTTCTTATCCAACATTGATTGAATGAGTGTTTTCACAATAAGGTTCACTTCAAATACTACTTAAATTCTTGTTAGTATGCACTGTTGTCGTATAGAGGTCATGGAAGGATGGCCAATATTGATAGTGACCGAAAAACGCTTGGATAGACACCTTTGGAAGGCGTGAATGTGATGAAGAATTAAGACATTCATAAAACATTTTTCTCTGTCCAAATGGTCCAAACGATCTGCCATTTTATTTAACTTTAATATCACACGCACGTTCACTCAAATTTTCAAATTATGGTACACACAAATTAATCAAATTATAAATAAATTGAAAGTGTCTTCCCGGGTTTTGGCACCAAAATTTTGTAAATTGGAATTGATCCAGCGATGACACAGCAAATATTTTGGTATTTCAGAAGATGGTTGGATTAGGATTTCAGTCTACAATATTTTGGTGCCGAAAGCATACTGATAAAGTTAACAGACCCGCTCCAGTCGAAAAATGTTGATAATGCAGATTTGACTACAAATACGGCGAAAAATGACGATAATGCAGATTCAAAAACAACAGTGGATTGATGTATTTTCTTGGAACGATACAATTACATGGCTAAAGCAATTTAAAGTTTCGGTTTAGCTGAAGATAATTAAGACTTAAATAGTCAGCCGAGAAATGTCGATAAAGTAGATAAATAGTTTTGGTGTTATACAGTAACTACTTTTTAAATCAACACTGATTATTATTTTGATCCATTACCGTATATTATTTAAAATTAAATTTTAACAGATTAACGACGATCTCATGGTACCAGTTTGATGAACCATGACCCTAAGTAGAATTTGATTATATGTTTGAAATGTTCCAATTTTCTGTTTGTTGTGACGAAAAAATTCTCCATCATTCGAGATTTTGCAAGAAGGCCACCAATCTGACTGCCGATTCGATAGCTCATTATCATAGATAGATTTTAATTAAAGATTAGGAGTAGGTCTGATGAGGTTATAGGCATAAAATGCCATAATAAGGCAAATATTATTTGCTTTATACAGCCGAAACCGGTCGCTAAAAAATATTAAAAATTATCAAGCATTAAATGGTTTCTAATTGACGTTACAATTGTTTGCAACTCAAGATTAGGTAGATTTTGATTATAGGTTAGGGATGGTTCTGATGGGGTTACTAAAGGGGTGAAATTTTGATTTTCCCCATTTTTCATCGATAAAATCGTTCGTCATTCGAGATGTTGGCATATAGACACCATACTGACTATACCGATCCGATAGCCCATGACCATAGGTAAATTTTGACTGTAGTTTAGGGGTGAGTCTGATGGGGTTATAGGGGCGAAATTTATATTTTCCATAGTCAGATATGGTGTCTATATGACAAAATCTCGAATAACGAACGATTTTATCGTTGATAGATCGAGAAAATTAAAATTTCATCCCTATAACCCCATTAGACTCACCCTAACCTGTACTAAAAACCTACCTATGGTCATGGACTAGCAAATTGGCATAGTCAAATTGGAGTTTATATGCTAAGATCTCGAATGACGAACGATTCTTGATGATGCTTCATAATTTTAAATCTTCTTTATAAACTACTTTCGGCTGAATGAAGCAGGTATGCTATTTCATCCCTATAACTCCATCAGACCTACCCCTAACCTATAATCAGAATCTACCTATGATCACGGGCTATTGAATCGGCATAATCGATTGGTGTCCATCTGGCTCAACTTCGAATGATAAATGATTTTATTGTCAGAAGAAGGGAAAAACGAAATCCGTATAACCTCCCAGACGCACCCAAAACCTATATTTAAAATTTGCCTATGATCACGGCTCATTGAACCAGCATAGTCAGATCTGTATATGTCTGGCATAATCTTGAATTCCAAACCACTTTAACGACAATTACAAACCATTTAAATCCCGATATTTTTAAAACTTCTTTACTAGCAATTTTCGGCTGTATGAAACAGATATTGCCACTTGCAAACCTCGTCCAAACCTCTACAGATAAGACCTTTTCCAAACATAACACTTTTAACGTTGTTTTCATAAATTAAATATGAATGAAACAAAAAATTAATATCGGATAAATTGAAAATTTTATTTGTGGTTTGTTATATGTTTCCGGCTGAATTTGTGGATTAGTCACTTTCGGCGAGGATACGAGTATTTCAATATAATTTGTAAAGGGTGTCCCAACATGAAGCTCAGATTTAAAAATTTAATAAAACAAAAACGGCTTAATATATTTCCAAATTTATATTTTTGTTTGAATGTATATACAATCCGCCTGGTTATTGGAAAATGATTTCATTCAAATGGGAGCCGCGACTGGCCTTGGCGTACTCCATTCAGTCGGTTCAATTTCTGAGCACATTTTGGATTGTGTGCGGATGTATTTCGGCAATGGTTGCTTCAATATTGTCTTTCAAATGCTCAATTGTTTGTGGATTGTCCGTATAACAATTATTCTTCACAGCACCCTTCAAATAAAAATCCAAAGGGGTCAAATCACAGCAGCTCTTTGCCAGCCTATTCACGTCACGATGTGTGGCATGGCGCACCATCTTGCTGGAACCAAAGGTCGTCCCACAAACCAATATCTTCTAGATATAGTCACAAAAAATATGTTAACATGTGGCGGTAGTTGAGTCGGTTGACCGTAACGATCGCGCCGGCCTCATTTTCGAAAAAATACGGCCCAATAACGCCACCACGCCAAAAGTCGCACCAAACAGTAATGGATGCATTGGCTTCTCCATATGTCCTTGTGGATTTTCCATCATTCGCACCAATTTCGAGTTTTTCACAGGCCCCCACATCGAATCGATATCGAAGCGGATGGTCACAGGCCTTCAATTGCTGGACCAATATACTGAGTTTCTGTCAAATAAAGAATGGCATTAGTGTTGCCAGAAGGAAAATAACCGATATGTCAAATCTGAACCGGTTATTGTGACACCCTATATAGGATTTGTTTAACTTTCGGCTGAAGTAGTCAAGACACTATCTGCATTATCAATTTTTCTCCTTCGGCTGGTAGCTTTTGGCTAACTTTAACTAGGTATACGGAACTAAGAGAAATTTGTTTTGGTATATTAGTATTGTTCCGAATGAAAATTTCTTATTTTAAATTTTTTTGTTAATATTTAGGAAGAGCAAAATATAAATTTCTAACATAAATAATTACTTTCCGACATAAAAGTTGTATCTGCATTACCATCATTTTTCGGCTGGAATTTTACGATGAATATGTTACCGACAAAAATTGTTTGTCGTTTTCGTTTGATTAGTGTGAATCTGCATTATCTACGTTTTTCGGATGAAGTCGGCTAACTTTAATAGGGTGCCGAAATTTCCCTCATCAAATAAGACACTTTCAGTTTATTTGTAATGTATGTGCGGGAGTATAGTATACAATAGTGTGTAGACCAATAGCTTTTCCGGCTTGGTGCCTGTTTTGGCACCAGTTAACGAGTTAAGCACGAGTTTCATTCAACAAGAGAATAAAAATAGTTTGAGTTGCATAAAATGTGTTAACGCAGGTCATTAACGGTGATGTTATCCTGAATGAAACAGTTACGCCATAACAGCATGTGGTGTCAGTCATATTTCTTTGGAAACCTGTTTCTAGCCCATATAAACGAATCGCCTATTTTAGAAAACATTAACATCGATTTTTCTAGCAGGAGTTTACGTAACCGTCAACTAGAGAAAAACAGACCAAGTACGTCGACAGCGAACCAATAATAATGACGTCATGAAAATATCAAGAAAACGTTTAAATTTTGAGAAAATAAATTTTTAAACTCAGGTTAAGGCCCGTTGCACACTTGAGCTATGTTTTTTAAGCAAAGTGAGCTATGTTTTGAGATCACAGCTTCTTGGTTTACTTTTCAAAGCCGAAATAAGTTAGAACGGATTCGTGGAGCTTTGGCGAAGTCACTCGTACGCGCTGGTTTTTTTTTTAAAATTCTTTATTTAAATAGGGGTACAAAACATAGCTCGATCATTTTCCGAGCTATGTGAGCTACAATGTTTCGCTTATCTACAATGTTTCGCTTATCAGAGCTTTGGAAACCAAAATAGGAAGCTGTAAAATGAAAACATAGCTCACATCAATCAAAAAATATAGCTCAAGTGTGCAACGGGCCTAAAGGAGCATTTCGCTCCACCAAATTATTTTTTGATATGCAATCACAAAAAAATTTTGTGTTACATTTTTTAAGTTAATTCTGAAATAAATTTATATTTAAATGTCTGTTTATCTATGTGCAACTTCAATTTAACTAGATTATACAAAAACAAGATTACCGACAAGCCATGTCACCGTAAACAATCTATTTTGGATGCTGTGTGTGTGTTGTACCGCAAAAAATAACGAATTCGATTTTTATCGTAACAAAACCATCAGCAAACATCCACCACGTCAGTGCTGTTACGTTTTTATAGACATCCGACGTGCAATGTAATACCATATTGCATGCAATACAGACTATATATACATGTATTTTCCCAAAATTGTAAGTACTCGTACTTGCTTTTATCGTCATACCATTGCGGAAGTATAAAAATGTACTCGTCGTAGTAATAACTAACAAACTATCGAATGCAACAATATTATTTCTGTTTGTTTTTTTTGTTGCTAGATGAGCATTTTGAACTTGTTCGAATTAAATTTGGGTAGAAATTTTATCAAAAAAATATTTCGGGAGGGTGAGTTCATTATGAAAATATACAGAGCTTTTTTCATTCGAGTATACTGTATAGTAGATGCAGGCAGCACACTCTACACAACACACACACACACACACACACACACAAAAAATATAAAATCGATATTTTGATTTGATTTTGGTTTTCCAATATTATCAAACTTTTATTTTTTATCTTAAATTCTGCTCTCTATATGTTGGTTGTTATTGGGTTTTTCTATTCGTTTCGTATAATGTTGCAAAATAATTCTTTTTAATAATTTATATATTGAAATGAAAAGTGAAATAGTTATATGCCGAGCAAAAAATATAGGAGAAAATGGTTGGGAATAATCTATTAAGCTGAAATAAATGAATAAATAAAATTGAACAAGTTTTTTGTGTTCGATGCGATTTTGCCACAGATTAGTCATTAAAAGCAAATACTAATTAAAATATGATTTTGTGGGATGATGCTGCGATGAGATTTGTCGTATTAGTAATTTCAATAATTAAATTATGCTTAATAAAGCTTATCTTGAGCTTTTATATAACTCAAATATATTTACACCTATGATTAAAGATTTTTGATTTTGTTGCACATTTGATACATTTGTAATATATGGAATAGTTTGTGTACTATATTTTGGAGACTTTTGTTGCTTATTTTATTGTAATCTTGAGAATCCGAGATTTTTATATTGAGCTTCATTCAACTTAGATGCAAACACTAGAGCAATATAAGAATATTTCACAAGGTTTGTTCTAAGTTTGCCCTAAAATTAATGTATAAGAAGCTGGCCCGAAATTTCCATCCCGAAAAGGGGTTTTTCATAAAGTGGGTGTCTTTGCTAAATCACATAAAAATAACTCCATCCCGAAAATTTTACTGTTAAATTAAAGAAAAAAAATAAACAGCCCGAGAAAATTTTAAAATTATGATACTGTTTGCAGTAAAAAAAAGCTTCACAACCTATTAATAAATTAAATTTACTTTATTGATCATCCCGAAAACCACTTTCGATCCATTCTTCAGTTGAAAATATTGTTACGGTGACACCTAGAATAGAATAGAATAAGTTAATTTCATTAATTGTTCAATTACATTTATAATTTATACTCAACATTTAGGCGTTTTTCTATACTAACATATTTGCTGCGCATTTAGGATTATTCTAGAAACAAATATTTTGGTATATAAAGGCGCGCGTTGACGTGGAATGCTGAGTCTTATTTTAAACGTGATACAGTGAAGGTTAAATAAAAGGATTATTAAAGTGATTATTAAAGCGATTATTAAAGTGATAATTAAAAAGTGTGTTATAATTATAATAATTAATTGTGAATTTTGTATTGTATAATAAATTGTGTTGTGTAAATAAATTGTGTGAGTTCAAATTTGAAGCAGTGTATTTATTCACAATCCAGTTATTCGAACCTTGATTGACAAGGCAAAATCGTAACAATTGGTGACAGCGGTGGGATTGTGAAAATGATTCTCTACGGATTAAAGCTTGCGCAATTAAAGGAGCAACTGACACGGCGAGGTTTGGCCAGTGAAGGCACAAAAGCTAGTTTGGTGGAGCGACTACGTGAGGCCATGGAGAAGGAAGGTTTAGATCCAGACGTGTATAATTTCGAGGAGGAAAAAACGGATGAGATCAGTATGGATAAGAAATGGGACAACAGTTGGGTGGAATTAAACAATCGATGGAACAACAAGGGGCGGACATGAAACATCAAATGAAACAGCAGATGTTACAAGTGGAGCAACAAGGGGCGGACATTAAACAGAAGATGGTACAAATGGAGCAACAAGGAGCGGACATTAAAAACCAAATAGAAGTTGGTCAAAAGAAAATGGACGAAAAGTTTCTGGAGTTATCTTCTACACTACACGGTAAAGTGGAAAAACTGCAAACAGAAGTACACGCAGAGATTCAAAATGTTAAAGGGGAGGTTCAACGTCTCGAGAAGGAGCTCCAAGATGTTAAAGTGAATGGAACGACACATCAAGTGGTTCAGACGGTTAACGCAGTTAAGATAAAACCACCAACATTTGATGGAACAACATCCTTCAGTATTTTTAAGTTCTAATTCGAAACTGCGATTAAGCAAAATCGGGATTAATAAAACACTAGCCAAAATTCGCCAACGTTTCTACTAGTCTGGATGTAGACAGTCAGTAGTAGAATGGTGTCGAAGATGTGACCAATGTGCGGCAGTAAAAAGACCAGCACGAAAAAGCCGTGGAACCATGAAACAATATAATGTCGGGGCACCATTTGAGAGAATTGCAATGGATGTGGCGGGGCCATTTCCGACCACCGAGAGCGGAAATAAATATGTGCTAGTAATAATGGATTATTTCAGCAAATGGCCGGAAGTGTACCCCATACCCAATCAGGAGACAACAACAATTGCTGATGCCGTGGTCAACAACTGGATTAGCAGATTTTGTGTACCGATGGAAATTCACACGGATCAAGGAAGGAATTTCGAAGCAGTGGTATTTCAGTGAGTTGCTGAAACCTCTCGAAGCCGTAAATATTGAAAGCTACTAACAACAAATGATCAATTTGAATCGATTTTTGCGTGAAAAACGACCAGAATATGATAAAAGACAACATACAAAGTGATTTTGCTTCATGATAATGCACCATCACACAAGCAAAACCGGTCATGAAAACGTTGAAACCTCTTAATTGGGAAATACTTTCACATGCGGCATACTTGCCAAACTTTTCTCCGTCTGATTACCACCTATTTGCATCGATGAAGCATGGGCTTGCTGAGGAGCACTTTACTTCCTACGAAAAAGGCTCGATAACTATGGTTTGTCTCAGAAGAAGATCAGTTTTTTGGCGTGCCATCCACGCATTGCCAGAAAAATGGGAAAAATATTTACTTTGCAATAATTTGAATAAAATACTTTTAATCATCAACATCAGGAAAGTCGTGAGGTGTAGACTGGTGCTATAAAATATAAAAATCTCTTTTTATTTTGGCGAAATTTGAAAAAAGAAAAAGATTTCGCAGTCGAAGACATAAGCAAAATTCAATCATTGATTGACAATGAAACACCGCTAAACGTAAATTTATGGCCGGAAAATCAAGTATTGGTACGTCTTTACGAAGATCTTGATTTGAACTAATGTTCCTGAATCCCAAATTACATCCAGTGCAGTAGTTATGAGTACGGCAATTAAAAATATTGCTGATCAAAACAAAAACATAACGCAGCAACCGGGTTGCTCTTATTTGTAATTTAAAAAGGATTTTGCCACTTCTCAAAAATCTTTTTATTATCAGGCTCCAACAGAAAAGAAGAAAATTATCAAAAGAAAAATTACTCGTGTTGCAATTACATCAAATATGTAAATATTTTGAACACTTAAAGAGAATTGAAATAAGAGGAAAAGAAAAACTGAAAGAAGCAAAAGAGAAATGAAGGGAACAGTTTATAAAACGAAATTTCAAACAGATGGCGGATCGAGTGTAAAAGAAATTTAAAAAAAACATGTCCTGTCGATTATGTCATAGTTGCAAACGAAGGAGAGTATTTCCCTGGGTATGTGCTGGAAGTAAAAGAAAACGAAACATACATTAAAACAATGCGAGTGGTCAAAACTGGAAATGGCCGAGCAAGGACGACGCAATTTGGTATAAAGAGGAAGAAGTATGTAATGTTATCAGCCCATCTTCTCTATTAAATGCCAGAGGAATTTATGCAGTTCCTGAAATCGAAGCTTTCCAAAAGAATAATTTTAATTAATTTTAGTAAAATTATCTAGTACCTGAATTATTTTTGTTATCGTGTAGTTTTATTATTTTTTGATTGAATTTCTAAAGTTAATATCCTAGTTGTGAATTAGGAAGACATAATTTGTTTATAACACTTAACTTTTAATAAAAAGTAAAAGTTTGTTTTATTGAAAATTGGAAAATTGTGTTTTTGTTATTTCAGCCTTGAATATCTTCCGCTTAAACTTTACAGTGCCGGAAATTAGGTCAAAAATAAATCGCATATGACTCGCATAATAAGAACATAGACTTTATGCAATGAAATTATTTAATTTTTATGATTAATATATGAAAGAAGCACACCCGAATAAACAAGACCCAAAAAAATATCGAAGTAGAACGTCAAGGAGATTCTGTTGGTAATTGGTACATATATTTACCTTATACATCAATTTTATTTTTTTATATTTTGAAGGGAATTTTGCAAACTTAAACAGCCTGGCTGCAAACTTCTTACGGACCCCCAGGGGGCCGCGGCCCCTCTGTTAAGAATCACTGACCTTAGCTACTAGAACAACGACCGAAAGTATTGCTTACTAGAGGAAGGTTTTGAGATATTGGTCATAAACTGAAAATCACTTATATGGCCGCAGAAAATCAATAAATTCTAGTGAAAATTCTAGTCCATGAGTTTTCCCCATTTCATAGAGTCTCAGTATGACCTAGGCCACTAGAAAAGCAACCGAAAGTATTGGTTACTAGTGGAAGAAATGGAGGATAGACGGATTATTGTTAAATTTCAAGATTTCATATACCGAGTTCTTTTACTTCGGAGATCAATCAATTTGCCATTTTAAGGATCACTTTTAATATTTTGTTCCGCTGAGGTATTTTATTTAGTGAAAAAAGTGGTACATAATGATTGAAAAATTTCCGCTGGTAATTACATAACAAAAAAAAAATCTCTTTAGTGATAGTGCTGCCACTTGCGGCGAGTAGCGTAATCTCTTATTTTCCGCTGTCAAAATTCCGCTATCTTATACAGCATAAGAATGGTCCTTTTCGAAAATAGAATAAAATTCTTCAAAAAATGCAAACTCCATTGGAGCGGCATCGGTGAGGCGATCAGTGTCACATTTTAGATGATTCATACGCTTCAGGTTTGCGAACTTGTCCTTGCATTATATTTTGGACATTATGTGTCCACGATTCATCATCAGAGTATCTATCGCCTCCCATATTTCATCGCTTTTACACAAACCGGTGCCGGACAAATGTTGATTTTCTTTTATAGCATTCTATTAATTCAAGAACCTTGGCTGTGTTCCACACTATTCTTTGATTATGTCCCGACTCAGGAGGTGGTTTAATATTCGGAACCCTCGTAATTGTTTTTGAACAGCATGGTTCTTGCTCACCAATATCATTATCGTGTTGAGGCACTTCGAGTTCTTTCATCATACTTCTAATATTTTCATTTATGTCTATATATAAATATTCACCTGTAGCATACAAATATACACTTCATCAATATTAGGCATTATTGGTTTTTATTGAATTGAAAATAAAAATTAATATTTAAATTAACTCACCACTTTCTTCGTAAGTACACAATATTTCATTATTATTAATAATAAATTGTTACTGATCACTCAGCACAAATTTATACATTTGAAAATTACAAATTTAAAATTAACAAATCTTCAAAATTAGCAAAATAAAATAATTTGTTTATGTTTGACAGCCCAAAAGGCAGTTTTGAGCAGAGTTGAAAATGACAGTTCTAACATCGTACATATATTTTAGGAAAGACAAAAACCACGTTGCCACTGTTACAATACATATTTAGGAACGCTTTACATCTGTCATTGTTAACCATATTGTAACAATGTTTAATAAAGGAACACACTCCGGGAGACCAACAATCTAGAAGAATATTTTTTTCATGCGCGTCAATTGCCTACTCCTTGAAAGTTTTTCCTAAGTCCGTAGTGTGTCACTGTTTCATATTACGTTATAAAGTGACACGTGTCGTGTTTTACAGTGATACACATATATAATGAATTATACATAATTAATTTTTAGTTCTAAAACAAAAAAATACAATTTTATCAACAATAATGTATATTTCAGTCTTAAAGAAACATTACTTGTTAAGCCACATAGCACAGATTAACAATTAAAGTCACAGTGAAAAAATAAAAAATACTAAAAAATGTATAGGTTTACCTATGTGTGTAATACTCTGCATAAATTAAATGAACTTAAATCTAGTCAAATGAAAATGACCCTCTTTGGCAAGTTGTCTGTCCATGAAACCTTAAACTGCATCAACACGTAATAGTTAGAAATAGTTAGTTTAGAACGGAACTTCTAGTAATTGAGTCAAAAAAAGTTGGATTTTTCTTCAATTCCATGTCGTCAGTGTCTTCTAATGCTTGGTCTTCACTCACTATTTTTGGTTAGTTACATTTTTTTCTCGCATTTTCTTTTATTAGTGCCTTTGTATGTACTTTGTTTTCTGATTTTCGTGAATTTCACTTTTTTTCAGCGGTGCCAGTAGATACTTTTGCCCCTTCGACCAGATTTATAATTTGGCTCCCTTTCTGCAGCTTTTGAATAGTTTTTAAATACTTCCGAAGAAATGAAATTATGTTTGGAGATTGCATTAATGCAGTGGTGTCTCTGAATGACTGTTAACATTTCCGGTGATAATTCGGTGGAAGTGATTGCAGTATTTCGGATTGGTGTTTGTTCTGTATAATTACAAATAAATTGTAAATTTGTGATGTTTCACTTTGATCAAGGTAATTTTCCTTGCTCATGTATTAACATCTCGGTCTGTTACAAATTTCAGCGTGTTTGAATGATGAGATGATATTAGAAGATTTGATTTCGAAAGCATACACAACACTGGCTGCAACATTTTGTATTGAAAATGTTTGCCCTGGGTTCTGCATTATCCACAAAACAACAGACAAATTGTTGGTCAGAATAGTTACACAATTCTCTTTCGCTAAATTTAGTGCCTTAAGGCCCTGATTCACGTATTTTGCAAAAACACGACTTTTCGTGGTACCATTGCGTAAAAACTAACCAACCGATCGCCAACATTTATATCTTAAAGTTTTAATTTAAGTTTTTTAGGAAAATTGACGGTGGCTTTTTTCATTTTTCCCTCTAGATTTTCCGCTATGGCATTACAAAGCGAACAATATTCAAAAAAATCGCAAAAGTTTTGGTACCATTGCGACGTTATTAGTCAACAAAACTTAGATTGTGATATATCAAAAGACGCAGAAAAAAAATCTGAGACGATTAACGGTGGCGTTTTGCTAAATTTGAAATATTAACCGAAAAATTAGCAAAAAACGAAATTCCTTTGGTAAAAAAAAGAAAGCAAAGTAAAGAACCAATCTGTAAAATTTATTGATTTTATTCCTAATTAGTTTTACCAGAATACAACAGATGTCGCTAGTTTCCACGCACAGTAATAAAACTCAGTATTGTTTTCAAATGTTTCGATGTATATCTATTTACGTACATATGAATGTATATGGAAGATAAAAGCAAAAGGACGTTATCGATGTACAGCTGTGAAACTAACAATATTTCGTAGTGGTGTGTATGAAATTGAGATGATTTTCTTTCAATCTTTATAAATACAATAATGTGTTTGTATTTTATTTACTAGAGAATGAAAAGATAAGTATTTTACTGAAATATGAATGCATCATAACTATATGTACGTAACAATTCTGTATAGATGTGTGTAAATTTGGAGTAGTATGAATGTCTTAAAACTATAGATTATAATGATAAACACAAAAAGAATGAGATTGAAAAATAAACTATGTGTTGTTGTTGTTGTTGATTTAGTGAGTTAGGATAATAAATTCATTTGTAGAAATTTTCACGCAGAATTGATTTTATTTTGTTTACCTTGATTACATCACGTAAATCGCGATGCATAATTTTATACAAGCAGATCTGATCATTTGTTGTTTAAAATTACATCTCAAGCTCATATTTTTTTTTCGGTATATTCAAGATGTATACTAGGAAGTTAATTATGTAAGCAGACTGAAGGCTACCGAATGAAAATTGTCTACGAACTACGAGCTAGGTGCAAAATAACAAAGTTAAAAGTGTGTGATCTCAAAACGGTGGTACAACAACAATTGCATACAACAATAATTTACAAGAACAATTACATTATATATCACACATTTTTAACTTTGTTATGTTGCACCTAGCTCGTAAACAATTTTTATGTGGCACTGCCGCATGAAAGTTCTCTACGAGCTAGGTGCAACATAACAAAGTTAAAAATGTTTTTGAACCCACAGCGGCAGCCTTCAGTACGATTTACGTTTATCGACTCAAACTAGTTTTGACAATTTTTAATGAAAACAAACAGATCAATCATTACAATTTATGTCTCACATTTATAACCGACATCCAAAATGCTTTAAATAATGTAATGACATAATGTTTGCGTAATCTACCTCAGATTTCATAAACCTATTGAATTTGACGGCGGGGATGCAAGATCCAAAAAGTCTAGCAAACTATCAGAAAAATCAAATAAATTAGGATTTGTATTTCTTGATTAAGTTACCGGTCATTGTGCCGTTCAAAAAACGATCAAATTTTATATCCAGAATCTCTATATATGTATAAAAATGACGTGTGCGTTTGTGACATTAAGAACTGCTGTACCAATTTTGATAAAAATTGGTGTATAGTTGTATGAGTCATGATAATGGTCCACCGGAAGTTACAGCTTCCGTAGAAGCATTTTCGGTCGATAAACTCAAAAACTACAGCATCGATTTCAATAAAAATGTATATATATATATATATATATATATATATATATATATATATATATATATATATATATATATATATATATATATATATATATATATATGTTCAACGGGTCGTGAGCCAATGGAAGTGGCAGCTTCTATGGGAGCTTTTTCGAACTTTTAATTACATTGATAAGATCGCAAATCAACATATAGCATTAGCAATTGCTTCTTCAAGAATAGCAAGAACATTATTAGATGGCGGACCCCATTCAGTACTAAAACTCCCATTAAATATGCAAATAATTTAAACACCAACATGTAGGTTAGGTTTCACTGGTTGACACTTAAGCCATTTTTGGTCTATTGTGATACCACGCATTCACGACACATAATTAACCCATTCACCTATTCACCTACTCACTCAACTTCAGTTTACCACCTGCACAGTGCAAGCTCCTTGTCAACCTGTACATTGATATGAACGGTGGGTCGGCGCTGAATTCTGCACTCCATCAGAGGGCCTTAGTTGTGTTTATTAACATCACCGATCGTAATCGATGAGGAAAATTCGCTTTGCATCCAGCCTCTGGTGGGATTCGAACCCAATACCTCTCGGTCCAAGTGCCGAAGCTTTAACCACTGCACCACTTGTCCGATGTCATATGTCCAACACTTGTCCAACATGTAACATTCCAAAAACATCAGGAAAGGTATTGCAATAATGCACAATAGCACATCATAAATTATTAGAAGCATTAGATAAAACATTACAAGATTTATGCAATTACCAACAGATATCTGATGGTACAACAATATAAATATCAGGTAACTTTAGACAGGCACTACCCTTATAACCCGATCAACTCCAGCTGCTGAATTAAACGCGTGTTTAAAACCATATAATTTCTGGAGAAACATTTAAAAATATAAATTTAACAACAAATATACGTTTTCAATTGCAAAACAATGAATGTGCTGTAACATTTCCAAAACAATTATAAGACATTGGAAATTGAAAAATTCAAATTGATAGTGCAACTGATGCAATTACATTTCCACAAAAGTTTTGTTTTTTAAAACACCCAAATGTAAAATTAATTGAAAGTGTGTACCCAAATATTGTATAACAATTCAAATCATAATCAAATCAAATCATAAGTTATCGACCAATATTGACAGCATAAAACAAGTACGTTAATGATATAAATACTGCCATTCAAAGTAAAAATGTTGGTGAAACATTTGCATACAAACCAATTGATTGTGTTATAGATCAAGATTAAGTAGTAAATTATCCTACATAATTTTTAAATTCATTAGATTTGCCTGGAGTACTACTACATATTCTTCAATTAAAAATTGGTGTACCAATCATTTTAATACGAAATATTAACCAACCAAAACTTTGTAATGCCGACTTGCTATTAAAAAATTAATGACAAATTTAATTGGAGCAACCATATTAGCTGGTAAATACAAAGGAGAAGAAGAGTTAATCCCAAGCATTCCTAATATAATTCCGTCAGATATTTAATTTTAAATGAATACAATGCCCAATGCGTCTAGCTTTTGATATGACCATTAACAAATCACAAGGTAAGTCATTTGAAGTTTGTGGTTTAAATTTGGAATATCCATGCTTCTGACACTGTCAATCATATGGTGGATGCTCACTTGTAGGAAAACTGGCATCAATATATGTGATTGCACCTGAAGGATCAACAAGAAATGTTGTAGTATATACCAAATAGCATTGGAGCAAATTAATCAATTTTTATATAATTAAAATATTTTGGATTTCATTTTTCATTTTAATTTAATATTACCAAAAATAAAAATAATCTTTCATTTGAAACCATACGCAAAGCGGGCTGCGTACAGCTAGTTTTATACAAATATAACAAATTTTCTCTGACTACTAAACATCTGAACCCGGGTCAATTCTATAATTATTACAATCATGTCCTGCCCCTATATCTGGTTATTTGTAATACCGTTAGTCTTGGTACACTCTAAATATGGCGAATTAATAATAATGATATTGGCTTCTTAATTTGCAACTTCAATTCTCCGGAACTTGCCAATAATCCTTCAATCTTGGTGTGTCATCCATGCAAGTCCCATTTATAGAGAAAATCAAATAATCGTTCATCAAATTCATATTGGAATAATTTGGAACCTAACACAAGCCGAAGTCTCATAAATGATGCAATGGAAAACAGTTCTGAAATATTACGGCCACAATATCGACGTGTTTCAATGTACAATCTACATATGCCATTGCTTCTCATTGATTTAGGCGACGTTGGCGTGTACATGATCGATCTGATTCCTCGCTAAATGTTCATATGAATGACGAATTCTATATCTCTAATTTTATGCTGGTCCTCAACCGTCCATAAACTGAAGAGACCAACTATCAGAAGTCGACAATCAACTTGGAATGAGGTCGAGTACAAACATTAAGTGGAGCCATTACTGAGAATCTCGTCGACGGTGAGTCAAAATCAATTAACATAATCTAATCAAAATTCTCTTATGGAAATGTAACAATTACAGCAACTACCAGATTACCAGCTGTGAATACAAGGGGGGTCAATATTTATTGCTATAAGATTAGTAAAATACAGATAAATCAAAAACAGCTGTCTTGACAGACAAAAAGTGCAAACTTTAGGATAGATCTTATATAAACTATCTGTTATCATAAGCTATCTTACCTCAGCAATCCTCTAGTATTCTAAAGAGTCGAATCAGTCCGTATTTCCATAAAAATTTGGTTCGTTTCAACAGATTCGTAGTGAAAGATGGTGTTATAGTGTGTAACTCGGTTATGTAATTTTACCATGCGGTGATTCTTGCGCAATATAGAGATTATATTTTGCTCATATACCAT
Organism: Nephrotoma appendiculata; assembly: GCA_947310385.1. Taxonomy (NCBI): domain Eukaryota; kingdom Metazoa; phylum Arthropoda; class Insecta; order Diptera; family Tipulidae; genus Nephrotoma; species Nephrotoma appendiculata. The sequence continues at coordinate 253,135,040 of OX371225.1, forward strand.
CGATTCTAAGTAATCGAACTTTCTCATCGCTGACAACCGTGATGTGAAGCTCATTTGTTGGACGGTTTAACGGAAACGAACTAATTTGATTTATAATACAAGAGCTGCGCTGTTGTATATTCTGTCGTTAATGACACGATGAAAAAACTTAGCTATTTGGTTTCATTGTCGAACATTGTACCCGTATGTTAAAAGAAGCCTCCAAAAACTTGCCTTATCGATTATTAGATTATGCCGTTTGAATTGGATGAATAATTATAAACACATACCCCTTAAAAACGTATATCAGAAGATTATGTTGGAATAAAAAAAGCCAAAGAGATGATCAATGGAGATAGTTTGGATGGATTGGAATTTCGCTCCTTACGAAGAATGGTCATCTTAATTTAAAATGGAGTGTGGGATTCACTAAACGTTTATTAATGAATAAAAATTGTCGGGTTTCGTTCAGCCTAACCAGTCTAATCCATCCATTTAAGTACCTTATGTTTAATTTAAGATTGGCTTATAATCCCACCATAAAACTGAATTTGATCAAAATTGGTCCAGGCATTTTCAAATTCCATTCGACGTTTTGAATTTGTTACATTCATATTTGTTTATTAAAAAGATCGATTAAATTGTAATATCTATCGTGGAATAGCTTTGTTTAACACAGGTTGGCTTAACAACCGTAGTAGTAGCAAAGTTATTTATAGCGAGCGCATCTTAGCCACGAGTACCAATTTATGTGGAATTCATTCATACGTATGTAACACCCGACCAAATCTTCATATTTATAGTTTATTTAAAAGTTTCAATAGGCGTGCGACAGCATCTGATGTGTATGTGCAAATTACTAAGGGCTTTTAATTCAGGGTATACAGCAAAGATAAAGTTTCGGCAACCTTTAAAATTGCATGACGACTATCGGCCAAATACTTTTTAATTTATTCTTATAATACGTCATATGTGAGCTCAATATAGACCAGTGCAGCTGATACTAGCATATGTTAATGGCATCTGGCATTTAATTCGCAACGTCCTGAAACAAATCACCTTGCCATTATAATTCCCAGCTCATCAGATCGACCTACAAATGAACCAAAAGCCATTTACAAACTGTTAAATGATCCGGTGCGTTTTGTTGATTCGTAATTTGCAAACAATTACCGCAAATCTTCCTAATGAGTAAAGTTATTTTTATTATAACGCGTCATTCACTTGATGTGTAACTCATGATTTTTAATAATCGGGTTTGTCTTTTACACATTTGTGAAGGCATTCTAAAATTAACATCTGCATTTTGCGCTGCGGTTACGGTTACATCGGTGGTCGCTATTAATTCCCGCTAACCGTATACGGTTAAGAGACATCCAGAGGCTTGTTGTACTTGAGCTGATGGAAAAATTACGATTCATTCGTAATTCGGAATTATGTATGAGTTACGAGATAAGAAACCATCTCGAAAAAGTAAATATGTTGAATTGGAGTCATTGAAAATTCACTAAATTCAGGAGCCAGCAAGTTAAAATTCATTCAATGGAAAGTAGAACTGACGGAAGAACTGATACACGATGGCTGTATCACGTTGAGCGGGATCTAAACTCACTCGATTATAGTTTCTCTCATCTCCTTGTTATAAACAGTAACATTTGAAATAACATCGTTGGGGATGCCAAATCCCTTCATGGAATGTACCACCAACAGTCAAACAATATACATTTTTGTGGAAAGACATTTATACTCTTGAGATCACTTTGAATTGTTTTTAAAATTTGCTACTTCTTGACCTTAATAATTTATGAAATTTACCAGACTTCCAGTCTACA